>OY735198.1:25130680-25155680 GCA_963457665.1 Thysanoteuthis rhombus
CCATTATGTTATGATTGATCAATTCGGTAAAAAATGACCAAATGCAAGAGGCGGAATTTCAAAAAGCAGAAATTTGAATAAACCAAACTGCAGGGAATTTTCTTGGTTCAGTTGTCAAAAAAATATTAATAAGATTTGGTCTAGCAAACTATAATATTATTTGTGAAATGTATCCCTTTTTTTACTATGAATTAAATCAATCAAACATTACTTTCTCTTGCAATGCTTTTTATTATTTTCGATTATACAAGCTACGCTATCACTTATTCCCTTAAAGTAATTGTAAATTATATCACAATAGATCGGTAAAAAGACAACCGATTTCATCTAAAATATTTCTTATTCTATTCGAGCAGAAATGAGGTAGAAAATGATATTCATTAGTTTACTGAGAGGTAAGCAAGGACTTGGGGTTCAACTTATTAAAATGAGACCACCACATTATCATTATCAGCCTATAAACGTCCGTTGTTCGAGAAAAACTTTCTCAACAGATCTCTATATTACAGGGTCGTGAGCCAATGTTCTTTGAATTCTTATTCGTCAGACAGTCTCATATTATACTGACCACAGTTTGCTTTGGATCTTTGTGGGTCTTGTGAGTGTTGCTGTCTAAAAATTATTGGAAATTCTCTCAACATGACCAGCCCATTGCAATTGGAAGTTTCCAAGGGATCTTATGCTATTGATAGCTCTTTCTTTTTCTCTGTATACTTTGCTGTCTCATAACCTCTCTGGGTTATGCGCAGCATAATTTTCTCCTGTGTACGTTACATGGTTCTGGGTTTGTTGGCCAATCTCTTGGATAATTTTAATTTTTTATCTCTAAAAGTGAATATTGCATTGATAGATTTGGTTGTACACCCCTCTATCCAAGATTATTGGATTTCTTTTAGTTTTTGAAGATCAAACGTGCCCTGCCGGAAGTTTTTCAACACTGAATGATAGATGCCAATACTTTAGTAACTTCCAATTTGCTGACGACTTCGTCCTTTCTGTTTATAATTTTCAAGATCTCAAAAGAATGGAAGAAGCAAGAACGTAGGCCTCAACGTGATCTGCAGTGAAACATGAGCTGAAAAGATACACGTCTATCAGAGTATAAAATGCAGAACTGTAGAAGGTGAACCACTGCATCTACCTAGGACAACGAATCTCCATTAGATAGTTTTGCATAGTTCGGTTGTGCTAATGTCTCCTTTATTGCCTTTGGTGGATATAGGTTTCTGCGTTTCTTCTATGAGATTCTCGGTTTCACCTGTTATATGCAGTTTGTTTGGCTATTTAACTAAAACATACAGGCCGATTCTTTTATAGAAGTTATCATTCTGTTGCTGAACTCGGTGATTTTCTGTTCAAGTTCAATGAGAAGTTCATATATGTTCTTTTTTTCCCGTTTGTGCTTTACGGATCAAGTGTACTCTTTTAGTGTGCTCTGTATTTACAGTTTGGCACAGAACATTTTTGTGCGTTTTCGCTGTTAACTTGAATTTCACATCCATGTTTGCACTATAGATTTTCTTAGTTCAGACCCTAATCATTTTGTGTTATTTTTGTCTGCTAACATAAAGACAATTTCAGTTTTTTGGTCTCATGGTTTGGAAACCGTTTGTTGATGCGAGATTTCACCCTTTTTGTTCCGTATTTTGTATCCACAATAAGTACGGAGTCCTAGTCATCGTAAGAGTTGTCTATCTCCTATTCGGTTGACTATTAAGTGGGTGCATAACTTGAACAATGTTCGAATTGGATAGCTGTATGATGACACTGACTACGTGATCAGAGATGCGTTTGAATTGTTTGATGCTGTCTTTGAGGGTTTTTATGTTCTTCCCAGAAGCAATAATAAAGCCAAATCCACTCTGTTCTTTTTTTTTCTTTTCCATGTTTGTAAAGAAAATGTTTGGTCTTTAGTTTCATTGATTCGCTTTCGCGTTTTTTCATTTTGCTGATGCCGATTATGTCCCATTTTAGTTTCAGATAACATTTTGAAGTTCGGTTTGATACATGTTTGCATGATACATGTTCAGGTGATGCAAGTGCTAATGCATAGTTTTCGGTGACCGCCTTGAAGTTGTGTTTAAGGTGTCACCCTTTGGGCAAATCATCCCCTACTGAAGGCTTTTAGAACCATTGTTTCTATGGGAATAGCCAGTGTATGTTTATTCAGTGCCCCTTTGAGCAAAATCATCTCAACTTAAGGCAAGTGATGTTGCTGATCTTTTGGAAACCTCTGATACAGCAAAAATGTCTGGTATATTTTAAACACGTCAACTTTGTGGTTTTAGGTCATGTCGTACCACTTTGGTTCCCGACATATTGAAAATGGGGCACGGTTAATAAGTTAGAACTGATTTAAGTTAGATCAGCCACAAAGCCTCGTCAGCATTAAGCATTCATTTTACCCCCTTGCGAATTGAAAACATGTGTGTGCGTGCGTTGTGTGTGTAAGTGGAGCATTTTGAATGATAAACTCAATCAACATTTCACTCTAGGTACTACTTTGATTTTAATAATTGGTGGACTATTTATTTTCTAAAGAAACATTAATTGGTCTCATTTCTCACCATAAACGATTGATTTCAAGACATGCCAATAATTTTTCGTCCCAGTTCGAGCACTAAAAATCAATTTCTCCATCTACCTTTTGCCTTTCTTTGGGTTGACTGAATCAATAAGATAGTTTGACTGCACTGATTCTTTCGAGCCTCAACTTTGAAGAGAAGACTAAAAATCTACCAGAGAAAAAAAAAGAGCATTTAAAAGAGCTACTTCGAACCAAATATAGGGCTTCCCAAAATGGTTGATTGGAAATATCAATCTCTTCATCCCTCTCCCGCTGCTACTGCTAGAATTACCATTATTTCCGATCTATTTCCTTGGCAGTATTTTTGAACAATCCAAAAAATTACGTCATTTTTCATGCAGAAGGATTGAGACTATACAGACCATAGCACTACTGGGAACGGCACAAATGCCGAGGATTGTACTCGAAATATGTGATTTACAACCAAGAATTGTTAACAATGGCTTAACAGCCAAGATATACGAAAGTGACGGTGAGAACGTTATGGGAGTATAGTTGGGGATCTGATGAGACTTACTGTCACTTCAGGAAAAAATATTAATTCATTTTTCATAAAGGCCTCATGTTCAGAACTCACGTGGACTGCATCCGGAAAAGGAGAACACTGTGACAAAGAGTAAGCAAACAATGCAAGATGATATGAAACGACTATTGCAAAACCCAATTTATGGATATTCCTTTTGTTATACTTACTTCATGAGTAAGAGACTCTTTGGACGCATTGCTGTAAAGAAATATCCCGTAAACAAACAAGATATATGAGCGTTGATAAGTTCACTTTTGTCATTCTGCCATTTTGATGCTGAACTCGGGAAAAAAATCTCTGCAGACTTATGAAAAAAAACTTTTTTGGCTGTACTTTGAGAGTTCAGATTAAAGAAATCAGGAGTTAAATGAGAGAAAAGAAGAAACTAATAAGACTCAACTTTGACGATAAGACTACGAATAAATAAACAGGTTTGGTCGGTCATTTGATAGAATCTGTCATGTATATGAATTTTTTTGGCAACAGGCAATGATGGGGTGATCATTTAAAAAATGGGGGAAGGGGTGATGAGGGAATGAGTTACTTCTCCCGGCTCCTGTTCAGCAGTGATCACAAAAAAAGGGATAATTTTTAAAAGAAAAAAAACAACAAACTTAAATGCTGCCAAATGCAAACTAAGGGAGCAGATTAACATAAAATGCAAATCAGAAACTTCCTTCAGTTGGGTCGTCTAAATCTGAAATCTTTGTCAAATTTATTCTATCATCAAAAGTCTGAGCTAACCTGTAACAATAGTTTGATCATTCTGATTGGGTGAGATTATCTTGCTTGTAGGTAAAGATGTGATTGACATAGAGTAATAATTGGGATATTCAACCAGGTGGGAGAGTATATTTGGGTAGAACGTAAGATTTTCATGGATATAATGACCACCAAGTAGGGCAAGTAGAATCATATAAGAGTTGACTTCAATGATGTATTTCAATGGGGGGGAAAATGTTGAAGAAGGACAATGGAAAGGGATGAAACTACCAATGACTTTTTCGAAATTTGTTTTGTTATATTGTTTGCTTCTGGTATTCATTTTATCTCAATTGCAGTATATATACTCTTTATTGCTTCTTTCATAGATTTACACAATGTTATCATCAACTGAACAATACAGTTTGAATTAAGCACTCATTTTTCTGCATCAATAAAGTTACTAAAGAGGGTAAAAAAAAACAAAAACACTTTCAATCCAAAAACTTTATGCTTAAACTCATATGACTCAAACGTAGTAGCAAATACACTAGGATTTGGTAGAAATTACGGTAACAGGGGCACCACTAAGAGGTGAAAAAAGTTGATGTTGGTGATGCAACTTTCTCTGCGTTTAACTATCCCTGCCGTCCGTTAAAAGTTTGAATCTTTAATATTCTTGCTCAGTCAGTGTATCTTTTACAGCTGATGCGTAAACCAGTCTGTCCAAATTGAAAATTGAAAGAATTTATGTTGACAGTGTAGGTGACAGCTTTAACTCGTGATGTCTAAGAAATAAACGGAAGAAGGTTTAAGTTTTTGAGGTGGAGATTGGTAAATATAAGTAAATAAATCATCGATCAGAATCGATATTTGTCAATATAGCTTAGTCTGGCTGTGGTGAAAAGTTCGATGGTCAGGGGTCTGCAATGCAAAGTCATTTGGTAGCCTGTAATGCTTATGACTTTTAGTTTAATCCGGGGCATAATTACAAGTACAGAGCATCCGTCTAAAATTAATAGTAAAAATGGTCTACAATTCGAGCAAACCAGAAAAACACAGAAAGGTAACTCTGACGTATTTACTAATTTTTGCCGAAGTAGGAAGGTCGCCCAGAGCAAATTAAACAGAATTTTTAACGAAGAAGCTGAAAGGTGAGTTTCTCAACGACTAACCAATAGGGCAGCTCCCTTGGATTTTCATGTTTCATCTGACTCGAGGCATCATTTTGAAAGCATCAATTTGCTACTCCAGTAAATAAGGTATCGATATAAATTTTGTAACCGTTACACCTGAAAATGTGAAAAGCTTTATTTTGTCTAGTTTCTATACTTTGAAAACAAGGTCAAATGAAGAATAGCTTTGCTTGTTTGGCAATAATTTTTCAAATCCTTTTACCCCGGTTCGAAAAACTGATCGCTACTACTAGCTTTGAATACGCAACGATCTCACACACCTATCATGCTTTACCAAAAACTTTTCAGTTTGCCATTGGGTCATCAAACCAAGATCCCAATCGTGAATAGTAAGTCACTATAAGAGCAGATTTTGGGGTTGGATGATCTTGCTCATAGCTAGGCTTCAGTAAGATTAAGCCCAAAAGGATTTGTCCCATCATTAAATGCAAAAGAAGTCATTGGATAGGATGAATCATGTTCCATCAATTTTCCAAAAAGAAAGGGCCTGATAATCACGTAAAAATCAATATTTGGCCTATCTAACTTCGATAACCGATCAGGTCATTATGCAAATCACCTGGTGTCATTTATATGTTGTGTCATAGGTACATTCTTTATAATCTCATTTTACCACACCGCCATATAGACGCATTGGTTCTTTACTCTTAGTTGTAATACATGCAAAATAGTAAAGTTCTCAAAGTGCATTGCTAACATTGTTTTCAAACAAGTTTTTTATTTTTTATTTTATTTCTCTATTCCCCATCGTAGGCTGCAAAGTCAGAACTTTAGGGTAACCAGTGAATATTGAACTTACTGCACTGGCGTATCAGTTTGCAAGACTGGTCCACTGAACATTGTGTTATAGTAGACAATTTTCGTTGATAGATAGATAAATAAATGGATATATAGATAGGTGGATAGATAGATGGATAAGTGGCATATATCTAAAAGTAACTGCATCTTAGAAATACAACTTGTATAACTCGTGTAAAAAAAAAAAATATTATCAGAAAGATAGATATATGAAAGGGTTTGTCAGAATAGCTTGATATCACCCAGCCATAGATGATTTCAACTCTTGGATGGGCGTTGACCAACTTTGCAGAAAATTGTGGGCGTTCTGGAATTTTTATGTGCTGTATAGGATTCTGATCATAATGCTTGTAATTGACCAGGAAAAGTCAACAACACATTTTCTATTAATGATTTATCTAACAACCCTGTGATACAGCATATTATGTGAACACATTCATCACGTGGGAGTGTGTGATGAAAAAAAAAAGGTTTAGAACCACTGACATGTAATAATTTGTATGGAAGGTTTCAATCCTGGTATTAACACTGCTCGGAGGAATGAAAATCATGACGTGATAACAGGAAAAAAATAAGAAAAAAAGCAAACTCACAGCGCTTTGAACATTGGCGACTCTCAGCCAAGATTCCTTACAACGTCTTTCAATATCTGTCAACCACCAATGCCTCCAAAGACTGGAAAAATTCTAGCTTCGTACAAGTGAGTAGTTGAAAAGTATGTTATTTTCTATAACCTTTGTCAGAAGAGAGTACCGAGCGCCATTTATGTCGATAATCTTTTCTTCTTTCTATTCCTACAACTAAAGCCAGCATTAATCTTTTGTTTTATTGTCTTTCAATAGATGGAAGTTCCAGATATTTGCTATGTCATGTCACAAGCCTGTTCATCCTTAAGTCTCACTTATCGAGTTATGTCCCAACATCTTTTATAGATACTCACCGAGGGACGGGTAAATTGACAATTGAAAGTCTTTCGACTGGGATAAGAGACAAAAATACAAAAGAATAGAACAAGTTAGAATGTCGGTAGGAAAAGACATGAAAAGGAGAAAATAAATAAAGGGGAGATATAAGCGGATTTTTGCTTCAATGGAGATATAATGGGTGTGTTTGAAGGCTGTGAATGAGAACACATCTCTCCGCGTGGAGTCTTGCGTTTGTAGTCTCTTGATGTTAAGATAAGCGATAACTCGTGACAAGCTTATTGCAGTGTCGTTGACCGGCAACTATATGACAAATAGTAGTCCACAGTGGTTGTCAGGACAGAGGGGGCAACTCATTGTTGCTTGACGCTTGTCCTGTCAAGGTAAGGTTTTACTTGCAAAAAGAATCTATACATCTCGTTTTTACGACGGTTAAAGACTACAGATGCAAAGAGTGAATATTTATTATATCGTGAATTGCGACATCGTTGAAGCTCGGTTAACTGGGTTCAGTCCTGAAAAATACACTTCTTTATGGGATTAAAACAACATATGTAACAGCGTAGAAGTAAAGAGGAATTCTGTTATACCTGTTTCAGGGTCATATATTAAGATTTCTGGTATGTTTCCAATAAGTTTACGGTAGTTCGGCTTTTTGTTGATGGCTTTGGTGAGACAACACACACTCACACGCACACACACACACACATAACCATATATATATATATATATATATATATATATATATATATATATATATATATATATATATGTATATATATATATATATCAAACCCTAACAGATTCCAATATAAGGGGTTTCTTCACTGGAGACTTTTCATACACATGCAAAGGCGTACGCACGCATTAGACTCGCTCTCATTTTTTCTTCTAGTCATCAACACGCCTTTGGGGCAAAGTGTTTATGGTTTTCAAGTGATTTTTTTCATTATTCATACAAAACAATTTTGCAATCTTCATAATTCTGAATGGCAAAAGTTGAAAGAAAAGATATGAAACTATATATGGTGCCGAAACAAAGGCTAATTGAAAAGTACGGTCACGAACTGGTTTCATCACGGAACACCACTCGAAGATAGGAAAAGTGTCATTTTGTGATGGGTCAAAGGCGGTAAAGCCCCACGTTTAATTCAGAGGTTCATAATTTGTTTGCATATTAATGATCCGTGTGGCGTGTATTTACTAATGTGTATCAGATAATCTTTTTGAATAAGTGATTAATCAATTTATTTCCCTCACAACAGTTTTTTTTGACATGTCGACGCAGTTTTCTATTTGGTTGTATCTATTTGAGGTAATGAAGTAATTTTAACCTGAAAATAATAAGATTCAAACTGACACATTTTCCGTGTTTAATAAGCATTAGTTAGTTGGAAATAATAGCATGAAGAAGTAATATTTTATCAAATATTCGACTTTTCACTTTCTCAGTTGTTATGGAAAAAAGTTTTTGTGCTTTGATTAAATTGAGTGGTATTGTGATTGGATTAGACAAAGTTTAATTTATTTTTAATTTTGAAATGCCAACCATCTTCAAAACTGGCTTAAATTCATTTGGCTAAAACTGTTATATATATATATATATATATATATATATATATATATATATATATATATATATATATATATATATATATATATATATATATATATATATATATAAATGTTGAGCACTCTTTAAGTGAAGTAACTCGTTCATTATATACTTATGCGATGCTCTTCCAACTTACAAATAGCACACTCTGGTGGATTGGTAATTACGCGTGAGTAAATACATTGCTTCAATTCAACTTTACCAACGGTCCAGTTCTACATAAGTCAGAGGTAAGATGCCAGCCTCTGGTTTCGATCCATTTTGTGGTACTGGATGGGGTGATGGATAGTTTATCTTCATACTGAAGATTTGAAATACAACAAAACAGCTCTCTTGGGATGACAAAATTGTTTAATTGTTATTATATCCCATTAATCCTAAAGAGAAAGGTGTACAACCAATGCATCCTCCCAATAGTCATTTATGGAGCTGAAACATGGAACCTAACCAAGAGACAGACCCGCAAATTGAGAACCATGCAACGTGCGCATGAAAGAATTATGCTGGGCCTTACATGGAGAGACCACAAAACAGCTCAGTACATCCGAGAAAAAACAAGAGTCAGGGACATCATAGAATCCATTAAAAATCTCAAATGGCAGTGAGCTGGCCATCTTGCGAGAATGGTGGACAACCGATGGACATCACGTCTCACTACATGGATCCTCAGAGATCACATAGAAAATCGAAGCCGACAGAACACAAAATGGAGAGATGAACTTGGCCGGCAGAACATTAGATGAAGAGACAAGCTAGACAAATTCAAGAAGAACTGGCTCCGCGACGCCCATGATAAAGAAGTGTAGCAAATCCTGGGGAAAGTCTATGTCCAACGACGAAGATTGAAAGATTGAAAGATTGATGATGATGATGATGATGATGATGATGATGATGATGATCATGATGATACATATAAATGTGTTTGTGTGTGGACGTCCGTGTGTGTTATAGACACTGGCTGACAAACGGACAGAATACAAACACTCACATGCGTGCACATATATGTTCTACAACAGTATTGTGTGCGATACATATTTCTGATGGGGAGAAAGTCTCAGTTCGATAGTCTGTAAGATTCTTGAAAGACGTCAGAATTGGAGAACTACATTTGATCAGAAATGAAAAATAAAAACTTATTTTCGCTCAGATTGAGGTGGATGACAAAAGGACAGCCTATATGTGTACTAGTTGCAATGATATCTCGTATATTTCAATTTCCATCCCCCTTTTCCAAAACGTGTTCCATAAGCAATGAGACTCGGAGAAAAAAAAAGTTTTTCTGTAAGCTGGTTTAGTTGAAGTAAACTATGTCACAAGGGAATGAATTCTTCCGTGTGCATGAAAATAAGTATGACAATTTGAAAAAATGTGCACTGAATCTATATATAAGGATGAGGAAAGAATTAGATACATCAACTTTTGCCTAATTCTGGGCATCAAATCCATTTAGGTTTAACTCAGATGAGGGGAAAAAATGTCAATGATATAAGTAATAGTTCACTTACACCCTTAATGTTCTCGAATATTTACTTGCGCGAAGCAGAGCTTCAATTCAGCATCTTCTGTTGGGGCCGATACGATATCTTTTCAATCTGGTAATTTAAAAAAAAAATTTTTCTTATATCCTCAGCTAGTATTTTTTTTTGTTCTGGATATTTCTCCTGTCCTTGCTTAACTTTAACAACGACAATCGTTCTTGTCCTGTGAATGAAACCACCCAGATTGTTTCCGGCCACTGAACAGGATCGATATTATAGATGTTTTCGATTGGAATATGTATCATAAGCATTCACATATATATTGTATATATTCATACATCCATATGTATTTTAATTTACATATAATGTATACATCCATATACAAACATAGTTACATGGGTACACACACACACACAAACACACACACACACACATATATATAAATATATATATATATATATATATATATATATATATATATATATATATATATATATATAAGGAACCAAACTTTAGTGAGAAAAAGATACGAGCACTTTCTGATACCCTATTGATATACTTTTTTAAAGTAACCAAAATGTCGTGACAGTATTCAGTGGATTTTAAGGAGACATTTGTGGAACAGGAAGATATATAATTTTTTTTCCATTTTTGTTCTGCTCAGGCCGCCACATTTACTTACTAATATCTTGGGAAAAAAAACAACTTATATTTTGTCTGTATCACAGCAATTTCAGAGACGCCATCCTTCTGGTGATCAGATATGTAGTTTACTCATATGGAAAAAGTACCTTTGCACGACTGTAGAAATGCATTTAAATATAATCTTGCAATAGCATCAGTAAACATGTTATTTCAAATGCAGCTAATGTATAGGTATCCGTGTAACATTTTTTCCATTTTCCGTCTATTTACATTCCTGGAGAACATATCCGATTCACCCCAAAATGTTCACATAACGACAGCAATTTCACTGATATTCGTGTCGAGTGACATTACTGAAATTATATGTTATTCAAGCATTTTTTTACAGAAAAACTTGAAAAGACTCCAGAATTATATCGTCAATGAAAAAAAAATCCAATGTAGTGCTTTTTAAGATGGCCTTAAAGAATTGTTTACAATTTTGGTTAGAGAAATATTGTTTTAATGATTATGTTGTGCGTAACAGACATTGCTCATTATGTAAGAGTGGAAAACACATTTAATTTCAGAGGATGCTTGAAAAAGCTAAGAATAGTTGAAAATAAATACAGAATATTCTTTTCGCCTTAAAAATGTCCGTTTCAACATTTTGTTACATGGCAGATAACGCTTTTTTCCATACGTTCCGTTATTTACTCAAGATATTTAGTACCAAATATCGATGGATAAACTAGTTGTTTCTAATTCTTTATTTTGTTTCAAATGTATGTTACCCACTGGGTAGTTCTCAACTCATTCCTTCTTCTTCCTCAAAGCTGTAAGTCAGAAGACAGAAATTCTGTCATAAGTAGATGTGAATAAAGAATATATGGATTCGAAATTCATTTCTAGGTTTTGTGCTCATCTAAAAGAAGGCTATACATTGGGATTTGGATAAGTGACAGATGCATTCCACCTGTTCTATATATTCTAGCTTGTGAGTGTTTGAAGTCCACAAGCAGATTTTGTATTCATATCCATCTTTAGAAATCAGCAGGATGAAAATGTCAGAGGGAAGAAAGTAGGGGAAAGAGGGCAGCAGAGGTGCATACTCGGGTAAACAAAGAAAAGTAGGATGGAAAAGATGATTGGATATTTTGCAGTTATCGAATTTTTATAAATTGAAGCTCCAATGGATAATTTCAAAAGATTACGGTGACAAACAAAGGAAAAGAAAAGTAAAACAAAAGGAAAAAAAGGAATGAAAACAATGTTGCAAAAGTAGAAACAGAGGGAAGATAACAAAAAAAAAAGAAGAAAAACTAAAAATTCAAGGAAGAACAAAAAAGGAAAGAAAGAATAAAACGTGGAAATGACATTGTGATGAAGAATAAAAAGAAGAAAAAGTGAGGAAAAAAAATGACTGATAGAAAAGAGGAAAAGCTGAAGACATAATAGACAAAAGATATTTAAAAAAAGCAGAAAGAACAAAAGTGAGAAGTAGAGAAAAATGATGAGAATGAGATGAAAAGCAAGGGAATGAATAAATAGAGAAAGATGGGAAGAAAGGAGAAACATTTTAGGAACGAAAACAGGAAGAATAGAGTTAGAAAGAAGAAAGAAGAGAGTGCATCAAAATTTAATTGAAGAACGTAAAGAGAATGGGTGAAAGTAAGAATAAATGAGATTTGAAAGCAAGCCAAAATAATGAACGAGGCCTATTTCACTTTAATAGGAAACGAAGTCAACAGAAGGGAGAAAAATCCAAATTTTATTACTTAATGTTAAAACCGAGAAGACAGAACAAAATGTGCGTGGGGAAACGACTCCCAAATGATGGCATCACGATTCAATCAGCTTTAATCAGCATTTAGAAATGTTTTCGTTAAAAGGCTTCCTTAGCACTGAAGATTCCAGCCTGAATTATACTAATCGTAAAGAGAACAGACCTATTTCTTTGTCTTTTTTTTTCATCATCTGTTTCCCTATGTCTGTCCCTAAGCGCCACCTTTGATTGATATGCAGGAACAAAGGAATATTGAATCTGTTTATTAATCATATGTAATACATATGTGCTATGTGATGACAATTGAAGAAATATCTGTTTGTATGCACCGCACTTACTGGACATTACAAGCTGCTAAAATCATCAAATGCATTCGTCATTACACAAGGGTTTGCTTGTCAGGATTGTATTTTTTTTAATCAATGATACTTTGAAATTTAATAAAAACAAATAAGATATCAAAGACTGCAGATATTGCTTCATTTGTCATCGTGATTCATCTCCGTTGATATTCTTTTCATATATATATATATATATATATATATATATATATATATATATATATATATATATATATATATATATATATATATATATATATATATATATTCTTATTCAGAAAATTAAAAAGTTCCAATTATTTGATTATTCTAATATTATATGAATTGATCTCACGTTCGGTTCGTTTCATCACAAGGTATATACACACCCTAAAATTTTGTTTTGAAAACAAAGTTAAATTCTTTTTTCAATTCCGTAATATCAAACAGTTTATTTGCAACTCTGACATAACTTCAAACGCATCGCTAATCTGGAGAAAAAATTGAATTTTATCAGATGTTTCTGGAAGAATATTATTAGATTTTCTTGTGAAAAATCTGTTGTTAATACATTTTGGCACCTTTACAACTGTTTGGTACTTTTGGAATCCTCTTTGGCATGCTTTGAACGATGGTTAATTCATAAAGCACTTCATTACATGATGCTAAGATGACACTTTTAATTTCCTGTACCAGATTGAAATACCACATTTCAAAACTTCACTGCCAACCATCCTTGTGCGTTTTTAATGGTGTTGGGATCCAAGTTTCATACTTTGTTTTTGAGGAAAGACCGTCACGTAGCTCTTTATAGGAGCATTATCCACTTGAAACAAGGACTGTTGTGTGCTGATCCAGACGCCTTCAGCTACTAAATCCGCTTTCTTCAACATATTGACATATCACTGTATTCAACCACCTGGTAACGTCCTCACAAACCAAATTTTCCTATAATGTGATCAGGAAAGGTTCTCTTTGATGATTGCGAGTCATATCACTGATACTCGATCCCATCTGGACCAGCCTATCTGGATTCCACATCTATGAAGACAACTATTCACATTTCTCCAGCCAACGTCAATTGGAGTCTTGGAGTTGTAGTCTGCATATTCATGGATCATTTTCAGAGCTTGGAGCTGCAGGTTTTTGCTGTCCCTGAATCATGACTTTGTAATAGTTTATCTGGTGGAAATAGTTCTCAATTGTTCATTTGTTGATTCATTTGTGTATTTGAAACCATGTTTTTGATATTATACGAGTTATGGACTAATAAGTAATTTGTTGCATTTCTCTAACAACGGACATATAACAACGGTCAGCATTGATATATCTCCCTTACTAGAGAGACATGACTCCCTCTCTGACAGCAACAAATACTGATGAATCAAACTTTGATCAATTCAGTTAGAAACATGTTCCATGTTTGGTTACTATGAATGATTTGAATACTGTTACGATTCTCCAGTCCTTAGCCAATGCTCAACTTCTGTAAATTTCGATTGTGTATGAATCTGAATAACCTACAAACAGTAAACAGTAATTTTTTTTGTAATGAATTCTTTCAGGGGAAGTATGAAATTATTCCGTATTTAACCTTAGCTCAAAGTTTTGTAGTGAACAATATGAGGAGGATTACGGAGATTGAGCTACAAGAAATGTGTTAGTGTTTTTTGGGTGAATAGAAAGTATGTTTGCGTGAAAACATAGGAGATATGAGATTTTTTCGTAAGAAATGTAATCAGCATTAAAAAAAAATATTAATATTCAGCCCAGACGTTCTTTTTCAAATATTTCCCTGTAATATTATGATCAATAGATGCAAAGGAACTTTGTTTCATTTACTACAACACATTGGCAAATATTTTTCTATTAACTAGTACAAAGAAAGATATTTAATTTTGATTAGTTCTTTTAATAAATTGCCACAAAGTATTATTTATGGTCTTATATATCTTTTGTTTGGTGTATAAATCGTCTGTAGCGTACAATGTTATACTATAGCATAGCACGCAACGTAGTTTGTCATCAAAGTTAGTACATTCAGTCGAGTTATTAAAAAAAAAAGAATCAGTACTTTTCTTTCTTCATCGAAAAATACATGAAGCTAAAAAGTAAAAACAGAATAACAAATTGATTTAAAGAATAGTCGATGTTTGGAACATTTAAAAATCTCAAATCAAATTTGGTTACGTGTGTGTGTTTATGTTCATTTTTTACTTCATATAATTGTTTTACTTTGCAAGGTTTGTTAGTTTTCTGAATGTGAACTTTGCTTGTAAATGTCACATATTGTTTTGGCCAAAGTGGAAAAGGTTACAAGGCACAGAGCAACAACATGTGTGTGTGTCAAATACACATTCTGAGAACAACAGGGCAAGATAAGAGTATAGGAGAACCTTCCAAACGCGAAGGTTAACAAAAGAATCATACTTTTGTTATATAGTTGGACAAGAACATATTTTTACACATCAAACCAGATAAAGAGGTATGATAAAATCGATTGCAACAGATTAACATAAGACATGCACTTAAAAAAAATCGTATTGTCCAAGATTTGACATTTTTGGATCGGGCAGAGTGTATGGAGAATCTGGGGTGCCAAGTCACCAAAACCTCTCCTCTTAGTCTTGCTGATGTAGTCGAGAGGAAAGCTGAGATCGATATGTCTGGAATCGTCTTGGCTATAGGAGCTGAAGGATGTCAAATTGGGAAACATATTGCCTTAAGCAGACTCCACGCCACGCTTTGATATCAAAGTTTCCTTTTTCCTAGACTGCTGCTTTCACAATGTTAGAGAACTCAGTGTCTGAAATAGTGTTGCCAATTCCCTTGTCTGCGTAAATGACTATGCCAATTGCACTGCTATTTAGCGATTACAACATTTTTAAACGTATTTTTCCGTTTTAAATTACTCAATCACTTAAAAACATGACTGTTTGTTTTCAGGGTAATGTAAAACTATCCATTAAAAATATATAAACGGAAGTTCACTGGGAAATAAACCACTGAAATTACTGTTTGTCTCAATTTAATACTTTTTCACTAAAAAGCCACGGGAGTTTGGTTATAATAATGCATCATCATCATCAGTGTTTTACCGTCCATTGTAGGACATAGTCTTTCCTCGGAACAGTCTATCATGGGCGTTGCTGAGGCAATGCTTACTGAATATGCCTGATCCATCCCTCCATATTGTGTTCTGTAGGTCTCACTTATGCATGTCCTCTTTGGGTATTCATGTGGTGAGTTTTGATGTCCATAGATTATCTGTTATTCTTGCAATATACCAAACCCATTGCCATATGAATTTTTCAATGGGTTCTATATTTTGAACTCATATTTTTCCTTTTTATGTGAAGTTGATCATCATATTTTCATACGCCATTGCGTGATTCTCAGTTTGAGCGTCAGGCTTTCCCTTAGGTTCTAATTTCCAGCTCCATAAGTGACAAATGGGAGGATGCATTGGCCGTATACTTTTTTTAATGTTGAATAAAACCCTGCGAATTTCAATAATAAAGCAACAGAAATAATATGAAAGAACCACTGTTAAAAAGTTGACCCATTAACAGCAAAAAGCGTCGAATAATAATTCCTACTCGAGCAATGACTGGTATTTCAATCCATCGCAATTCACTGATTGATATCCAAAGACACAGATAATACTACTAGAATAATCAAATAAAACAGCTTAATGGAGTACTGAAACTGAGATGAATTTTGCTTCAAAGTTCAAGTGATGTTGAATTGCAATCTGGGAGAAGCGATGGAAAGCTAATTAAGACGAAAAAAAGTTCCGTCAAAATTCATTATAATGAATTATAATGTCGATGTATAGTTTATATTCCTACAAAGATACTTACGCACATATAGATTAACTCTGCTTTTTATTCGTTTATCAGTTCTTGTGAAGCGATCTAAAACACTATTATAAAGCCTGTAAGAGTTAATGAACTTCGAATGAACCGTGTCGAAACATGAATCTTAGAATGAAGGATAAGGGAAATAATCAAACTTGAAAATTCGTACATCAAGTTAGTTCAATGCAAACACAATTCACTGTCCACCAATCACGAGTATTATTTCCCAAGCATATTCCAGTGTAATTATCAAAAAGCACGCATGCATGCAAAACAGATTCAAATATGGATATGGTATCAAAAAGTATCGAAATACATACATGTTCTAATTATATAACGCTTCCCTGTTACCTAACCATCAATGAAATTACTTCAAAGATTTTTCATTTGGGTGTGTGGACATGCGTGCTCGCGTGCTCGTGTGTAGGAGGAGAGAGCGAATAAAAGAAGCTGAGAAAAAATGGAGAGAGAAAAAGAGGGGGTACGTTTTACAACTACAAAACATTGGGAGTGAATTCAAACCTAATTCGGGTCATATTTTTTTCCGGTTGATGTTTCAGATTCATTGGCTAGTATTTTAAATGTCTTAAATGAAAGGACAATATTTGTAAATGTATTAGAAATTTAGAAACAAGGAGTTTGAAGGTAAATGTGAGAAAACATTTTTTCGAAGGAACTTGAAAGTGTGATATTCTTTACGTAATCAATATTGTTTCACTTTCGACGTATTTTTATTTTTAATCAAAATCATCTCAACATGTATTTTTGTGAGCGCCCAATTGTTTAGTTTAAAGTATATACTTTGTGGAAGTAGGAACAAGGAGAATGTCTGCGAAGTTTGTGACGCAAAAAACGAGTTAAATCACAAAAAAAGAGTTGAGAAGATATTACGTAATAGAGGCTCATCAAATCCAAAATAAAGATTAATTCTGTGGAAAAAATGACTCAAAATCATTGTCAAATGAAACAAAAGTGTATTTTCAGCAGATATGATATAATACGATACTTTCAATCATTTTTATTCAAAATACAATATCCAAAATGCAATATATATATATATATATACTACAAATGTATGTACATATATACGTGTGTGCGTGTGTGTATTGTAATGATTGATGAGAAATAAACAGAACATCCAAAAACAGTTCCCACTGCTATACCAATGGGGAAAAATCGTAAGCCGAAATTAACTAAAACAAACAGGAATGATGCAATGGATTTATGTAAGAGAAATTGAATGCCCCAGACCCCCAGAATGCTGATGATTCTATAATATTACGAGGCGTCGGAGGCCAGTGCGAGGTACAACTGACTGGGGGTGTAGATATGCTCTGCAACTATAACAGCTCAACAACGCCAGAAGCTTTTTCGCCTTTCACTTTCTGTTAAACCATAAAAAGGGCGTGAATCGAATTATGGGCAACCGTAGGATATCGATAAGTAGAAAAGCATGATTGAACCAGGCTGGAATCCTTTTGCAAGGGATATACAATGCGCTCCTTCTGGGCAAATAAAAATAATATATTTCGAAAGCATTCAGAACCGCTATTTATTCCTACAAAACTATATTTAAGAAATGTTCAGCAGTTTGTAATATGATCTGATCGAGTCCTATATCTACTGGCATGAAGTTGTTTAGGGGAAATGTGCTGGAGAGGCTGGTAGAGAAAATACTCGTAATTCGATGTTCCGGATAAAACTTCAAGCAAGAACACTCATACTTTTCTGGATAAAACTCTAACCAAGAACACTCATATTTTTCTGGATAAAACTCTAACCAAGAACACTCATACTTTTCTGGATAAAACTCTAACCAAGAACACTCATACTTTTCTGGATAAAACTCTAACCGAGAACACTCATACTTTTTCAGATAAAACTTCAAACATGAACACTTATACTTTTTTCAAAAACACAGAAAATTTTATTTGTTGTTTACATAACACAGGGGTACACTTCAACATAGAAAAAAAAAAAAGAAAATATCGTAGGAAACAAACCAATAACGTCGAAGGGGAGACGAAATGAATTAAAAATGAATATTTATCCTCATTAACGAAAGAACACACAGTGGAGACGAAGGAAAATGCAGAAAACATCGAGTGAAAAAGAGAAATTTGAAAAAATTGAAAATACGTTTTGATTGCATGAAAATGCAATATATATATATATATATATATATATATATATATATATATATATATATATATATATATATATATATATATATATATACGTGTGTGAGTGAGTGTGTTAAGATGAAAGGGATGAAATGAATAGATCAAAGATTTTATAAGACAATGAGGGAGACGGCGAAAGAGATTTTACAAGAGGAATAAAATCTCATTTCAAATCAAACAAAGTGAGGCAATAGGAATAGTGATTTGAAAAAGTGAAGAAACATAACAAAATACTGAGCACATCAAATGAAAAAAATCATTCCTTTGAAAAAGAAGAAAACCGGCCAGGATTACGAATGCGAGAAAAGAAGACCATGAAAAAGGAATTGCTTTCACTGTAGACAAATATGACTGAACCTGGAAGATTGATTTGATCAAGGACAGGGGGACAGATATTTCAAACAAGAGAAAGACGCCGAGAAGAATGGAAGGAGAACTGATGGAGAACAAAAAGCAGAAATTTGATAGGAAAGAAGGAATTAAATAAACAAAAATAAACAAACTGAGGAGAGGAAAAACATGAATGAATGGAAAAATACAGAAGAATTACAAGCCAAAAAAGTGAATGAATTAAAAAAATAAAAACATCGATTCTTGACTTTTATGAAGAATAAAACAAAATTAAAAAAAAAAAAATCAAATTTCTCTCTCAAAATTGTTCGATCACTTGTCATTGGATATAGAATTTTCCCCCAGTTTTGGTTTCGTGGACCAAACGAGTATTTTTCTTGTTTATTATCTAATGTTCCGGACTCGCTATCTATTCAGCCGCACAGATGTTTGGCAGAGGTTATTAGGAATTCGGCCAGACGCTCTCAGAATGAACTGCACAATCCTTACTGATATTGGCACTTGGTTCAGAAACAATAACACAGAAAGAAATCCCACTCTTTCGATTCAAAGCACTCAGGCATTCAGTCCCTATAACTTACTGCTCAATAGAAACAACTACACCAATACACATCTATCTATCTATCTATCTATCTATCTATCTATCTATCTATCTATCTGTGTGTGTGTTTGTGTTTGTTGTGTGAGTGTATGTGTGCATGACGTACTCTCTGGTTCATATTGTAAAAAGAAAAGATTGTTCCTCTAGTCGTTCAGCAGTGAACCCGAAGTAATAATAAACCCAATCGGGCATCTAGTCATCGCTAATGCCACTCACATATACTCTGATTTCTATTTGTATGATTAAATCTACATGTCAGTTGTGACATTCATTTCTCAGTTTTATTGTCCAGACATGGTAAAGAAGTATTTTATTAAATTTCATACTTGTTTTTCTGTCATGTCAAAAGCTCCGCTTTATGAAACTTATTACTGTAGCTGCCACAGATTTCATCCAGGGAGTGTGAATATGTTCAGTGCAGTGTACATTTCATCTGAAGACTCATTTAAGACAAGATCTTAATGACAGGAACCCTCAGTAATGTTTCCGAACTAATTTACCACAAATGAATTTAATGGTATTAATAATGACCAAAACAACAAGCAAAAACGAAATTACTCTTTTAATTATAATACCATACATAGTGCTTGAATATATTTACATGAGGATAATTTCATGTGGTTGAAATGAAAATTTTGGAAGAAAACCATAGAACTATCAGGAAAAACTTTTATGAGCCACAACAAAATCATTTTCATTTCAACATTTGACTTTATAATTGTTATATATGTAAGTCATCTATCATGAATCAATATGTGATAAAGATAGACTGAGTCAATTAGATATAATATTACTTGAAATACGTGAAGACAACCACATTATTTTGCAATATCTGACTATATCATTATTTGCTACATCATTAATAGCAATAGATTGGAATTTTTTTTCTTATTTTGTAATAACCACTCCACATGATTATCAGAAAACAGGTACTACTCACTGCAATACTGTTGTTAAAACATCGTAAATTCCACGACCACACCAACTCCAGCTGCGACAGAACAACAGTCCAACCTTCTGATGGGGTCTCCCGGTGCAATCCACTCCTATTGTATCTCCAAGTGATGCAGACTCTTTTAGTGATGCTGCATTTCAACACGATGCCTTATAGAATCCATAACTGTCATTCCTTTCATGTCAAATTTGATATCATACTCAAATTCACTGAAAACATTTTCTAACTTCTAGAAAACGTGTTGTAACAATGGTACGAGTGATTTCTTCCGTGTTTGGGTTTGCTTTCATTTCATCTCAATGTTCCAGTCGCCTGCTCCCTCAGGTCCTCTTTGACAGTTGTATTTAGGAAATTTAATCGCGTTTTAGGATGCATTCACTTCCCGTCTCGTACATGTCATATTTACGCATTGAAACACTGTCGTTGAATTCAACAAGCTCTCCGATTTTTGGGTCATTTTTTTTTGGAATCGCAAATTTACTTTTGTTTTCAATTTGACGTCTCCATTTGCAGTCAATGTATGTGATTGATGTGGTGACCGAATGATCTTGTACGGTTTATATGCAACTTGTTTCAACCATTTAATCCTCAAATGCTGTTCCACGTCTATCATTTTGACCTCAGTCAATGGAAGATGATGTGTCCCTATGATAGTACTAAGTAACAGGGTTGGTCCGTTGATTTGTACTGTTTTAGTTACCAGTTCAAAATTGTAATAGTTGGCTTGGTAATTTTCACTGATTTACCTGTATTCTCTAGTAATTACATTGTTTCATCACCATTTATTCTGGTACCCACAGAAATCTAATGATAGAAAAATATTACTCCCGTGGAAGACTGCAAAAAGCTGTTCTTCATTCAGAAAAATAAAAATTCCTGGAAAGATGAAGGTAGAAAGTTGAAGACTGCAAGAGATATTTGAACATAACATTACATATTCTTGAATGTCGAATATGAAAAAAAAAATTAACAAAGGGGACGAAAGTTTTTGGCTAACTTATCAATAAGAATGAGCGCAGATAAGACCTTTTCAATACATGGAATCGATTAGTAGTCTGATGTTAAACAATTTTCCTCATAATAAAATTCCAACGTAAACATTGGCTGTTTGCCTGATATCACAAGCGTATATAGAAGAGATTTTATGAAAATTCTTCAAAGGAACGTGTATAAAAGCCAGGAAACTTTGAGATCTGCATCTCTCTGGGGAGATAACCTTATACGAAAGAAAATAACGCAATGTTATACAATAAGTTTATGAGTTGGCGATATGTAACAATACCTCAAAGTTACATTTTATAAGCCTGTATGTTCCAAACACTAAATATCCCCAAACTATATATACAGATAGAGGGAGCCCAACCAGAAACCGTGAAATTGCATGGCTTCCTATATAGGATACCAATCGACTTGTTCGCTAGTGTGCCAACCAGCATAATCGTGCAATCAATGGATTGCCATAAGGTAAGCGTATTTCAATAGTAGTACGGGTATACATCTTACGGACGTTACTGAAGATAACCCAACAAAGCTATCCACTAGAGGCTGATTTTATCTCCTGACACAAGGTGGTTATGCTTTGGCTGATATGGTACCCCTCATCTTTTCTCGAATACATTTGTTGGATTAAGTGCATGTCATCCACCAAGAGGTTGCAACATCAAGTTGTGTATGAATGAGTGTACTTTAAGCTCTTTTTTTTTTACTATTATGAAACTGCCTTCATGTAAGAATTACAATTTTGCAAGAAATTTCTGTTATTCACCTCTTTATATTAGAATAGGATCCACTACAAAATAATTCAAGTCATATAACCACATTTGGTATTATCTATCTAAAATGCTCTTTTCTGTATCAGACAGTTCAATAACCAGATATTAATTTTTTGTCAACTTATTATTTAGTATACAAGCCAGATTTATTTTGTGTCAATTATATTGATTTGAAAAGAATATGTCACGCCAATGGAAGAACCATTCTATCAGAAGCAATTTAATTAATCCTAGATGGTTTTCACCTCATTTTTCTTCACTTTCAAATACAGCATACAACTCAAATGCAGGAAATTGATAAAACTAATGTTTGTTAAGAAAACAAACTTTTTGAGCTCATAATTAAATTCCATTTCTAACCTGTGAAGTTGTTTTTACAATTTTCATTCATTCATAGCCCTGTGAACGACGACTATTTCATCACACTGAGAAAAACACTCAGCGAGACTAGACGAGTACAAATCTTTGCAAATTGTGAAAAATCTGGAGATGAATTCTGTGATTACTTTATTCGGTAAAAGAAATTCGATTCAACTGTTTCTTGAAACCTGACCAGGGAATTAATGCAATAATATGTGGATGTTATTTTATCTAAGAGAATTATGGCTAATCCATAAACCAGGGTAATGAAGATGTCCCTCATGATACAAAAGGTTTCGCTAGTTCTCGATCACATTGCTTGATCTATGGAGAAGCAGCTCATGCTCGTTTTTGAAATTACATATATCCTCTTCTCATGCGATAATAATCCGTGTAGTCAAGTGCGTTTAAGTCGATTCAACAAGACAACCTTGCAACCCGACTTTGATGGGAAATTAGTCGACCAAATATGCCTTACACATTATTTTTGCAGATTTTCATACACTCCCATATTACACTGATGTGAGCAATTGATTTTTAAGGGAAAAAACCGTTAATCTGATTATGTGAACTTTATTTTAAAAGTAGCTTCTGGGATGTTACCTACTTTATTGAGTATATTTGGAGGAATAGATTATATTCAAATGACCTTTTCAAGCTTCAGAAAAGTTCTTTACTACCTGGTTGATAATCCTAACCAGTGAGGATGTTTTCTTAAGCCATCAATACCCCTACATACGAATAATAGAGATTAACATGTATTGGTATGATGTTTTGTACTGATTTCATGTGGGAACTTATTCTTCGTTGATCCATATTCTTTCGGAAAAAATAATTTTCATTTCATCGATTTTTTTCCACTTTGTCCACGCGCCATTTTCAGAATGACTGAGAGCTCTAACAACTGGATAGTTATTCACGATAGAGATATTTTCCTCCATCGCTGTATCTTTTCTGTTTCTTGTAGACTGTTAGATCTGTACAGCTGTGCATGGTAACTCAAACCTGCTCTGCAAAATGTTACAGCAGCACCAAATTCTTTCATTATTCGAGATGATACCATTACTGCATATTTTTGTCCCCCGTCCCGATCCGTTTATGAAAGATGGTTGGGCACTTCTCACAAGTGTGTCTCAAGAGTCATGCAGCATTTGTTAGAGTTATGCCTCACTGACCTTATATTTTTCAACAAGTGAACATTGCTGAGAGTTTCAGCTTTGATGTAGAGCTGTATATTGCCACATATGTTAAGGAGATAAGTTGAACTTATTACCCCCACCCAACCTTTCGGGGATTATGGGTCTCCTTTCGCTATTAATGTAGCCGTAACAGATGTGTTGTATCGTATACAATCAAAGGTCTTTACATATACTTGCACACACTCACACATGTATATACACACACACACATGTATATACACACACATGTATATACACACACACACATGTATATACACACACACACATGTATATACACACACACACAGGTACACAAAATATATATATATAATGCAGAACGTTGCAGGCAATAAGGAGTATGCATCTATTCAAAAATCCAAATTTGAAAGGAAAGTAACCGCATAGTGAATAATGATTCAAACTTGTTCGAAGGAATTGTTTAAAAAAAAAACAACAAACTGTAATTCTGAAACCAAAGGAGAAATGATTTTGTTTTTTTCTAAATTTCCGTAAATTCTAAAAATGGATAAAGAGACAGCAATAAGTTGTCAACGCCAAGAAAACATAAATTTTCAGAAAAAACAACAGCAAAAACCAAGTAATGCCTGCGAATTATATATATACATATATGTATTTTGAACTCTATTGTGAATTGCCCTCCATGTATCAGAGATATTATGATATTTTTTGTGGAGCACAATGTATCATACATCAATTCTAAGTGACTATAGAAACGAGAGTAAAAAAAATGCTTAACCTGAACATGTTTTATCGTAGTTGTTCATGACAACAGAATCGATGCGCAACATAAGTATGTGTGTATGTGTGTGTGCGTGTGTGTGTGTGCGTGTGCTAAGTAAGAATGCTAAATAACAATAGAACAATTACAAATATCAGTATTTTTTGGAATGCTCGCGCACGAATCGTCATACGTGTATGAGTATGAATCTGTGTGTGTATGTGTGTGTGCATGTGTACATTATCTAGAGAAGAGATAAGTTTTAAAGGAATAAAATATCAAAATTGAGAAAAAATAAGAATTAACATAAGGAAAGAGAATGAATGTGGAGTATATGAGCGTATTTTTTTCAAAAGGGTTACGTGAATTGCAAGAGATAAAGTGAACTTAACACGATAAAATGCTATCACTAAAGAGATATTTAGATATAACAAACTATTTTACAT
>OY735198.1:25158180-25268180 GCA_963457665.1 Thysanoteuthis rhombus
TTCATTCTTGCAGCATGGCCTGGCCATTGCCATAATACTTTCTATTATGTCATTGACACCCGTTTTCTTCCTTATATACTGTACTGTCTTGTGGTCTCTCCATGTGAAGTTGAGCATGAGTCTCACATGCGCACGTTGCATACTTTTCTGCTTGCATGTCTGTCTTTTGGTTAGGTTCCATTTTTCATATAAATAGGAGACTATCGGGAGATGGCATTGGTTGTATACTCTACTTTTTAGGATTATTGGGATCATCTGGTTCTTGGAAGTTGAACTTGCTCTGCCGAAGGCTTGCCATCCCAAAGTGATTCTTTACTTGATTTCCTCCTCATTTGAGGGTCTCATGGAGATTCGTTGTCCTATGTAGATGTAGTAGTCTACCTTGCCGAGTCTTGTATCTCCTATGATTGCAGTAAATGGGAGAATGTGAATTCCACAATGAAGGGGGGGGGGGCATAATTAAAACAGATCCAGCAAATTCAATTTGAGAAATATTTTTTCATTGTTTTTGTACTACTCTTACGTGCTAACCTCTGATATGGACACGCACCTGAATCCGTCTTATCAGATAATGATTAAATTTGATTGATAGGGATCATGCACCAGTCACTGTTCATTATCGTCGGATTAGTATAAACTGTGACAGCAAAATGACTGTTATGTGCAACCATCGACCGTGATGAGAGAAATGAAATGTTTTTTCTTTAATGGTTGAGGTCTCAGTATCAATATGATTATGGTGTCTATCGCCAAGTGATGGATCTTTGCGTAAATCAGCATCCAATACGTTAATTATCTTCAAAATTCCATCAAATCTCACAGCATCCTTGTGCAACCTAGACACGGGTGCATGTGACGAGCATTATTCCCCATGAAATTCACTAAACATCTTTTACAGACAGATTTGGTAACCATCCTGTTCAGTTTCACAATTTATTCCAGATCAATGCATTGTGTAACAGGTACATACCTGTATGTGCATTGACTTATGCAAGCAAATATTTGTGTTAATTGAGGTTCATTCCGTTGGAGTCAAGATCTTTTTTCAAGTGGAATTTCTTCCTAATGGCCGAATTTTACGTTTGAAAGACAAGAGGTTAAGTGGTTTGAGCTCACTGGCATTCAAGACCTTGACATTCTGACCTTGAGTTCACAAATTGGATACTCATCGGAGATTATCTGACAGCACAAATAAGAATTCGGACCATGCGACACTATAAACATTTTTCATGTACGTACATGTATATGAAATGCACAAGAGGATGACAATTGATCTTATTCGCCAGTTAATCAGAACATTCCCTTGATTCTCTTTTTCAGTTGGCAAAGTGAGTTAAGCTTGAAACCCTGAAGACTCAATAAGTAATATTTACAGAGCTTATCGGGTGATAGAACTCTTTCTTGATTGTGATAACATTATGGAAAATCTACAATCTCTTTAGGAGTACAATTTGAATATGATAATGTCTATTAGAATTTCTTTCCAAAATTAACAATGCTTATAACGTACGATGTGGGTTTTTTTTTTACCCTTTTTTGTTAGGTATGGATTACCATACGTTGTATCTATTGAGTTGCAGGAATCAGAAAACCAAACAAGGCTAGAGAATGGATTGAACGAAATGTCGTGTTAACAATGCAAACAACAGGGAGTTCAATCATCCGGAAAACTCTTTAAATGCTAATGTCTTTTCTCGAAATTATACAAAGTATGGTAAATAGTAATTTACCTAGGGATAGGCTTGAGATTATTTGGCCAGGGGATCTGGGCTAACAGTTAATTACCAATGACGAGGTGAAAAGGAAAGCCGATTACAGTGTTAAATCGACAAAAGGTCAACTTATCTCTATCTAGATAAAGAGTTGAAGGGCATCTTTCAGAGTTGAAGAATTTCCAGTGGCCTCAAGCATTTCAAGCTTGAAATTCTGGATTGAATTTTGCAGAGTATACATGAGCCTATGTTCTTGTGTTGCATAATGAGCTATCAAGGGAAATGATGCAGCAGCCAAAAGGAAGGACTCGTGATTTGTATGTTTGCAGTAAAGGCAAACAGTAGTAGAGACGAAAAGGAAGAAAAATGCCTTGGTATCTATCTTGCATTTTGTTTATTTCACTCTCTTCTCAAACTCGGGGTCTGGCAGCTCATGAATTACGTTGGAAGATACAACATGGCGGATGCAAAGTAAAAGGCAAAGAAAACAGACGCAGGATGACAAAGTTGGCTGAAATGCAAGACAAAAAGTTGAAGACCTTTCTTTTCTGTTTGAAAGTCACGTCTAATCGATCACTTTTGGTGTTAAGTGTTGAACACAGGCTGTAGATGGTCCTTTATGATGAAGCCACTTTGGTTAAGAAATGGATAGCATACGTCGTATGACAAAGATGATAAAGCAATGAAAATAAACAAATGTTGTTACTGGCGACCAATACCACTTCAAGACGATTGTTTCGTTCTAAAAGATTTGCGGGTCAAGGAACACGCTCATCATTTCCTGAAGAACCAGTCTCCATTGATATGTGATTGAAACAATACAGATTATTATTTGGTGAAAATGCATGTCATTAGCGCCTATGATCAGCTCACACAAGTATTTCGCTGAAGTTTGATTGCACCTCAACTCGAGTTTAGCGGTCGGCAAAAGCTTTCATAATTCCGTGAGGATCTCTCATCGATGACTTCCCTAAATCCACGCATGGCTCACCCTCGATTTCTAATATTTGCATTTTGATTAGATCCGGGAATGAACTGCTCGATGGATTTCTTTGCTCAATGTTTTGAGCTTCCGACGTGTATGGAAAACAGTATCTCTCTGTACAGGATTCCTCTATGATACCTGAAAACGCAAATCATCTTGCATTTATTCTCCTTTCTTGTTTCCCTTTATTGTATTTTTGAAGACATTGACTCATATCGTTGATCAAAATTTCAGCTTTAATTGAATTAGACAGGCGGTAAAACAGATTATTTGATGAAAATACACTGACAATACACCAGTTGTTCAATTTCCTAACCAGCTACTTTAATTATGTACTTTATGAACCACCTTACATAACTATCTTTAAAACTGTCTTCATAAGTTCCTTCAGGTTTTAGGTTGGCTGGCTGGTTACGTGTGTACCACGCATACAGGCCGAAATTCAATCCTCATTATAAATAAATATTAAATTTTGTTTTTTTTAAAATTACCCTCTGAAAATGTTATAGTTGCAGGTTCTAATGTATAGTTGCTTTATGATTAATTGGCCACTTAGTTCGGAGACAGTGCCATTACTGCATGTTTTTCTAGCACCAAACAAAATGAATCATGTTACTTATTCATAAAGCACTACTTTTCAATTATTTGTCCCCAATATAGTTTGATGCGAAAATATATTGGTCCATGGTTTCCATTGAGTGACAATCAAGCTTTTTAACGTATATTATTCGGATCTCACTTGGTTTAGATATGACAATATTATATACAATATGGAATTGTTTAATGAGGTATTCTACAATTGAATATAGCGAGGAATAGAGCAAGTATAAATTACTTCTGTTTCTAAAGTAGACTGTGCACAATTGTTTTAGTTGAAAGGCCAGCCTTCTTACAACCATAAACCTGAAAAAATTCTCTCCTCCGTATCCGGATGGTCAACACTTGACATTTGAAGCCAGACAGTATTTCAATTTAAATGCTCAGATTGATATGACTTGTGACTATTTTAAATGAATAACTATCACATTTTGACGTACAAAACAATGATGGACGTTCAAATAGCTTTCTTTTGTCGCGTAATTTTATGCTCAGAATGACAGGTAGTTGATTATGTAAAAAACACACTTCCTATTAAAGACGAGACATAATTTTTTATGTCTGTAAAAAAAAAAGCAATAGAATCTGCTGCACGATTCGCCTATTCATCATCATATACACTAATTAACCAGTGGAAAAAAATCGCATAAACTTGAATTTCGACCAAATGATTTTTTTTAGAAAAATCAAATCGTGAAATCGTTCCGGGTGAAGTGTCCATAGTTTCAAATGTTCCAGTAATTATTTCATCCTCAAGGGGGAGATTCTAGTGATAATGATTGGAAGACGAAAAAGTTACACTGCTCATCACAAATATATATCGACTATCAACTGAGTTAGTATCAGATCATCCATACTTTGAGACCTGATGTGGACTGATTTTACTTACAACAGCCTGTCTGATGATGATATACGTGTGTCTTGATTTTTCCTTATTGTTACAGTGCCTAAGTATCAGACCTTAAATAATTCAGATTCCAATGATAATTTGAACAATAAGCAAACACCATTACTATATGACATGCGTTGAGATCCATTTTTGTATCCCTTATAAACATAGAATATCAGATCTGACTATATATTAGGATCCAGTCCACTAACGAACACCAACAAGTTTAGCTTGCTGATCATCAATTTTTGGAAGATCATTCTCGACTAGATGGGCGCAGATGCAATTTTTCTTGGCTTTGCTCTGAGTGGTTTCGGTCAATAAGATCATGTTTTGTCCTTGGAACAATAGTTAAAATGGCTAAAGAGACTTCATTTGTAGGTTCCTGACCCACAATGTTTGCACATAATGTTCTCAACGTTGAACCAACCTCTTATCACACTATGTTCCCATGGGATTACAGTTAAATAAGAATTTGTTAGTCACCGTTGTTGATATTTTGAATATCATTTTTATGGAGACGGACATGAAAGCAAAGCCGTTGGTACTGATCTATCTAGTTGAATCGGGTTTTTTCAGGTGACATTTCCGAATTCTCATCGCAGCAGTGCTAATGTTGCAAGGTCATGAGCACTTTGAACTTTGAAATGGACACTTTTACGCTAAACCAGTTTTGTATCACTCCCTGGTTCCTTAAGGATTCGGGTGAATATGAGCTTGCGGATCATTATTCCACAACACATGTTAATAACGACAGCAACAAAAAAAAATCAGACATGTATCAAGTTTCAGGTATATTTTGCTAATCATAGTAAAATATACTGACTTTATTAATCAGGAAAAGTGCATAGTTTCTCGGTGTGTAGGCAGTATCTCCATCTGTAAAAGTGTGACCCTCATCAGGAGAGAGTAGGGTTTGGGATAGCCTACCAAGAAAATAACACTGTTCATTAATAGAGTAGATTTGAATCAGACCATCAATGATGGAGGATCCAATAAGGGTTTCACTTACAAGCAAACACCAGCAAGATTAAATATCTTATCATCGCTATATGACGTGAGTCTTAAACCATCTTTATAACATGTATCATCATGAAAGCTACGCATTGGACGATTGGGGATATAAGGAAGACCGGACCCACTAACAGCAGGCAGCAAAACTAGCTTGCTATACATTGTTTTTCAGCAAGTATCCTTATCTGAGGTTTTTTTTTTGTTTTTTTTTTTGGCATGATCTTCCCCTTATTTCCAGTTGAAAGGAATCAGACATATTCGGATTCCGGTATTTATTTCAGAAAAATACGGAATTAGTCTATCTGAAATAGTGCATAATTTGAAACGGTGAGCAGGAAGTATTTTTTGGCAGGAGAAATCTCACTATCGTTTATGAGAAAAGGGGTTCAGACTTACCACCATCGGGATAGGTTACGATATCCAAAAAAGAAATCAGCCAAAGAACCACTCTACGTTGGTATACATTTAAAATAACTAACCCAACCTTTCCCTTCGTCCAAACAAAAAGGGTATACAACCAATGCATCCTTCAGATGGCAATCTATGGAGCTGGAACCTTCAATCTGGGGATTGACCCTCAATATCATGCTCACTATCATATGGAGAAATCACTTGACAGCTATATGTTTATAAGGGGTTTAAGTTGGGGTCATATAAATATTAGAAAGCTCAAATGGCTGGCCGTGTTGCAAGAATGACACAAAACAACAAGAGGTCAAAATTCACTGTGTGTATTCCAAGACATCATATACAAAAATATGGCCAGTAAAAAAAAGATAAGACGAACTACAAAAGTTCCGAAAGTATTGGTCCTTTGATAAGGAGTTCCGGTGGACCTTGAAATGGTCAATATTCAACAACGGACGCCAAGAGACGAGAGATAATGATGATGATGATAAAGATCAGAATGATAATGATTATGATGATGATGATAGGTTATCTTTATCATGATTGTAAAGTAAATACAACCTTTGACTATGCTATTTACAGCTATTTCCAACTTTGTACAATACATTTAGTTGAGATCTGCCAACGAAAGAAACTCAACAACTGACTCGTATGAAGAGTGAAATGCTCAAAGTGTAACGTACTGTATTTTAATTGATAGCTTGATTATCTTAAGGCATACATATTTGAACGTTTCATGGAGAAGTGTACATACACGATGTTTAAACGTTTTTCCATACAAGCGTAAATCTATTCAATATGTTACGCATCGAATTGCATCAACTGTATATTCAATGAAATCAAAATATACATAGGCCCTTTCTCCTGTATCTCTCTATCCATCTATCTATCTCTCTCTCTTTCTGTCTGTCTGTCTCTCTTTCTCTCTCTCTCTCTCTCTCTCTCTCTCTCTCTATATATATATATATATATATATATATATGTGTGCGTGTGTGTGTGTGTGTATATGCAACAAACTGAACGGCTAAAAACATTATGGTGAAAAATCTACATCAATAAGTTGCTAAAAGTGTTGTTGTCATCGTCCTCAGAGTTTTCAGGATCATCATCATTTACTCACACTGTTTTCAATCTGAAAACTTACATTTTTCTCACATACTTTGAAAATGTACACACCCGGGCACAACCGTACACGCACACACACGTGGACATACACGCCTCCACCCCTTCTCTTTCTCTCTCTCTCCCTCTCTCTCTCTATAGTCAGGAAACTTTCCATTTTTAACGCCAGAGAGGAATATTTTACTCGTTAAATGCTATATAGTTGCAAAGTAGCCACGACCATGTATCATGCAAGTTATTTTCAATCTCATCAGTTTTACTTCAATGTCCCATACCATAAGTATTTAATCTTATGATATTTGTTCACGAAGGACTATATATATATATATATATATATATATATATATATATATATATATATATATATATATATAGATAGATAGATAGATAGAGAGAGAGAGAGAGAGAGAGAGAGAGAGAGAGAGAGAGAGAGATGACAACGTATGCAGATACTCTTGGCTCTCCATGTGTAAACATTCGTAATGTCTATGTCATTAGGAATCATCATTTAACCATATGAACAATCCTAAGTATATCGTTATTGTTAGCTTCCGGGGTTCGTTCCACTTAACCTCTTTATTTTTAGAGACAAATTGGCAAATGTACTATTCAAGCCGAAAGCATGTGAACGCCAAAATACCAGAACTAAATACATCGTTTTTGCATATATGCATATCATTAAAAAAGAATCATTTACTAATTAAATGCTCATATCTTGCTTCAAAATCATTCATCCGGTGCCAGAATGTGTTGCAAACGCGCATGAACACGCACGTGCGCATACTCACACAGACACACACACACACACACACATATATATATATTGTCCAGCTCATGAAGTATGCAATTACATTCCCGAAACACAATGATATATCAATAAATCTATAGTTTGACGACACCATCATAAGTTGTATTTTGATCCGAAATTTTTGAAGTATAAAATTTGATCTATATGATCACAAGCGTTAGTTCAAAGGAATTTGGAGACTGAATATCGTGGAAAAAAGTTCATGCTGTGTAATGTAAATGCTTTCTTCATTGTATTGCAAAATGTTTATCAGCTATATATATATATATATGTATATATATATATATATATATATATATATATATATATATATATATATATATATATATATATATATATATATATATATATATATATGCATGTATGTATATATGTATGTATATATACAGGCAGGAGTTCGTGCATAGTTATGTGTATATTTTAGAACATCTGTGTTTGTGTAAATAATATGAATAGTTTATGAATCCGCCGATGCCCTGTGCCTCTCACTGCACCTTTTCACCCTTTGTGACATCTGAATTTAATGTAGTTTTCAACGTTATCACTCACGATGCCATCCAAAGAGGCGGCACTGGAATTACTAAGAAATATATTTTGTTATCAGTGAATACAATTCATGTTATTTCTCCTATTCATAATTATTTTATATATATCTCTCACAATGTTATACATATTAAGTACCGTGTTATGTGTAGAGTTTTGCTATTGTTATGTTCTGGGTCTATGTTCTTTTCGAAACTGACACTAGCTCCAATCAGTCCCTAAAAAAGGGTTTTATGTGAATATCTTTATGTAACAATTTATATAAGATGTAGTTGTATATGTAGCAACAATAGCACACACGTTAACATGCACGTACCCATGTTGGATTTTGTCATGTTAAGAATATCAATATTGACTAGTTTTAATGAGCATCTTAATCATGGTTGTCGATTTGTATGAATTTCTCGTCTGCCTCACTCATTTTTGGACATATGCCAAGGATTATGCAAAGAGAAAGTAATTCATGGAATATATTAACGTATTCGACTAGCAAATCACCAAATACGCCAACTAAAATATACCCTTAATAAGATGCACGGAATTTTATCTTTGAAAATCATGACAGCTTTATCCCCATTAACCAGGTCGGTGTACTTTCTTTTTCGATTGTTTCTAATTTAGTGCCCAGCTGGACAGATTCTATATTTCGACCCCGACAAACTCCAAGAATATACTGCATCTGTAATAGATTAAATACCATTACGCGTACGAATTTCCATCCATATGTGAAGGTATACAAAGAGTGAAAACACGATTTTGAGGTTCGTATTTGGTTGTGACGGGAACGAATTAATTATGCATATATCTACTTATTATTACACCATGTGCAGCTTCTTTCTGTATCATTTGCCACAGGGCATGACTATTAAATCGTAATTATAGAATAATTCCACTTATCTATTTTTCTTGCAAATGCGTAAAAACCAAGCTTCATTTCAGTTGAACACCCAGTATTTCACACACACATACACAGACATACATACACACAGACACACAAGCACTCCTACACACATCACACACAACACTCACGCACAGATGCACAAGTATATATATATATATATATATATATATATATATATTAGAATCACAATAGAATACACCTTATGAATGCTATCATTTTATTCCTATTAATCGGGTAGAAAGCTAACTTATTCACTTTTGAATAGCGTATTATACAATCATTCTATCAATTCGGATGTTTTTTTTAGATATATGTCCGACATGATATCATAGATCATCAATTTTATCAAAATATTTAACTCAATTATTATATATGATTTAAAAATATATCCGTAAAATGGTACAGTTAATTAATTATCATCGTCATCTGGAGAAAAAAACGTAACCAAATCCCTATTAATTGTAGTTATTCTATGTTATTTATCATAATTATTTGCAAATCAGAATGAAAGTATAAAAGAAATTTTAAAAAAAAACAAAAAAAAAGTTCATTCATGTCAAATATATTTAATAGTCATATTATGTGATTAATTGTATTCACAATTATGAGCAGGGTTGACTTGCAGACTACTAATGCAGCGAATTGAATCCATATTGGACACAAAACATGCACCTTATCTGAGTGTAATGATAAGCGTTCTCGTCTCATGGTCCATTACTTATCTTGTGCACAAAATCCTCGATACGAGCCTCATACAAATGGATTTTGCTGTAATGAGTTATGTTTAGTAGATATCAATATTCATGAAGAATATATGTATTCGTCAAGCACTCCAATCGTACCATATATTGGGAATGAAATTTCGATACATACAAAGACGTCAGGTATCAAGTAATTTCCCATGGTAAATAAGCCCCAAAAGAATCAATTATCCCATGGCTCATTTTTATCAGGAATTAAACCTGACATTAATTGAACCTTCCATTTGATTTCTTATCATATCAAGAACTGAGGCTTTACCAGAAAAGTTATGTTTCGAATCAATTAAACACCGGCCGTATCCGAATTTGGATTATCACTGAGTGTCTGACCGTACAAAATGGTACATTTATTTCCATAAAAAATCATTGCAATCGAGACAGAGATAAATTATCCAATCATTCATTTTTCAACTATTATACTGGTTATTTTTTCGAAGACAAGGATGATTATGCTTGGTTTTGGCAAACAAACAATATCCAAGAGAGGTCAGGGATCTAGCTGTGGAAACCTGTGATAGTCACATTTTTTTTTTATCGCTTTGTACTTTTCTTTTACACGTGGCTACACAAACACCCAAACACCAATCCATACCCCCATCCCCGTACACCCACCAATCCACACGCACCTACACACAAACACACACACACACACACACACACATATATATATATATATATATATATATATATATATATATATATATATATATATATATATATATATATATATATATATATATGTAATACTTTAATACTTTTAAAGGGAATTAATTTGGAGGGATTGATTAACTTGAGCGGTGAAAAAGGACCAACCAATTATTAGGTTTACCAGTTGCTTTTTTACACACACACACACACACACACACACACACACAGGAATAATGTTTAAAGAGTTTACCGGATACACTTTAAATATTTTTATTAGACTTTAATCAACGTGCTAATTGGATTTGGGGGTCTTGCATCCCCCGACCTCATTTCTGTAACCTGATATCCGCTTTAGTCTAATATTTGCAGTGGTGGAAAAAATATTTATTTTATCTTTTCTGAATAATAGACTAAGGCAGGTCCGTCCAGGTGTGCGTGCGAGCGTGTCTGTTTTTTTTTTTTTTTTTATTCTTATTTTTTGTACTTTCTATTATGTTGACGAATTAGAATTTGTTTCCCCGGGCAAGACCAATAATTCAAACTATCATTATAAAGTAAAAAATTTATTGGCTTAGTAAAACACCACACCCAAATATTAGAAGTATGCTTTGAAAAAATAATATAAAAACAAAAAGTTGATAATGAAATGAAACGGGGAAAGTGCGCTAAAAGATTTTTGGGCACTACGTTTATTCATTCAAATCGTCAAAACACGTGGCAAATGTCATTCGGTGTGAAATGAAGTATGCCTATGCCTAATTCCAGCTTCTTAGGTGCACAGTTGTGGCCTATATATGTTTTGATGAAGTAAAGAATGACTTTATGACCACAAATGACATCTCATCAACTCAATGGGCCTTCCAGATCAACGCTTAGCAAATGTCTTTACTATGAGAGGCTTTTCCCTGGCCAAAATTTCTTAGTTGAAAATTTGTAATCCATCATCAAAATCAACTTTTCAGAGTCCATCGTTGGACAGAGACCCTCCCCAAGACTTTATCATGTACGTCATAGAGCCAATACTTTTTCAACTTATCTGGTTCGTCACGCCATCTTATATTTTGCCAGCCAAAGTTCCGCATAAGATCTCTGGGAATCAATGCTGTGAGTCCAGTTGTTGTCTGACATTCTTGCAACATGACAAACCCATTACCATTTAAGCTTTCTAATAGATATTATGATCTTTACATGTTTTTCTCTCCAATATAGTGCGCTGTGATCTCTCCATGAGACGTTGAGCATGATTCCCTCCTGTTTACGTTGCATAGTTCTCAGAAAGTCTCTTGGCCAGGCCTCATGTTTCATCTTTGTAGGTGACTATGGGAGTGTGCATTCATTGAATACCTCGATTTTTAAGACTAATGGGGTTGTTCGTGGGGGAGGAACTAGCACTACCTAAATTCCTCCTTCCTAGAGTTATTCACCACCCAATTTCTTTTTGCCAGTTCTTTTTTTCTTATATAAAGATTCTTTGTTGAGGTTAATTTCAAGTCTGCATATTCGATTTGAATTTTTATGGTTCTGTCCTCACTATATTTGTTGTGTAAATGAGTATAGATGATCTCTGGTTATGCCATATGTCATCAAATATCAACTTCACATAAGCTCTGTTATGGGTTTACAAGTGCAGAATCGCAGTCCACATATACTTTAAAATTTCCTATGGTGTCATTGATCAATATCTAAGGTCGACCTCTCATGGCGTCTGTCTTCTGCTGAGAAAAGCTCTCTTACAAAATTTAAGCCCAAAGATTCAAACTTTTGGGCTACAAATTGGAACAGAAAAAAAAGGACACTTCCAAACAGAATTTAGAGTATAGAGACATATCTATGAGTATGGCTGTGTGCACCAGTCAGTCTCTCTATATATGTCTCTATGAATACATATACTGAATTTATATTAACATCTATGTTTTCATTCTGATACATGTGTGTACACATCGTCTCCGTGGAAAGCTTCTACATTTGTTGATCTGTCAATCAGTCTCAGTTATATTAGACAACAAGAAAAGGTAAGATGGGAAAAGTGTGAATTCATTAAAAGGTATAATGCCATTAAGCCGTAACATTAGTAAAAAGAACTTGTTTGTCTGTCATTATCTTTTACTAGCTGTTAATGATGACATGATAGAATATACAAAGTTTGCATGAGAGCCAAAAAAGTAAAAACAAAACAAAATGCTCAAACAGACGATCTATGATCTTCATTGAAAAATACTTACAGAATTGATTTCCATACTGCAATAATCTATAATTATTAGGACCAATCGAATTAAAGGAAGGCCCTCTTTCCTTTGCTCATTCCCCAACCCTTCCTGCTACTAGATGCATTGTTGAACTTATGCGTCGTGTTTCTTTTATTCATCTTTCTTGAGTACATTTCTGTTATTCACACATTAAAACATACGCGTATATTGGGCAATTGCCTTGGTACAACGGTTAGATATGTAGTCCTGCAAATCATTGCAAGTGTCACGAGTTAGATATCCACTTTGTGCCCCATTATTGAACACTTGATACAAAATAAGCAAGGCTTAGAAGAAAAACAAAAGCAAATATGCATAGTTTTTTAAAAACAGACATGCATAGTTTTTTCATCGTCTATCCTATCTGTTACTTTTTATCTCCACAGTGCGCCTGGGATGTTCCAATTAGAAACCCTTTTGCAGCTGTCAATATGCTAACCACTGAATTCATTAGCAACGGAATCAATTTGTTGTTGTTGTTGTTCGTCTTCTTCTTCTTTTTCTTCTTCTTTTGATTATGATTATGATTATAATGTATCCTCAAGCCTCAGTCCCTCCTCACACTCTCACAATCCATAGCAGTAGTGTGGATTATCGTTTCACAACAGTTGCTTGGTTGTTATCACCTTGGGCTGTGCTCCAATGTTTCTTCAAGTTTCAATCTCTCTTCGTATCATCTTTACCTGTCATAGTGGTGTTGGTATACCATTTGCAACCAGGTGGGGTGGAACGTCTCTTATTACCTGTTTTCTTCTCAGGATTCGAGAGAGAGAATGTGAGAAGAATTGGGTGAGAAGGGGCATAACTTTTTACATATACAGATAATACAACACTTTCCCTAAAGATATTTCTAAGTATTCATAAATTATCTATGCTGTGTGTACAACGTGCATTCATATTGACAGTAATTTTCTGGTAATGTGTGTAGTTGAGGTGTGGACTATTTTCTGTCTTTCATATTTGCTGAACTTTCAAGGTTTGCTATCGGCAAGTTCGCTTGTCACTTTTTTGAGTAACCGAAGGGCCTAAACAACAATCGGTATTATTTTTGTTCAGACTTGCCACAGTGTATGTTGTGAAACACTTTTGGTCGATTGCTGTCTTTGCCTACTGTGAATGCTAAAAACAAGTGTTCAAAATTATGTGAATGAACTTTAAACAACGACTTGTACTTTGTTCTGTTGAACATGGTCCATTTTGTTTACGTTCCACAAGGTGTAACGTAAGGTGTACCTGCTTTTCATCACCTCTCATAAAATTCACAAACAGAACTCACGAAATTTAAATATAGTCTCGTCGTTTTACTGTTAACTTATATGGAAGTCATAGATAAAAGCAAATAATATCGAATAGTTTGGCGTCTTGGTAACACATTGCCTAACATGAAAGATTTTTGAGAAGTTCTCAACCTCATTCCAGTCGATTCCCGAAGCTACTACAAACATTGGTAGTAGATAGTGTGAATATGAAATAATCTTATTCAGTGAAAGTTGCATTCTTTTGACCCTGGAGAGCCTATGTATACATGCTAATGTTTGTTTTGGTAACGAAATATAAAATTCAACGATACAAATTGACGCTCTAACTTACCATTTTTATTTTAACCACTCGAATCACCAGTTTATGCAATTTTAATTTTTGATTCATGAGATTAATGAAATACTTCACCTAAAAAACATGCATAGTTTTTTTGCTATGATGAATACTACTAAAGCGCGTAAGACCATCTGATGTAGCAGTGAGCGTATATGTATGTATGTACGTATGTATGTATCCATCTCTTTATCTATCTATCTATCTATCTATCTATCTATATAGCAGGAAGCAAAATCTGCAATAAAATATAAACGCAAATGTCCAATGAACAACTCCACTAAACGATGTAAACCAAATGCAGAACAGAGAGTATACCGAAAGGTAATAGTACACATCTCTCAATAATATTGCAGGGGATGGCTCACTGGAAGAAAAACAAAACAAAAGTAGTTTGGTGTAAAATTTGAACCTAAAAGCATCTCATAGTCATTGTGTCCCTACATATTGTGTGCAACTTCGTGAATATCATAGTCTTAAGCAACGGCATCCGGAGCAATGGGTCAAAAACAAGCAGAATCAAAGGTTTGACAATGCCCTTTAGATCAAAATTGCTGAGGATTCAACAACATTCATGTGCAAAATAGCTAGTAAAGAGAACACCAATAGGCCATGCATTACAACATGGACCTTGCAAACATCTGGGCGCCAAGACCCCATTTTGCGTTGTTCATCAAGGTCAGAAGGCTGGAACGTGCACGGAAACGTTCGGGTACCTCAAGAATCATGAGTTGACCGTTAATACTTTCTCGTACAAGGAATTCAACTGAGGATGTTTTTCTGAACCACCGAACCAAGCGGTACCTCGAAAGGTGATACCTGAAGCCAAAGACTCCTTCAAAGCAAAACATCCAGCTGTGGTCATGGGTCTTAAGTGTCGCAGCCTCTGACGGAAAAAAACAAAACATCATTCACCATTCTTCAAACTTAGCAAAAAAGTGTGTGATGACTACTATAATGACTTCTGACACCATATTTTGCCATCGCTCAAAACCAACTAACCCACTATGTGTGGATAAAGGTCTGTGCTCCCTGTCACACAGCCAAGGGGATGAAGAATTTTTACAAAGCTAGCCTTACTGATTCCTGGCAAGCCGACTCCTGGCTGTTCTCCAGCCTGCATCTGAACCCAATGGACTATGCCATGTGGGGTGTTTTTTGAACAGGCAACGAATACCCCTAAGCATTGATGCCATCAAGGCTTCTATCAACAAGAAGTGAGCCAAGATGTCCCCGGGGTCGACAGTTACGCAGCTTTTTTGAGTTTGATTGAAACTGTAATGTATATGTATGTTTGTGAGTGTGTATATGTGTATATGCGAGTGTGTATGGGGGTGGATTTGACGATTGGTAGTCAAGAAAAAAACAAGAGAATGTAGGTGGTACCCCATAAATCTTTTCATAATCCTTTGGGCATGTTTCAATGCATTTTGACAAGTTTTAGCCATCTTTTTTTAAAGAAAATATTAGCAGAAGTTGATAAATAATGTAGCTGTTTACATACTGGGGTCTAGGAGAGAAATTAGGATATTTTATGTTGATTTATTGTTTAGACGGAAAGGAAATGAATGTGTGTGTATCTATGTCCAATTTTATTTAAAATTAGAAAAACCTGAAAGGAACGAGGTTCAGTAGTATTTTTCTCGTCTCTGTTGATAATGGACTTGTTTTAGATGAAAAAAAGTTATGAGGCGAAATAAGAGGAGGTAAAGTCGCTAGTTCTTAGTATATATACTGATATAATATTCTCTCTCTATATAGGAACATAGTATTCTTATTGTTTTGAATGAATTAAATCGTTAAATGTGCTTGTTAGCTTTTCTTCTGACACTGATGAACCATCTTACAATATAAAATGTCATAATTAATTTTGATTATTTGTTTGTACTAACGTGGGTGCACCGATTTGATTTACTTTCAGTGATTACATTCTTCTCCGTTCTACTTACTAAGATTACTAACTCGATCAACTTAAAGATATAATAAATATATATAATCCAAATTATTCTAAACGCATTTAGGAAATTCAAAAGTAAATCTGAAATAGTCAATGCTACTTTTGGAAGATTAATCAGAATATTGAACTGCAACCAATATTCTGCTAAATTATAAGAGCATTTCGTATTTCTAACCTTTACTATTTGGCCGTCATTGGATAAAATGGCAAGTCAACAGACGGCCCTGGATTTTATTTATATATGTTAATATTTGTTTAACGAGCCGTCGCCTCGGTCACGATTTTTCCGATGTCTCGACGTTGATGAATCATTCCCGATTAAACCAATGTGACCTTTACAATTTCAGCGTAGATTTTACATGAATATTATTTACATAATAATGACAAGAATAAAATGCTGCTTACTCAATGATAAGGTGTGGATTTTGCAATATTTTGTATTGTGATGTCATAATGTTTTGATATTATAAAAAGGGGTATTTTAAATAGTTTAAGCCCCATGGATCAAATTAGGTATACAAATGGATTGGAAGACTATGATGGATTCTTATCGTCAAAAGATATTGTAAGGAAGAAATGGGTCACGAATCAATCCATCAAAGACTAAGATAGTCAACCCATCTTTTAATCTCCCCAACGACCACTGTGTCCAGGTTTTTGTATCCCAATAAAATATTTCACCGTACTGGCCTTGTTCTAAATTTAGTTTATGCGAGTTTTTACTGCTTCCATATTAAATTCAAAGTATTTAGGCGTCGAATTTCGTAGCACCGTTTGTCTAGGAACCTCAGGAAGTTAATAACGAATTTTGGAATCAATGATCAGTTTTTTTCACTTTTTAAACTTCATATTTGGGTTTATTTATCTAAAATGTCACTTTCAAATAAAAGCAGAGGACGTGAGCATTCAAAACTGTTTTTATTAGATTCAACTACGAAAGATATGAGATTTATCGTTAGTGTTAAATTAAGTGTTAAAAGTTGTTTACGGATGAGGTTTTATAGATAAATCGCAGACCAAATAAAAAGACCCAAGAAGCTATCATCAGGATACTAGTTTTGCTGCTGAAAGAATAGTTTACCCTGTCGAATTGTATTAAATTTAACGCGGAGAAGGTAACAATCACCGAAGCTAAAGTCAGTAAATAACATAGCAATGCTTATAATATACATACCTTGTTTTTCCCCACTTGATCTTTGTGAGATGGAATACATTTTCAGATGTATATTATACTTTTCATCGCTTATCGATTATCATTCACCCAACTTTATGACAGCTATGGTTATATATGTATTTGCTTTACGTTTTCGAGATCAGAATCCCTTCATTAACGCTTTCTGTTCTATGGTGTGTGATATAATTGCTATAAAATAATCAGAAAAAATACATCGGGTCCAAAGGTTAGTGAACAAGTGAGTGTCAAGTTCACTTCTATTTCCAACGGTCGTAACTCATTTACAGGTAAAACAGGGGTCAAATGTATGACATACTTGCAGCTCTAGCATCGTTGCCAATGTAAAATAATACAATACAACTCTCTCTCGAACCTATTCAACCCTAAAGACTTCCAACTAGTGTCAAAGGCGATCAAGTAAAATTAAATCATGATCTTCAATTAAATTTTGAATGTGTTCTCCGGAACGTGACAAAAATTGACTTTTATTATCGCTAGACAAAACATTGTCAACCATTATTGATTGTTGAATAATATCTCAACTAAAGATACTAAAGTATATAAACAAAGCATCAACTATTACAGCGCAGAGGGGTAGGATGTGTACTTTTTGAACTGATCTTCTATGCTGTTGGGTCTTGTAACTTAGGTTGCACTGCTGCTGATGTACATACAAAGTTTCACATAAGTAGATTCACACTGCACAGCTATTGTTATCTTACCGATAATAACAAAAGGTTAGAATTTGGATTAATCAGTTTTCAAGGCAAAGGTCAGTTTGTGTTGGGGAATTTGAATCTTCTTTTTTTCTTTACATATACTCATCAAATGAATATCCAGCAAATCGTAGTATCTATATTTTTAAATTGGTGGTTCCTAGCAAAAAAGACCTGAAAAATAGTTGTCAGAAATTAATAATGGAAAACTGATTTATTTACCGAAGCAAATCGATGTTTGCCCCGTTTTAATATTTTCATTATATGTCTTTTCGGACACCAGTTTATTTCTAGCAATTTCTGTGTCTTGTGGGTATGTGTGTGAATCTTTTCTTTTCTTCTTTTTTCTTACACTGTGTTTTCTTCCCTGATTTAAACCAGCCAATATCTTGATTGGAAGACACCATTCAAAGTAAATACGTGGTAATTTTAACGTAAATCACAATGTTCCAAAACGGTTAAGTTTGCTAGATTGGTCAATTTTTCCAAAATCACTAAACTGACATAATAATTCCAATCGGGAAGGAAAAAAATATCAAAACTCAAAATAAACGTTTTGGTTTTCTTTCTACCGTCTAAGTGTTTGAAATCATATTATTTTTCATGTGTGTTTTTCTGCTTATTTGCTTCTTTGACTTTTCCCCATTGAAAATTCATTTGCATATAATCATTTCTGACTGGGGGCCCTTATAACACAATTAATTAATCAAAGGCATACTTTGGTTATGTCTCGATTCTGGATATATTTGACAGCTTTTCGAAAATGCTTCTTATCGAGAATTCATACATATTCTGATATAAATGACAATTCTCTGCTAGTTTTATCATTATTACAAGTTGAGCAGAATTTGCAGTGTTTTGGGTTTCTTTTTCCACTTGGTGGTAAACCTGTTGTGCAATGGATTATTTCAATTCCAATGTTTAGAACTGCCCAATTCCATTCCAATGCTTAGCTCTGTCTAACTCAATTCCAATGATTGGCTCTGACTAATTCGATCCCAAGTTTAGTTTCACTTTCACAATAGGTATATTCCAGGGAGTACAGTTAACTACACCAAACTAAGCATCAAACTAAACATTTCTTCAGTGTATGTCAGGTTTGAACACTATACATGCCTATACTGTGATGATCAATAAAACTTCGGTGTTCTTATAAATATTTGCCTTTTAACAGGATTATAAACTACTGAGGTAAATCCAAGTGAATAATAGAAAGAATTTTAAACTTCTTTTATAACGATGCTATAACAATATCTGCCAAGTTTATCTCAAGTACCTGAGCTTGAAACACCTAGTAAGGATACTTAAATAATAGTCTTTATGATTACTGTTCTAACTGAAACAACATAGCAATTAACCTTGGGACTGGCTTGCTAACAATCACTTACAGCTAGGAGAGAAAAAAGCAATATTCAGTATTTTAGTAGCTAGCATGTATATGACCGACTCCATTTCCCCTAGGCCTGAATAAAGGTATATAAATGCAATGTACCAAAAACTTTAAAGTCAAGTAAATATTTAGATATGATTTTATTACTTGTACGTGATAAATCCAGATTTGTTTGTATTTTTCAAGGTTTGTTCACAAACACTGTACAATAATGTAAATTTAAAACGGTCATATAATTGTAATTGGACTTCAAACCAATTTCAATTCATTGGTTCCTGTAATACTTGAGAACGACATTAGGTTTGAACAGTATGAGGAAGCGCTACGAGCTGATCATTCATAACCTGGCAGGATTGTGGAACTTCGATACTTCAGGATTGTGGAACTTCACGAGATATAATTATTGAGCTTCTTAGTCAAAGTCAGATAGTTGTGAATACTTTGTTCATGAAACCAGAAAATAATTGAGCCAACAGCAGAAGTATTAAACATGAAAATATGTCTTATCGTGATAAAAAGCCGGAATCAGGGTGCTGCATCGTATCTGAAATTAGTTCATACCTCATCTGAACGTAACAGGTGTTTGGAAAAACAATCAGACTAACAACTGAGGTCAAAAAAGGATTGCAACGTTCAGTTCTGAAAATGATTCGAAAACTATCCTGGCTAGGATTAACATGGCTCAACCAGACCAAGGAACAAGACTGTCAGAGGGTTCACTTCCTTGATGGGAAGAAGCACAACTTTGATGACCTGGCTAGCCTCCAGTATTTATGGCATCACCCTCAATTACCAAAGGGAAACTTTTCTGATCGTGCTCGGCGGGAAATAGAGGGGATATCGTTTGGAGCGGTGCAATACACGCAGCACTATATGTAAATATGCCAGAAACTGCGAATCTAGTCGCATATTACGTTTGGTATTCTTTTAATTAAGGATCAAAAACCACTTGTTTTTTTTTAGATGTTTTTTTCTGAGACTGCAAGCACAGGGGTCTAAGCATCAAATTATAGTAGCAAACCAAAAAAAAGGTCTTTGAGAAGGGAAAAAAAACTGGAGATTATATGATCACAGGTCATGGGCATTTTACAGATAGACAGAGGAACAAGGGAGGTAAACATATGATTCCTGTGTCCTCTTAGTTCCGAACCTCAGGGTTTGGGAGGAAAAATGTATTACTCGATTTGGAGTCAAAACCCAATTGACTTTAAAAAGTTATTTGAAAAAATAAAAACACCTAAAAGGCTGCCATTTTATTGGGTTATCTTGATCTAATAGTCCCATCTTTGTCACTCCCGTGGTCCGACTTCTTCATGCAAGAATATTTATCCATCACTTTCCAAGGGCAAAGGTCTTTGAGAAGGGGAAAAAAAACTGGAGATTATATGATCACAGGTCATGGGCATTTTACAGATAGACAGAGGAACAAGGGAGGTAAACATATGATTCCTGTGTCCTCTTAGTTCCGAACCTCAGGGTTTGGGAGGAAAAATGTATTACTCGATTTGGAGTCAAAACCCAATTGACTTTAAAAAGTTATTTGAAAAAATAAAAACACCTAAAAGGCTGCCATTTTATTGGGTTATCTTGATCTAATAGTCCCATCTTCGTCACTCCCGTGGTCCGACTTCCTCGTGCAAGAATATTTATTCATCACTTCCCGAGGGCAAAGCTTGAAACATTGACCATGATAGCGACACTTTTTCCTAACCCTGGTTGAAGGGGTTGATTCCTTACAGACTTTGCTGATAGTTTTGTGTTCATCAAATGTACTCAGCCCATCGATATATAAAAGTTACCCAAAATAAATGACTTTTAATCCATCAATTCGGTGGTCTCCTCCATCATCATCCTGTGATGTTATAAAGCTCCAAATGAAGAACCTGAAAGATCCTTTTATCGTTTGGTTAAAAGTATGCCAAATCAGATTTGTCATTCGATTAACTGTTACAAAAACATATCAACAATAAAAAGTTTCTGGAAAGTTGAGTAAATTATCAACTCTGACAAGAATATATGGTTAAAAAAGTCAAGGATTTCAGTTGGATGCGTTTGTGTATGTGTGTGTGTGTGTATTGTATCTGTATAGGTGCGTATGTGCATAAATGTTTGAAGGCCGATGGATCTCTGCGGCCACTCTGGATGACAACAGTTGTAACCAACTCACCATGCCATCCTCATACATGCGACGGACCAGTGTGACAGGGCATGGCCAACCACTCTCCGAGGTTTGTACAATCAAAATTATATCCGTGATTACAGCAAGGTTTTATTTACTCCAAAAAGACAAGCCGCATTACTTGCTTTTGGTCGGGTGATGTGCTCCGAGGGTTATTATAGAACGCCACTCGGGAAAAATCATCGCTGATAGATCAGTAGCTTTGAAAGACCGAGGTACATCACTTGCTCTGGGTGGGAGTGATGTGCCCCAAGGATGTCCACCTTAACAAAATCCTAAAATCGTCACTCAGAAAATAGCAATATACATCGGCAGCTAGAACGTCAGAACACTCTCTACAGCCTTGCACCCAACCAATCTGGAAAATGAAATCCAAGACATCAAATGGGGCATTATCAGTATTAGCCAAGATTTTACATACACTTTTGGAAGAGAGAAAGGAGAACAAAGCGGAGTTGGCATAATATATATGAGGAGAAAAAGAGGAGTCCAAGAATCCATTAAGAGACTCAACATGCAATGTGCTGGTTATATTCCTAGAATGGTACACAACTGCTGGACATCACAACTCACAACGTTGATTTCCAGATATTACATGCGAGTATGGGACTGACACAATATGAGATGGCATGACAAACTACACAAGTTTAGAGAGTTCTTGCTCCACGGTGCCACTGATGGAAAAAGGTCTTGAGAATCTTGGGGAGGGGCAATGTTCAATGACAGACGCTAGGAGTCAGATGATGATGATTTCTCCAAGTATCTCAATAGAATTCCAAATAAAGAAATGGTAAAAGCAATGAATTCAAAATTTTGTTGAAGTTTTAAATCAATCGATATCTCTGATTTAAATTACTAATTGTAACAATTCCAAAATGATGCTTCTGGTAGATATTTTTAATAATATATCATATGGAACAGAAAGAAAATGGAATTGAGACTGGTAGGTCCACCAATCACACATGATAGATTAGGGCAATAACGTCCATCATGGAAGATCTTGAACATTTTTTTCCATTTGTATAAATGAAGTATTAAACATATAAAACATTTGATTGAAGAACACATCATTATCTCTAAGTTCTTTGACTTAGAAAAATATATTTTGGGATCTTAAAAATGTTTGCAGTCGATCTGTTTGATTGCTTGCGAGTTTGATAAACATGGATTATAATTGAGAAACAACAGGAAAACATTATTTGAGAATTTGTTTGTCTTTTACAGGATAGCGTATCTAATTTTGAAGACACATCTAATTTGTATGTCGACCATAGAATCACTTTATACCCTAGACTGAATTGCCACTTGTTCAATCAAACGGCAGCAGTACTTACGTTGATGAACATAGACTGCGTGGCTCCAGTGTTCCTCCTCAGCTAATACCTTTTAGACCAATCCCTGACGCTCTGCGAAAGGTATTGTTGATGCAATATTTTCGTAGACCTGAAAGAAGTTAACAACAACACCACTACGATGAATAGCTGAGTTTGAAACTACTGCAGATGAGGCTTGACGTGACTGCACAGACTGAATTCAACCCTGAGAAACTCGCTTTATATAATTACACAATATTTGTAAAGAGATTAAAACAAAAATGATGACAACGGTGGTTATTGAAATAATGGAACTAAGGAATTTTACAATTTGTAATAGTAGCATTACTATTTCACAATAATGACTTCGACGAGAAGCTGCAGAGATAAACATAATAATCATCATAACAGGTGCAGGTAATTCATCTGCAACTACTTCGTTTTGTAATCGTAATGGCAATAATTATAAAATTAATTGTATCGGACAATTCCAATAATAATGCCATTGGCGACAAAGCAATTACAGCAATTCTAAATGACAATTATTATTATCTCTGAACTGCCATTCTCCTCGGCGTATCATAACGGTAATTGGTTAGGTAACATTATCCACAATCACAGCATAAATGCTATTGAAAATTTATCTTCAACGTGAAATAAAGGGGGGAAAGTATCTTCGATATCGTATACTACTTTCTCTAAGCTAATTCATCAACCGAGGAGAACCATGTCCCGAATGGAAACAGTTCTGTAGCAAGTAATTAAATCCTTGTAAACTCAAAGTAACAAACGTCATGATATATTACTGCTGCAAAAATAAATTACATCAATTTAATATTGCAAAGTCGATTCCATTGGAATTTTGTATGCATTTTAATAATTTGTAGGCTTCATAAAAAAACGTTGTCGTTATAGCTATGGTTAATTCACTTGAACAGTTGGCATCATGCGTATGTTCGTTCAAAAGAAAGGATAGCCGCAGAAATGAGAGGAAAGTCAATGGAGTAAGTGTATCAACAATTTTATAATTATCAGAATTTCCAATTGGAAGCACTGTCACTCAGGATTCATTTTTTATCGCAGCTCATTGGTTATTATTTTTGGATTATCAGTGAGCACCGTCTGCCTGTAGCTCAGATTGAACCTCAGGCGTTTTTTAGCTCTTCGCTGCTCTCTATTTTCCAATCCTTAGCCCATGTATTTGAGCAAGTTTCAGTCTCCACTAGCAGATTTGGATTGAAGAATATCGTTTTCAACACACACACACACACACACACACACACACTCAAAGGCACATTTATACACCCGTGCACACGAACAAGAATATCTTAAATAATGACCATAATGCTATTTTGAGGCGGACCACAGTAGCGACAGTTCAGACCCAAGGCTCGCCCAAACACTTTAACTAATCATCCACCCCTAGGAACATTGTCACCACTATTCAAATAATCGAAGTAGTAGTTATAAAAGACATCAAAACCCACATAAACAATCACAATAAACAGTTCAAACCCTATAAAATTATTGATAGAGGATAAGAGTCCCTCAACAAACTGTAAAAGATACCAACTACATGATCACCAGAGCTGGTCAGGGAGGAGTTATTTTGAAATATTATGGATATCTCTCAGTACCTAACACTCAACGATACAACACGTAATTCCACGAAAAATTCCTTGATGATCTCTTCAATGAATACCAGAACATAATAACTCAGTCTTTTACAGAGATGCACAACGATAAAATAGTATTCTTAAACCCATTTCCACAGAACTTGCTAGGTTCTTTCTACTTCATAAAATCCAAAAAAACAAATAACCAAGGTAGACATATAAGTTTCCCTCACTAACAAACCATCGAAATATTTAGCCCACCTCATCCAACCCGTAGCTATGAAAGTGAAATCGTACATACAAGTCACCACTGACCTCCTAAAAGTCGAACATATCAAACAATCCTAGAAACAAGTATTTCTTGTCACTATGGTGGTCAATTCCCATATTCAAGTATTAAATATGATAAAGTTGCCTCCCTCCTTATGCCAACGTATTTATGGGCGAATTTTGAGAAACTTAGATCTACCCAGATATCGAGGAAGATGGCATATCTTATGTTATTCAGAAAGAAATATCACTTTAAATATACAGGAGTTGAAGCCAAATTAGTGAAAATTCTTTGTACATGTAAACTCTACGTACGTTCATCAAATTTTACTATGAAGAATTTACTGACTCCATGACCTTTTTACACGCCTGCATATACAGAAATGACAATAAAATTCCCCTGACCATCCTTTAATACAAAGCCTACAGACGCCCAACACTATTTACTTTCCGAATTGGCCCATTTCAATCACTTGAAAAGAAAGCCTACCAGTTTTACATGCACTTAGAATTAGGAGTGTTTGTTCTTATCATAGTGAACTTAACAAAAAGCAATCATTTGAAACATCAATTCACTGAACGAGGATCTTCACAAGAGTATACAATAACCACACAGTCCACTATGATATCAAGAGAAGAAACCTTACAATTTCTCAAAAAAACAAAAACAAATCTAACTTTATACCATCTATAAAATCATAACCACATTCCACAACACACTCCCCTCTCTGTCAAGTATGGTTACGTATGAAGGAAATATACATACACTCAAAAGAATCCAGGGGGATAATTCAGGAAACAGGCATCGTCTGTAAACCGACTGTAAACTCCGAAACATAACGGAATGATTTGCAGTAACACTAGAATAATATTGCAGAGTCTCATTTAGCACCATAACGAAAACTATTGAATTCTGTCACCCATGCAACAATAAAAATAGTCTATGCTTCAATCACTCTAAGCACATCAACACCTTCACTAGCTTTTCCATTACCAGAATTTTCCACAATAACTGCAGAAGCAGAAATGTGATCAACTTCATAAAATAGAATAAATGCAAACTGCAAAATATACGTCAGTCTACGTGGCAGGCTTGATAATCGCAGGCATATAATTAAATCACCCAATCGTCCCAACCTACTCACAGTAAAACTGTACTTCAACTCTCCTAGTCGCCTTTTTGGTACAGAAACGAGATTCACCATCGAAAAAGTGCAGCTACCGACGTGACTGAAATTCTTAAACAACTTGAGAGTACGTGGATATATAAACCTAAAAGTATCCCTCCAAACGGGACTAAATTACATCGACCTCTAACACCATAATCCCCTTCTCCTGATTATTCAATGCTTACTAACTCACTATTTTTGTGCCTGCACCTGACACAACATAAAAAATGTGTTAACTTCTGTCACATATTACAAAAGCTCGTAGAGTGGTGTCCAACTGCTGAGTGAGTAACGAGATATAATTTTTTCGGATAATAAAGTCTCCTGATTGGTTGCCAAGATGAAAAATAGTCAGATTGGTATAGAATATATATTATACGCTAAATTCAATGAAGAATGGTTGTTCTTCAGCAGAATTTGCCATATTTTTGTAACAAATGGTTGAACGAATAAAATAGGAGATATTTAAAAGAAAAGCTGGTAGTAAAACAGATGGAAAGTAATGGGGATAGTAAATATAATTCATTGAACATTACTTATGTCAACAATACATGGACGATGCATATGAACATAAAATTTTGATATCATCTTCAATACTAATTATTTTTATTACTTACGATTCATTCAGTTTTGCAACAATTTACCCTCATCTTAATTCATGTGGCTTTTCGTAGCGACTTAACTGAGGCTAAGTACTCTTCGGCGGTGAAAAGCAACAACGATTGAATTTCTAGTGAATACTAGCAGTATAACTCATAATATCAATACTTATAATACTTCATCTTTTCGAATAAATGAAAATAAGATTGAAAAAATTACTTACTTATATGATTACATATTAAATTATATATTATGATTATATATATATATATATATATATATATATATATATATATAATGATGATTTAAATAACGCTTACAATGAATCTGTGCAAAATATATGGATGTTGTGTATAGTAATTTCGAAGAAAAGTTAATAATTATCTCTGTGAGAATGATGATTCCCTCCCCTACTAGCTGGGCAGCAGATAAACAGGAAACACCGACAATTATAAAACATAAACATTGCCTGTTTTATTATTCGTGGAACTAATTATCATCTTAGTCTCTACTCTTCAGAAAATTTGCTTAGTTGCCAAAGGAGATTATGTTTGTGGAAAAGATTGAAATCAAATCATTACAGCTGACGTTCTACGCCATGATTGCTTGCTCGGTGAGCAATGATTTCATATGATTGCCTGGTATTATTTACTTGATTACTTCGTTGAATCTAATGACGGACATAGAGTCAAGCCAATGTGTGCAACTTACAGAGTGTGAGATAGGGTACTATTGGGGGTCTGAGATTCATAATTGAATGTTGTTGTATATTAATATTTGCTGTAGGTATAATGATATAATCTTAGCAAAATGATTATCTATTTTGAACGTAAATTCTATAAGGGAAAAAATGCATATCCAAGGAACTTGAAAGTTTTAGTATGACGGAAAGATGTGAAGGAATTCAGGGAGGATGATGAAATTAGAAAGAAATCATAGCATTGGAGGGAGAAATAACAAAAAAAAGAGGGAGAGAAAAAACAGAGAGAGTCAATGAAGAAGTTAGAAACAAATGGAAAAAGGAAGAAGCAAAGAAAATATGGAAAGATAGTAAAAAACAGGGTAAAAACCAGAAAAGAAAGATAGAAAGAAAAGAAGAAAGGAAAAAAGAGAGAAAAAAGAAAGTGGAGAAGTTGGGAAAAGAGAAGGAAAGGAAATTGGAGAGAGAAGGAAAACAATAAAAAGAGGAAAGGAGATGATAAATAAGAAAGAAAAAAGAAAAAAGGAAAAGCAGAAGCAAAAAGAAACGAAAGAAACAAATATAGGAAGAAAAAAAGGAAGAAAAAGGTAAGAAAAGGACAATGCTGCCGCATTAGCAAGAAAAAGGACCGAATCAAAAGTATGAGAAGGATGAAAAAAAGAGGAAATAGGAAAGAGGAAGCTCTAATTTTTATGACCATGGTAGTTATTTTATGATCAACATTTATGATATAATACAAAATATTATGATGTTACCAGTTAATGCATTTTTAATCAATTGAAAAAAGCAAGATTTTCACCCGTCTTTATATTCTGACAGAGAGTATTGGGAACTCTGAAATGATTTATCGATCTCAATGACTAGCGATGGTTATATTTAAGTGAGTAAAGAGTTAAAAGAGCAGTATAAGAAAAAAGAAGAAAGAAATATAACTCTGAATGTAGAAAAGTTATAACGATGAGCGAGAAAATAACGTCAAGATGAATTCAGAAAGCGAACGTTCAATAAAAAAAATGTACACAAGAGAGAATAGAAGCCGGCAGAAAAGAAGGAGAGAAAATAGATACAACGGTAAGAAAGGAGAATAACCTTACACCATATGGATGGTTCAACAATATATTATGCAAAACCCGAGGCAAAGTAATGAAGAATGAGAATAGGATGATATGTTGCAACTTTGCAAAAAGTATTTCTGGAGTCTTATATACTTCATTATCAATCTTAAAAAAAGTCTTTCAAAAAAGACAACATCGAGCGAAATCCATAAAATTAAACTTTGACTGAAATAAATTATTTCTCACACCATGATGGTCTCTAAGGTAATTAAATGTAGGTATCTTGAAGAGATGCAGAAAGAATATCCCCAGGTGAACATGTATCCATAGCAACCAATAGTATTCCATAGTCAGGAGTTGCATATATTTAGAAAGGTGTCGATTTCGCAAGAAATACTCCAGCAATTTTAGAGTCGTCTGATATTATCAGAACACAGAATATGTTCATAGTTGAGAAATATTCGACCAAAGATTTCATGAATTATGACTCACATAAATACACATACATAAACATATACGCAAACACACTTATATATATATATATATATATATATATATATATATATATATATATATATAAAGACACACACACACACACACACACATAGAGAGAGAGAGAGAGAGAGAGAGAAAGAGAGAGAGAAGCACACACATTTATATATATATATACATATATTTGTGTGTGTCTGCACGTACGTATGTTTGAACAAGCCAAAATGAAGAGAAAAAGTATTCATTTTAGATATAATCTGCCTAATTGTCATCATCATCAGCGTCCCTCGATGAATATTGACTTTGCCAAAGATTTGCCAGATTCTTTTGACATTTGCCACACTGAGCCAATTCTTTCTGAATCGTTGAATTTAGTTTCTATGATACCAATAACTCCATTTTTTTTGTTTTGTGTGCCGTTCTGTCTTTTGACCTCTCCATGTGATTATTTCTGCTTTTGCACATTGCATGATTTTCTGTATGAGGGTTCAATATCTTTGGTTCAGTTTTATGTTTTAACTCGATTGTTATCCATGGAACCGTTTTATTAAATCAAAAGTCCCCCGTTCTTGTTTTTTCAGTCAGTTCATCTAACATTCGTTGGAGATCATGAAGATTTTCAGTAAGAAAAGATGTTGTCAGCAAATCTGAGGTTACAAAGGTATTAGCAGTCTTTTTTGACTCCTTTGTTTCCCCTGTTTGGTTTTGGAATATCATCTCAATGCTGACCGAGAAAAATAGGATGAGCTAGTATCAGATTGCCCTGCCCCCTTTTAGAACCTAAATGATCCAGAGTCTTCATGCAATCAGATAAAAGAACTGTTTTGTCAGTGTATGGACTGTAAAATTTCCACTTCTATACCTATTATATTTTAGCATTGTTGACATTTGAATGTCTCCCTAAAGTCGACGATTGCTATAGCGAGTTGCATTTTTTATCCTGCTAGAGTGGATCAATATCAAAGTTGCTTTGCCTTGAACAAACTTGTTTCCCTATGCTTAGTTTTCATCTAGCGTCTTGGTGATTCATTTAGCAACTGCTCTGGTGAATAGTCTGTCGATGCAATTGAGACGGCTTAGTGGCCAATAATTGTTTCGACTTCATGTAATTGCGTTACTCTTATGAGACTTTGATCCATTTAGGTATACGTTGAATAGAATGGCCAGTTTTTGAGTGATTACTTTCCCCAGGTTTATTGAGTTGGTCGATGGTGATCTTATCCAGTTGTCTTTCACTTTTTGATTTCCTTGATAGTTTACTCCACCTTCCACGGAATAACACTCAGGAAGCCATAGAACCGTAAATCGTGACTTGTATATGGTATCCATTGTTTCATGTCACCTTTTTGGAGTTGTACAGCTTTTTGAACATTTCTAAGACACGTTAAAAAATTTAGGACTCTGTCAGTTGCGAAGTTTCTATTCCCTTGGAGCATGGTTGTTATTTGCATTTTCCGGAACTGAAAGCTTTTCTAATTGCTTAAGAGACCGTACATTTTGGAGGATAATTTTGATGACCACTGTTGCTGATCTTCTTTTATTTTATTTTCATTTCTTTTGGATTGTTTTCTTGTATTTAGTTGCTTTATTCCCCTTACTTGCTGACAGAGGCTCAAGATGACTGCATTTTTCCATGTCATTCTTGATTGCTTCACTAATTTTTTTTTTTTTGCTCTTTAACTTAAAAATATTGTTGGATTCTAAAAGAGAAGTTGCTATTCTGTTACTGAGCTGCTTGATCACCTTCTCATTTGGTTCTGTGAGGAGTTCATATCTTTTTTTAGTCCAAACTCATCTCGTTAGATCATTTTGTACGCTAAGATGTTGCAGTCAGCTGCTGATCTCGTTCCAACGTTGTTTCCTGGTATTCATTTTTCAATCAATCATTCTATGATCACGTTCTACATCCACTTGACATAGGACCTGGATTTCTTCATGTCACCCTAATCTGTTAAGATGTCGATTTCGTTCTAGCTTTTGTGATAGAGCTACTCTAAGACATTTTTCTACCTAAATAACCTGTTCATAATATTGAACAAGTTTACTGCTGAAAATGAATAAGGTACTCACTTCATTCATTCCGTAATTTTTCATCAGAGATTGCAGACTAAATGTTCATTTCCTTTTCTAATATCGTGTTTAAAGTTCCCCATAACGATGCTGTACCCTTGTGTAGGGAGTACAAGTCTTTATAAAAGGTGTCTAATTTCTCATTCGTTGACTGTGAAGAACGTGCATGGACTATAATCCTGTTCACTTTGTGCTGCTCTGAGAGCTATACGTTGACCACAGCTCTGCAATCTGAGATAGCTTTGAATCTTATAACGTTGCCTTTGAGAATAATAACGCCAACTGCTTTTTCCTCTTCCCTTTTCCCTAGTTGTATAGAAGATACTTACTATTTACTCCATTAAGCTCATCTACGGGTGTTCACACTTCTCTGATATTGACAATGTGTTATATGATGTCTTTGATGTCTTTGTAAAATCCAGTTGGGTGCCGAGATATAGTGTGGTTTCTTTCTTGTCTCTGGGGGAGGAAGGCAAAGATATTCGCTGCGTTATGAGAGATAATCACTGGTGACTTATCATTCTTCATCTCACCAGAGGAACTATGTTTGTTTTGAAATGCAGCAAAATTTCTTTCCTCGCTACCAACATATTGAAAGAATGGGTGAACAGTAACTTTGTATTTCCCTATTTGTTGTATGTCTAATGACCCTATTAAATTTTGGTTCATTACTTGGGACAATTCTTCTCCAGATGGTATATTCGCCGAGATTGTCCCTGTATTAATATCAAAAATCAAGTTTTCATCAAGCGGTCTTCTCCCTTTGGCTGAACAAGATCTACCTATTGTTAGAAGAATGGTATAAATTTGAGGACCCTTCTCCCTCATCCTTCGAATTTCATGGTAGAAAGAGTTGACAGAAATTTCACGTGAAACAAAGTCATTTTGTAACGTGCAAATAACAGGAATGTCTTTTTATCTCATAAGAGGAAGGGTGAACAAATATTGGTAGTTATGAATTCCTTCAAGACTTTTACCTAAAATGAAGCAACTACAAGTAAATGTTTTATGAAAATAAAAGCACAAAGTGAAAAAAATATTGAAAAAATCAGAAACAATCTTGAACAACACAGATACATCAAAAGTATGCCCAACTGACCTCCCTAATTGACAGTTTGGGAAATAGTCGGAATGATCTTATATTATCTGATTTCAGAGTTTTTACAAATGATTTGCTAGGGAGCTATTGCTTCTTCTTCTGCTTAATTGACTATATCTCAAATGAATATCTTTTATTTAGATAGGATATTATGCAAGGAATATTTTAGATCAAATTAATTCTACGAGGAAACAATGGACCTTTGAGGACACCCTAGAATATGTATTTCCGAGTGTCTCTGTGTGTTTATATATGATAAGGGAGTTCAACAATGCAAATCCACTGAGATAATTCTCAAGTGTAATGATTCCTTTCCTAACAGGGTATACCTCAGCTTTATCAAATATTCATGTGCTTTCTATTATATTAAAGTAACTAGCAATATTACATGGATTCATCGGTGTTTCTATCTTTCTATCTATCTATCTACGTACATGCATCCATACCTGGACACATACGTACATACGTACATACATGCACACATATGCGCATGCATGCATTCAGAGCTATTTACACATACGTATATAAATTCAGAAGAATAGAAACATATCGAAAATTGGTATTTAACGCACCTAAAATGTTCCTAATATTGGAAAGATTCATGTATATTCGCAAACATACATTTATGAAGTGTATATGTTATTTTTCCGTCAGAAAAAGTAGAGAGAAATCGAGCAGCACTGGAAATCTACATGTAAGTGTTAGAGTCTCAAACGTATTCAATGTATTAGATCAGAAGACCTCTATACAGTTTTATCAACTTTCAACGATTGACCATGCCAATGTTATTAGGAAACAAACTCGAATTCACATTTGTACAATCATTCTGTGCGCACATATTTTTTCTGTCAGAAGAGAAGTATGTTCGTAGTACAATATTTTTATACACGCTGATTATCAGAGATTATGGGGGACATTGCATATGGTCGATTGTTTGTTAAGTCTCTGAAGCTTGAATGTAGTTAAGCCTGTTATCAACTCGGCAGCGTGGATTTATTTTTATCCAAACAAGATTGGCGCGCAAAGCTGCTTCAAATTCAACTCATTCACTGCCATAACATTTTTATGTACGATTAGATTTGTTCACCATCGTTGAGTGCTGATCACATTTAAACAATACATTTTTCAAGTATTTTTTCTGACAAAAAGTTTATATCGACACATTAAAGAGACAGCAGATGAGAATTATTTATAACAACGGTAGTGCGCTAGATTCACTATTCGATAAAATCGAAAGCGTTGTGAGATGACACGAAAGTTCTAATTCTCACTGAATTAGCCATGCAGATGACGTTCGCATGGCTTTATGCTTAAGTGAATCAATCCGAATTTCTGAGACAAATAGTATGATTATCTTGTCTAATGGCTTCGAAATCACCAGATAAAACGAAAAAAAAGAGAGGAGATTAAACGAATGAATAGCAGACCAAAATAGGAAAAAGAGGACTCGTTCCTGGTCTATACTTCAAGGACGATTAAGCGTTACGTTGGCAGAAAAAATCATTGTGCAATAGTGTACCATATAAAGATAATTCGTCACTAAAGCCATAAAAAGGTTATCGCATGAAATAATGCATAGATAAATTCGATAGTGAGTGTAAACCGGTGAGCTTAGGTGAAAATATGACTTTGGACCGAGTATAAGATATGTTCAATGGATGCCAATCAAATTATATGGCTTCAAGATATCTTTCCTTTCGAAGGGCAACAGATAATTTCAATACATCCGATATTTTTTTCAAATATCTATTTGGAACTGCTCAGAGACACTTGCAATGGTTCTGTATCTCTCTCTCCCCCCCTCTCTCTCTCTCTATATATATATATATATATATATATATATATACATACATATGTATATATATATGTATATATATACACACACACACACACACACACACACATATATATATATATATATATATATATATATATTTATATATATATATGAATAATAGTGTATATCATTTTTAGATTCAAGATAACCACTTTCTACTTGCACGAATACGTATATAAATGGGTAATTCAATATATCCGTAACCTAATAATGGAAAGACATTTACTTTACCCAACAATAATGTATTTTTTGACATAACTCCATTCTTTTTCAATGCACGTAACTTTGCACATCTCCATTAATGACATAGACCGAACATAATGCAATGGAAATTCTATATAAACATTGATTTAATATATGTATATAATGAAATAAAGGGTTACCTACACAAGCATGTTAATGTTTCTTGCCTTTTTAGGCTGCTTCAGGCAAAAGATTCAATTCATTTTAGATCCCTTTTTAGGGCGTTTGAGATGAGTCTATATTTTCTTGGGTGGAAAGCCTTTTTCCTTTTCTATTCATAAGTCTTTTTTTTCTCCTTGTTTAGTTGATGGTCACTGCCTAATATGTTTCCCTGCTTTACCTGATGCATATACTTTATTGTCTGGTAGTAATAAATTATAGATTAGTAACAGGTATGAAGGGCACTTTATCTATCATCATGTTGTTGAAACATCAATGCTCTGTGATTTTTTTCCTCTCTGAGAGTATTTTCCTCCTACTCAACTCTGTTTCCCAGTGTTGGGGTTCACTTTCACATGACAACTGTTTGTATATTATTTCCAAGTTTAGTATGCTTCTACGTTAATAGAACCTAACAGAAAAAAACTGTAGAAAAGACTTTTCGGCTGCAAACATACAAAATCCTACTAAATTTCAAAATTCTGTAAAGTTCTGAACGAGACCGACTTATGACGGTCACCAGCATCAGATATGAAAGGCATAAAAGCACATGAGAGAGAAAATTGAAAGATAAATAGCACAAATCAACAAATCAAACAAGATATTTGCGAAACGAAAAGGAAAACAATAAACACTGATCAACTATGTAAATAAAGAAAGGGATAATATCATGGACAAATGAAAAATTACAAGCAGAGTAGGGAAACTACAAAAAATATGTCTATGTACTCGAGAATGACCAAAACCGGATCACATTAACAAATTCACCGTTAGATGAATCAACCTTACTAAGTCCCAGGTAAAAAAGATTAGCAAGACGATACCAGAGCACATGAACTGCAGCTTCAAACAAAATCTTAAAGTAAACTACTGGATGACCCCCCCAAAAAGATATTGAGAAAAAATTGCATTAACGTGCCAGTACTACCCGAAATTTCTGTTGAAATGACCATTAAAAACCCCGCCTACAGGTTTGCAAAAATTAACCACCAAAGCTATCTTATTCCCTTTGTAATAATCAGAAAATGTTTACTATTATTATCATTATTATTATTAATATTATCATTATCATTATCATTATCATTATTATTATAAGTAGTAGTAGTAGTAGCAGTAGTAGTAGCTGTAGTAGAAGTAGTAGTAGTTGCAGTAGTAGTATTTATACCCTCGGCTACTTTAAGAACAGGAACATACCAAAGCTTAAATGATTGAACTAACATCTAAAATCACGTATAAGTGAACTCAAACACTGGAAAACAGATTTAAGTAGGAATAAAATACTCTGAGAGAAGAAACATATAACAAAAACTGATATTTGAACAACATACTGATTAAAAACTGCCTGCACTACCTCCTGCTACTTTATGAAATATAATTACCAGACGGAAAGAAATACCTCCACTGTGTGAAACATAAAACCATAGCAAGCAATGACCAACCCCCCCCCCCCAAAAAAAAAAGTTACAAGTTGAATGAGACGAAGGTTCTCCATCCAAAAAATTAGATACGCTTAAAAGAAAACAACCTCGATAGGGATCTAAAATAATTCGGATAATTTGCCCAAAAGAGCCTGAGAAGGACCTAAACATGAACATGTTTGCGTAGCGAATCCTCTTTAACTATATCACATCTTCTTTTCACAACTCTTCAAACAACTTAATTTTCAATGTTGAATACACTTTATCGAATTACCCATTCACATGTTTGATATTGCATTATATCAAATTGTATTGTATTCTTAATTCGTATCGTGTCTTTAAATATATATATATATATATATATATATATATATATATATATATATATATATATATATATGTGTGTATGTGTTTGTGTTTGTGTTTGTGTGTGCATGCGTGTGAATGTGTATGTACGTGTGCTTATATTTGTGTGTGTGTGAACGCAATATTACCCAGGAATGAAGTATACACATATGGGGCAACGCAAAATTTCTGGGAATTTGATTGTCACTCTCTCTTCAATGTTTGAGTATTACTGTGCATAGCCAAGCAATGTTTGATGTGTCGTACATGGCTCAGTAATACTTTCTATAAAAGCATGGTTTGATCACAGACATCTGCACTCATAGGATCAAATAATTTCTATTTGAAGATGAAATGTTTGATATAACCCCTTAAATCTCAACGAAATATGAATTATCCACGCATCATAAAAAATAGCTAAGAATAATAATTGGCTATATTCCATGAAGATGTCTTATTAAGATAATAAATCCATGATCCTCAGGAATAGCACATTGATGCATGAGTTTTTATTGATTCATCTCAAAATAATTTTTATTTTTCATTTTTCTTTAAAAAAGATACATTTTGACCCGTAGATTTTTGATCATCCTTGCGTTTACCTTATAATACACCTATGACAGCTTATGTTTTTTTCAGATTTGTTCGAACAAAACCAAGGAATGCTTATAAATGAAATCTATATTTGCCTTTGTTTTTATTTTTCAGATTATAGATGGAGAAATGCATGTGTGTTCCAGAAAGTAGTTTGAATATCTATGGACTTCTTTGTGATATATTTCGTTCTAAATTGATCCTTTATTCTTTCCTGTAAGTGAAACGTTTTAAATCGACTGGAACATACTGATCAAAATGAAGTTCGGTCAGGATTTGAAAGATACAGAAATTTATTTGTATTGTTTGCGTTCAAAGGCTACATATTACCGTTTGGCGTTTGCCTCAAAGTGATTGCTGATGGTAGTATCATCATCATCATCATCATCATCAGCATCATCTCTCTTTAGCGTCTGTTGTTGGATGTACACCATCCCCCAAGATGCACCAAGCCTCACTATCGTGGGCACCGTGGAGCAAATACTTTTTGAACCCGTGAGGTCTAGCAGTTGTCTGAATTTCAGGCGACATGACCAACCTGTTTCCATCAGATATTTTTGATTGATTCTGTACCCCAGATATACTCTGCTGACTTGTGATCTCTTTGGACTTAGGTTTTTATGTGTACTTTGCATCATTGACAGCTTGAGGGTACTCAAGTTCCATGCTTCAGCTTCATTAATGAGAAATGTTCTTTTCATTTAGCTCGTCTAGCATTCTTGGAAGGTCATGAATGCACTCAGCAAACGAGACGATTCTGAAGTTATCTAATTATTTGCAGTCTATTCAAATTTCTTCTTTTTTTTTCAGTTTTTGTTTAAGAATATTATAACAAAGCTTGCTGTGAAGTGTTTGGTTGAGCTGTCATCACCTTGTCTTACCCCCTGTTATAAAAAAAGCCTTCGTGTAGCCCTAAAAAGAATGTCTGCTGCAGCGGGATCTACGCCTCGTTGTACGATAGCATCTTCGACGTGTGAGTCGAAGGCATTCTTTATATCAACATATCATTGCTAAGTGACATTGTATATTCTACTGCTTTTCCCTTCAGTTAATTTCCCGAATACTTTTTCCGGAATTCTTTTTGACAGTATATGGTAGAACAGCTTCTTCTGAAGCCAACCTGTATCCATTGTTGGTTTTCATTTAGTGTTTCGATGATTCGGTTCGATGCCTCTCTGGTGAAAACTCTGTTGATATAGTTAAGTTGGCCTATCAGTCTGTATTTTTTCTCCTCCATTCAAAGTAGCATCATGATTGGTGTGCCCTAATCTTCTAGGACTCGATCATGTTTCAGGCATGAGCTGAGTAAAATGGTTAGTATCTTAGTGATTACTGTAACAGCTGTATTGAGTAGGTCATGAGTGATTTATCTGTTGTAGGCGCCTTACCTTTTTTTGTTTGTTTGATGACTGGCTCCACCTTTTATAGAGTATCTCCAGGGGAATATTTGGACTGATTACTCGTAATTGTGTAGTTTGTTTGTAGTTATGTCCTAACCTTCTTCGAGCACACTGGTTATTTTTGTTATGAAATCATATTTTAACAACTTTGAAATTTCCTCCCTTCTGCATTCGATGACCACGTCTGTGTATCTCCCCGTCATTTTCCCAGGCAGTTTTGTTTACCTTGGTTGGTTCAGTATTTTTTTACTGATTGTTCCTGATGGCTTAAGATTACTGAACTTTTCAATGTGACTCTTGGCTTCTATCTAGATATTTGATGGAAGTGTCATCACTGAGTTTAAGTTTTGTAAATATGTCTGAAGAATCTTTAAAAATAACGTTCGTTGCAGGATTGATATAGGTGACATTAGTAATCTGTAACATTGCACACATAATAATGGTGATGATGATGATGATGATGATGATGGAGATAATAATAATAATAATGATAATAATAATATCAATAATAATAATAATGATAATAATAATAATAACAATAATAATAATAATGTCTTTGTCCTACTGACTCTCATGATATAGGATGTTCTCTCAGGGACACATGCACATACATACACATATGTATGTAAAGCTTTATCATCTTTTTGTCAAGTATTTTTATCTGCATACAACTGTATTGCATACACATACACACACGCACATACATCCTCATATATATATATATATATATATATATATATATATATATATATATATATATATATATATATATATGTATCTTCACCTGAAACTTGAACTTTTCATATCAGCTAGATTAATGAGAAAAGGATCATTCATTGCACAACTCATCCTGACTACTTTGACTCCTTTGATCCGGTTTTGCCGTTTCTTATATTTTTGAGGTGATCTAGCCTTTAGGTATAATATTCAACTACTGAAGAATAGAACTGGTGATGAATGAATAAAAAAAAACAAAAAACAAATGAATAATTTTCATCATTATTCCAGATTCAAGAAAAATAAAAGAAATAGGAAAATAAGATGGACCGAATTAGTAAGCGGTGATTGAAAAATAGTAATGATCTACAATCTTTCATCAAAATTGAAGTAAAAAGATTTGAATGAAAAAAATGATGCTTAAGTACAAAGTCAAATAAGCTGAAAAAAACTCATTCAAAATGATGCCCATCAAATTTTATGTGTACAGACATATTCAGCGTGAATTGGAAAAAAAAACCAAACAACTTTTTGTAAAATGTCTTTTGTCTTATGTTTATATTCCATTTTGACCTTGTTGGTAATTTGCGTAGCTCAATAGAGTGTACATCTCGTTAAATTGTTATCGAGAAAAATGTTATCGGTAAAGTACTGTCTTTGAATCTAAGTTGGTAACTCTGTCAGACCCCTCACCCATAACTATTTCTGAACAGCCTCAGTTTTGTAATAGAAATACAGCAGTGAAGTGGAATGAGCAGTTTGTCAATTTTGATAATGAACATATCTTCTCAAAAACATTGAGACAACTTAAGGATTATCAGGTGCAGTTTTGTCTGAAGACGTGACTGAATAATAACCCGTGGGAATCGAAGTAAGTACATCAGCATATGGCTTAAGGACACATACTTGCTACTGTCACTATAACAGGTGCCTGCAAGCAGATATCAGTCTGCTGATTTGATGAATTCATAGGCTTAGTGCAATAAATAAACTAAAATGCCTATTTGACAAAAAGTTTCTATTATAAATTGTATGGAATGTTGAGAGATAGTGGTGTTTTCTTGATTAATCAACAAAATCCAAATAACATATTTCTGTATTTAAATCATATGACATGTTCTAAAAATAATGCACCAATTTTGATTTGTATGCAATATCATTTTGAAACTATGAACCATTCAGATATTATTTGTCTAGGTTCACTTTAATGGGCCAGAAAGCAAAGCAAAGTCAAATATATCAACCAGTTATAAAAATGTTTAGCGAACTAAATCCTAATTCTTGTTAGTTCAACAACTGTCAATATAGAAAAAAGTTGGAAAGTCCTTTGCCAAGCAGTTGCTTTACGACAGTTTATGATGATGTATATGTATTGTGTATGTTTCTATGGTGTGTACGTATGTGTGAGAGTTTTGTGTGAGCCTGAGTGCGCGCGTGTGTATCAGTTGTTATTTTTTCACACACATTTTCTGTTTGCTTGTGTGCGTCAAACATTTTTTTCTAAAATATTCATAGCTAAATCAGAATATTCAATTTATGGCCTTGCTGATTTCTTTATAAAGAAACCCCCAAATCTAATGGTTAGGAATTAATGAGTCAGTTCCCTCGTTGGGTCTCACAGCGAAAAACGTCGTTGCATTTCGAATCTAATGCATGTTTTTCATTTCTTATATATGATTATCAACTTCAGCAATTTTTCTTATTACGGAGGTAATATTATGCTGACTGAAATAATGAGCCATCATCCTCATTCGAATCTGAGAACAAAAATATTCACGAATCATTGATTTGAATGTTGATGAAGCTATCTTACAATAAACCTATGATCAAATTAAAGAGCCATTTGAGAACTTATTTCTAGCTCATTAATGTATATCCGAGTTGGGTACCCTGGGATCATATAACATAGACTTTTTTAAAAACTCAGGGTTCTAATGATCGATTCCAAATGACATACCTTCATTCATTTTTAATTTTGTGAGATGGTTCAAGTTTGCGACACATTTTTGTGTTTCGTTCTCCACTTTTGAACAGTCACTATCTTTTATATCTACTATCTTTTTTAGTTTATTATTTTTCTTTTCTTTCAGAAAACTTCAGCTATTTTCAATTTCCATTGTACATTTTCCTCAATTTTGTCCTATTTTTTCTTCCAACATTCTTACACTTTAAATATAAATATGCAGAGTAGCCTCATCATCATCATCATCAGTCTTTTAGCGTCCGTCGTTGGACATAGACCTTCCCCAGGATTTGCCACACTTCTCTATCATGGGCGTCACGGAGACAGTACTTCCTGAACTTGTCTAGCTCGTCTCTCCATCTAACATTTTGCCGGCCTCGGTTGCGCATATGGTCTCGGGGAATCCATGTAGTGAGTCGTGATGTCCATCGATTGTCAGCCATTCTTGCAACATGGCCAGCCCACCGCCATTTGAGATTTTTTATGGATTCTATGATGTCTCTAACTCTTGTCTTTTCCCGGGTGTGCTGTGCTGTCTTGTGGTCTCTCCATGTGAGGCCCAGCATTATTCTTTCATGTGCACGTTGCATGGTTCTCAGCTTACGGGTCTGTTTCTTGGTTAAGTTCCATGTTTCAGCTCCATAAGTGACTATTGGGAGGATGCATTGGTTATACACCCTTCTCTTTAGGATTAATGGGATCTTATTGTTTTTGAAGGTTGAGCTAGCTCTGCCAAAGGCTTGCCATCCTAGTGTGATTATTCGCTGATTTGCAGAGTAGCTTGATGTCTACCAATTCAGAAAATCATATTGAACAGATTTTGAATTCCACTTGAAGCTGCTTGTAAATTTCCGATATGATACATATGCTAGAGATTCAAATTTAGTTGCCCCTATATTGCATGATAGGTGACTCAATGATTCAGTATCTATCTCTCAGACGATCTTTGGAGAACATACCATTGTTGTGTTTTGTTAATTATTGTGTTCTTTCCAAGGGCTGAAATTCTAGCCTGCCATCCAAGATGTACCAGCTTATAGGATTAAAGATTGCAGACTGCACTTCGATATATCCATACCTGAGAATCGATAAATGCATTAATACTCACTAGTCAACCGGTGTAAGGTATTTCACTGACGATAAGATTGTAAGAAAATAATGGGAGAAACGTTAAAAAAATTCTATAAATATATACAAAGTTACTTAACCTGGCCGAATTTCAGATATCCATCGTCAGTTTTAACAGATCTACATTAAGCAGGAGTCTCTACAATCCGGGTCTATTGCTTTTCAAGACCAACCTTAATCGCCTGGAGAAGACTTTCTTGAACTCTTATTTTCAAATTCTGTCCTTCACAACTCTCAGATGTTCAAATTGACAGGAAGATATTATTTAAAATACAAAGTTTGCATGATGTTCATGAAATAATGTGATCTGACCCTGTATGAGTTTCTCTTGACCAGAAAAATGAACTGGCTATTTACTTTCCCATCTATCAATCGTTAGTGTGAAATTATATACGGTTACGACGTTATTTTCAACCCACTCTGTCTCATCTTCATTGCTGACTTGAAAAAAGAAGATGTGATAAGATGAATGAACTCTTCCTAAGAATAGAGTAAGAATTCTTGACGTATGAAGTATCTTAGTCAGTTTTCTTCTGGGTATTTTAAATTAAGGTGTTACTTGGAAAAACCATCTATTCTCTATGTCTTTGAATATTTCTTTCTCTTGAGCCACGCACACACAGACATACAATCTTACGCACACACGCACTCACACACACACACACACACATACACACACATATATATACATTTATATATATATATATATATATATATATATATATATATGTATATGGGATTTAAGGAATATTGATAAATTTAGGAAAATGTTGGAGATGACCTTCACAAGCTTGCATTGTTGATACTTATTAAGTGTGAAGACTCACATTTATGCTGCATGACTGACATTGATAAAGTACCAACAGCACATGACAAGAGAAAGCTTAACAAAATTGGAAAAAAAAGGAATGTTCTAAAAAAGTTATCCAAATAACCTGTCGGAAAAGGTATCCTACTTGCAAAGTGTTCCGATAAAAATGAGGTTAAACACATTTGCACAAAAAAAAATAGTCCAAGTAATGAATAGCATCAGACTTTCAATTCAGAGAGCTGTTTTGTTACAGGAGATTACTTATCTTTGACAATATGCTATATATATTTGTCCTAATAGAGGAAACAGAGGGGAAAATACAGCCTGAGAAAATCTTGCATTATTTTGACTCGAAGACTGTCCACCTGCATTGAAACTGGACGCTTCTTGAGGGAAGAAGACGGACGTGGATAGAATAGCGATTCTTATCAAATTTAATTGCCAGCGGGGTTGTCTCAAAGACAGAGCAGAAGACTGGAATGACACAAATGCAGGCATACCTATATCGTATAAGACAATGACAAATATTACAGCGATCCAATACAGTTTTGCATCGTGCGATTATCGTTAATATGTATAGGAGCATAAGCTTATTTTTGGTTCAAAAGATGACCTTGAAACTACCATATTTGTGAAATGAAAAAAAAATGGCATTTTCGAACGAATACGCTGCCCTACAGCCACAGAGTTCATTCAGAAGATCAGGTAGGAAAACACAATTACTTACCTATTGCATTTCTGACAACTCACCCTTGTGTCGACTACAAATATCCCCTTTAACAATCTCTACTCTTTCTTGGGAGGATAAAGGATACTAAAACGTCAATCCAACTTCCGAGTTCAATCTATCTCGCTAAGGGGATGGGAAATGTGAATTAGGCTCTATTAATCTACTTTTTTTCTGGAACCGGTTTCAGCTAAGGCCACGTGATGAATGAAATCGGACAGCTGGCTTCATTTGTCAGTTTACATCAAATAATGGCATCAAGTACAAATGGAGACACACGTTCTTCTCACTGACCTTGAAATGTCTGGCATTGAAGAAAGTAGACCACAATACATCAGAATAGGTTGTCAAACTTTCTATAGAGCAAGCAAGACCCATGCAACGTGCACATTAAAAATTCATACTGAACTCTACATTGAGAGATCATAAGACAGCACAGAATGGGAAAAAATACATGGGGTCGAGACATCATAGAAACCATTTAAAGAAACTCGTACGGTGATGGACTAGGCATAAATGTCGGACGGCTGCTGGAGATAACTCACAGCAGAGACCCCTAGAGATCATATGCAAAAATGTGGCCAATACAAAGTTAGAGTGTGACAAGCTTGACGCATTCAGAAAGTACTGGCTCCCAATGCTCATGATATTGAGGTTTGGCTAATCTTGGGTAAGTCTATGTCGAAAAACAGACGCAGAAAAGCTGATGACCACGATGCTGTCATCTATGCTACTTCCCAGAGCATTTTATTCGACTGGCATTTTTTTGATACCAAGATAACTCCAAATGCAAAGAGATAGACGGTGCAAAACGTAACATCATGCAAAAAAAAATCACTCACTTCGATGCATCAATATATCAAGTGATTGAATAGATCATACTGTGGCACACTTATGTCACCATAAAAGACATCAATCCCTTTTGATACCCTGAAAATTACGGGTATAGGAAAGACACAGGAGTCTTTCAAAGACATCAATCGGATTAGTCAGATGATAGCGACTACAAAAAATTTAAAGATTGTGCTTCAGAGAAAAAAAATTGTCAGTCATGCTGACCAATGCATTGTTCTCATCCGACGTTACAATGAAACATTCTTCAAAAACAGAGACCAAAAGTAGTACCTCCAAAACAGGGTACCCACCAAAAGAAGATGCCAATACCACCCGAAGTAAAGAAAAATAATGGACACCAATTTGACTTATATACATATATATATATATATATATATATATATATATATATATATATATATATATATATATATATATATATATATATGATTTCCCTATGATTGAATACGTAGAACCAGAAACAATTTATGAAATTTCACATTTTCTTCGTAAGAAGTGGTCAAAAGCGGCAAGACTAGAATACAAACCAAGGGACAAGGAATTCATGACATATATTTCCTACATCAATGAGTTTATGAGCAGCTGTGTTGAGATACCTTTTTAAGAACTTTATTTTTATGTAGCTAATCTCTTTGGGAATGCTGGAGTTAATTGGTACATCTCTTACTTAGATGGCTGTAAATTTCTGAGATTAATTCATTAGAACATCAGTTTGGCCGAAAGGCAAGGATGCTAATGGGTTATTTAAACATGAAACATTTGCCAAATGTATTATATCATCTTTTGAATATTTAGAAAACCTATCCCACCAATGGGTATAGTTGCTACTATCTGGCTGGTGGAGTTAGTTCCGTTGCTGATTGGCACAGATGGGAATACTTATTGTAATTGAGCAATATAACATTTTAACGCTGGTATGATAATGTTTGTTTAAAAAAAAAGATTTTAAAATATAATGACTCTCTGGTAGAATAAATGGAATCATACAAGAGTGGATCTCAATGATGCATTGTAGAGAAGTGAAAGATAGATGTGAAACAATAAGGAATGACATTATATTATTTTTACGTTTCTTTGACCATTGTTATCACTTTATGTCGATTCACTTAAAGCTGGAGGATTTTGTAGAGGCTTGACTACTATTTCGTGCGATATCATCACTGACTAATCTTTTTGGCGTAATCTTTTCATGTTTTGACTCTCTTCCGCTAACATTCAGCTTCATTTTCAACTTCACTGTTGTTGTCATCATTTTTTATGTTTTTTTTTCTTCAAACTTCAATACCAGGTCTAAGATTCGAAAGTCAGTACAGTAATACACAACAGGCGTTTCTTTGTCAACCTTCACCTACTCTGAGAGAACTTCATTGTTTGTACTACGTGCGATTGTTTCAATTGTTCCTTCTTTCAATTGTATATCCAAGCAGTATATCGATATTCATCTTTTGATGCCCGAAGTTCTGTTTTGACAATTTCAAGATTTTCATAAGAAATATTTTCAAACTCTATGGCTGACTACACCTTATGCAACCATTTCTTTAGCGTTGACACCTGAACATTCCTACCCGAAATCACATCGCTCATGTCGAATGTCTGAATGAGCTTGCAAGAATTTACCACCTCTAACAGTCGCTTCATGAACGTTGAGCAACATTCAGCCTTGATCAAGTGTAATATTTCTTACACTTACGAATGGACAATTGAGGTGGATTTTGTTGGTTAGAAAAGTACATACTATCATTCTCATAAAGCAGTCCAGCTTTTACAGGCTCAACTGAATGAGGAAAATAGTGCTATCTCCTTATAGGCTTCCGATGTGCAGTGCATTCTGGATTCTGGCCCAAAATTCTTTACAAAGGTATATGGTGATTGAAATGGCCAGTCGCTTATCTTTCTTTGCACGATATGTTATTGGATAAACATGTACACTTTTCAAAATGCATTTAGTTTTCCAGTCACGAATAGCTTAAACCGTTGGGCACGAGTAACGTTGGGGTACGCTAGGATGATCACCCTGTCCTTAGAATATTGTTAGTACTTCACCCTCCATTGATGAGGTTTCGTGAAGATGTCTTGCCACCAAGATAAAGCAGTTCTCCCTGTACTATGCTCTTGCTTGGGCTTGATGTTCTCATCAGCCACAAACTTAGTGAATTCTTCAAGTCAACAAATGTGTCTTTTGTGATTTGCAGCTTTTTTTCTTCATACAAATTAGCCGAATAAATTTCTTGATTTTCCTTGAACCTTTGCTGTTATCTTCCACTTTAATCACTTTCATATTCTGTTGTAAATTTTTTATGGAACACGCCTGTTTGTTCCATTACTATTCAGTCGAAAAAGTCTTATCCATTACTATGACACTTCTGAACCCTTTTCAATACTTCTAGCAGTTTTCATTGATTTTCACTTATTAACACTCCCCTCTTCAAATCACTGTATATAACTGATGGCTGTATATCTATTTGTTTCTCAATATCATTTAATGACCTTATATCGTACGTATCATTTTTATTGAATTAATGCCATCTTCTGTTTGCGCTTGACACCACCGTGGACACTTGCACTTTGCTTAGGAGCTATATATATGCTGATTCTGTGATTAAAATAGATTAGGGATAGGACCAAATGCATATGAAAACAATTAATTGTCCCTGCATTACACACAATACCATCTGTCACTGCTAAATGAACTAGTACAGGGAATTCAAATGTCTGTTTATAATCATGTCTAAGTAGAAAGAGGAAATCGACAATAAGCTTCCAGAAAACCGATAATATATATATATATATATATATATATATATATATATATATATATATATATATATATATATATATATATATATTAGGAGATAGAGAGGGAGAGAGAGAGAGAGGGAGGATTATTCTAGATACAACATTAATCGTAAAATATATGGGAACTTCCATTAGGAAATCAAAAATACTCCAAAAGGAATGATATTTTTTCCAGTTTGATAACAGTATCATATATATATATATTCGACAGCAATTCTAGCAATCATTGAATTGTGTTTGAATATTGCTTGATAGATGACGATATCAATACCGAGAAACAGCGAATCTTGCTTACTTTCCAGTGAGTCCCATTCCGGCTATATGTATCAACTCCTGCCATGCATGATATTGTTGCAAGCAAAGACATTTTGTATAGAATACTTGTCTTCTTTAGTATATAACAATGGGAAACTAGTTAAACTTAATCCAATCTGATTTTTGAGTAACCTCTGAAGAGATATTGAGGGAATAAAACTGAGAAAAAAATTCAATCATCGTTATGAAAAAAGGGTATTATTTAGCCAGAAGTGTTGCCTTGAAATGATATTTCAAGCATGATCTTTTATATATTACAGCAAATCGAATTTATACGATAAGAGAGTTGTATTAAATAATGCATAAATATGCATATATATATATATATATATATATATATATATATATATATATATATATATATATATATATATCTTTCTCTCTCTCTCTCTCTCTCTCTCTCTCTCTCTCTCTCTATATATATATATATATATATATATATATATATATAGTTGACAAAAAAACATGAAAAACTCTGGGTTTATATTCTTGGAAAATATTTATTTTTTGCTATGTAGGTGGATGTCATGCTGAAATTATGTACAGTTATTGTCCCCAAGGTTCGTGTAACACCAAAAAGTGTTGAACATTTTTCAGTTGAATATCGATCAATAACTTCATTCGAAAAAACTAGAAGTTTTTCATGAGGTGAAACTATACGCAAAATAAGTCAGTCAGTTTTAATTAATACTCGAGGGAAATTGCCTAAGGGTAACAAGAAATGAATAAACACAGGTCCTACAGGGATAATGGAGGAAATTAAGATATTTTTTAAAAAGCCATAATGAAAACAAATATTTCAAGGAAGAAATATGGATGAAAGTAAAGAAAAATTACTAAAATTATTAGGAAGAAATAGAAGAAATGATTGAAAATAGGGTGAGCAGAACTGTGAGAGCAGAAGAGAAATGATAAACGGATGGAAAGTTGAATGGAAGAAAAATGAATGAATAAATAAACAAAAGAAGTAATGCATCAAAGAAGAACAGAAAAAAGAGTGAAGTGATACGAAAAGTAAAAAATTAGCGAATGAAAGGAACTTTGAAAGAATGGAAAAAAAAAAAAGAAGCACAGCCACTTGATAGAAACCGTCTGGTCAAAAAAAGGTGTTTTGGCAGCATGCTGTGTTGGGGTGATCAATCGAAAAAAATTAAAAGAAAGGGTGCTCAATGAATGAGTTTTATCCCTCACCCTCAGTTGGGTAGTGATCACAAAACGTTTGGATTTAGGAAAGAGCGAGCTGGCACAAATTATCAATGAATTCAGAATAACTTCATCCTGCGAATTGAAACATTGTAGAAATTAAAAATAAAACAAATAAAAACAAACGTGTCTTCTACACATGATGGAAAAAAATGTCCACCCTTTACCTTTATTGCTTCAGTCTGTAGGTGTGATTATTACATACATAACCAGACAGCAAGATCAAATTGAATACTGAGGAAACTTATTTAGTTAGTTTCAATGGGGGTATTGCTGGACAGTTTTTAACAGAAGAAATAGAAGCAAGAAAGAGAGAATAGTTGAGCTAAAACTAAAAGGAGAAATGAAGAAAAAACAATAAAAAAATTCCAATGAATAGAGGAACAAAAGAAAGGGGGTATAATAAGAAAAAACCCCAACTAAACTGTAGGAAGAAAGAAGGAATGAAAGAACAAAAGAAAAAATCAATTAATTAAGGAGACAAAAAACAACATAGGAAAGTAATGAGATTGACCAATAAGGAAAATAACGAGATCTTGTAATAGAAAGAAAATAGAATAGAGAAGAATACAAAAATGAAAGGTTCATGGGATAATGAAATAGAAAAAGATCGAAACGAAAAATGGTTAAGCCCTGCAGGGATAACAGTAATAAGGTATCAAGACGATGAGAGGGTATGAGAAGAGGAAATAAGAAAGATATGAACAAAGGTGAAATATTGAAAGGCAAAGGGAGCGAACTGTGGAATTTTAACAAAATCAACAGCACCTGAAAATAGAAGTTTAGTAGATAAGGAGCTGATGAGAGTATGGAGCCCAAACGTACAAATGTCAAAACTGAAAAACAAACTGAATGCAAAGAAAGAGCGCATAGACGCTGTAAAGGTGAAAACAAATATTTTTTTAAATATCGTTTTGAAAAGGATGAGGGGTATTTTAGTTTGCCAAGATATTGTACATCGAATTAGGAAGACACTTGATCAAAATGAATCGCCAGTAACGCACAAGAGAGTGAAAAAATGGCGACGAACACTCTGAGAGAAAGAGAATGTAATACCTGGAACGGAATGAATAAAAACAGAGAGGGAACGGACAGAGGCAAGAGTGAGTAAAATAAAGAAGGAAAAAGGATGATGGAATAGGATATTTATTTGAAAGTAAGGAAAAAGGGAAAAAAAGAATGATTTGGATTGAGGAAAACAATAAAGAGTAAATAAAAAACCATATTATGAGAAAATATCTCGATTCTCTGAAATTACATCATCTGATATGAATAGGAATCAAAAGCAATGACAGGAATTAATAATTTAAGAAGTCAAAATTCCCAACATATCGAAATGTGTGATTCAGTAATCTTCCAGGTTTTGTATATTATGGTGCTATGTAGGGATGCATTTATTATACACACATACACATACACACACACACACACACACACACACATATATATATATATATATATATATGAAATGAACATATTGGGTCCGACAAAATGAATTATAAATTTTGTTATACTATACAAAAACTTATTTGAAATGAAGTCCCGTCGATACGCAGTTAATATACCACTCATTCAGACAATGCAAATAGGATAAACGATTGAAATCAAACTTTCTACCGATAGACTAGCTGCCCCAAGGTAGCAATTTTCTTACCACTGAGTTAAAAAGCCACCAGTAATGCATAAGCCAAATGACTGCTATAAACCTGCGCTCTCATCTCGTTTACTTTTGGTCTATTTGTATCTTTCAACATGACAGTTATGTATTTGAGAAACTGACATATTTGGTCCGATAGAATGAATAATAAATTGTGTTATATTATGGAGAAACTTATCTGAAATGATCATCCGTCCCTTCACAGTTAATATATCACTCACTTCGACGGCGTAAATAGAATTAATGATTTAAGAAAATGGGGCTTTTGCAGGAATCGGACCTGCCATCGTCAAGTTAGCTGTTTCAACGTTGCAATGCTTTTGCCAACGAGCTAAGAACCATCAGTAATTTACGTTGTGTAAATGAGAGGTATATTAACCCTGTAACAACGAAAGAATATTTCAAATAAGTTTATATATATATATATATATATATATATATATATATATATATATATATATATATATATATATATATATATATATATATATATTATTTTCTGTGCTTGGATGCAATCACCCATCCATTCATACATACGTAATGTATACTATTTTTCTCACTTATAAAATATTGATTCACAACACAATATTTACATCGGTGATTTTCATTCGTCTTTACATAATTCATACATAGATGTATATATAAACCTGTACAAGGTTCAACGTACAAGCAACCTCTTTTCGGAGCTGAAAGGCCCCCAAATTTCATGATGTCTGCCGAATGAACTTCTCTGACTGTATGTACATTGCAGTACTCATATACAGGGTCTTCACCTTGCAGAAACATAGCCTCAATGGCCATCACAATTTTCAACGTCAACAGCATTCTCGATATTGATGAATGTTACTGCGAATAGTATTCTGCTGCATTCTCTCCTAGTTAATTTGTCAAATAGGCGTGGTTGATCAGCTTCTGTTAGATCCTGCTTGCTCCTGTGGTCGGTTTCCATTTTGCAATTTGGTGATGCTTTTTGTGAGAAGTTTGTAGATGCAGTTCAGTGGAGTTAGTTTGTAGTTACTGATGTCTTTTTTTTGTATATAAAAGCATTACAACTGCATTAATCCAATATTCCAGAACTTTACTCTGTTATGGGTATAAATTAGACACGATATCTGGGCAGAATAGATAGTTTCCTAGTGATATCATCAGTTTCATTTTAGGTAGGTCTATAGTGATGTTATCTGGTCCAGGGGCCTTTCTTACCTTTTCTGGAGTAATGGTTTGTTTGCCATGTTATAACTTTTGGAAATTTTCGAACTGATTGTCAGCGTCTTGCGTATCCTGTTCATTATTTTGTAGTATTTGTTTTGAGGGACCAGAATTTTCGGTAGCATTCTTGCACACAATCCTGAAGATGACAACAACTCATGCAAACTCATAAGTTTCATCAAGGTGATATTCCAAGACTTGGAGGGGAAAAATGGAGGGATCAGAATAGACAGCAAATATGTGAAATCACTCTTGCTACAAATAACTCCTACAAATGTTAGCTGAACTAAAAGAAGAAAGCAGAATATTGGCCTCGACATGAAAAAAGGTCGCATGCAAAAATTACATTAGCGATAAACACAAAACTATCCAAACTGAAACGTAGGACAAGAGAAATCAGATCACTACATCACCGTAGGACCACAAATCTCCATAAAATCCTCAAAAGGAAAAAAATCAAGTGAAGGATCACTTCAAGCTGGCAAATTTTGGCAGAGCGAGCTCAACCCTCAAGAACAAGGAAATTCCATAAGTCTCAAAAAGGAAAACGCAGGAATTCTGGACATCACGGACTCTTCAAATGGGCTGGTCATGTTGCAGGAATGACAAAAAATCGATGGACATGACGATCCCCAGTGATCACACGCAAAACTGACCCCGGCAGAGAGAAGATGGCGAGACAAACTACACAAATACAGAAAGTATTGAATCTGCAACGCCGATGATAGAGATGTCTAGGGAAGATTTATATCCCAAACGATGGCTGTTAAAAGAAAATAATAATGATACAAAATACAATTATAAGTACACACATGCACAAATTGATACATATTTATAAAAAAATTGATATATACATCCATCACCATCATAAACATCTTCATCACCATCATCAATAGTCTTTTAACGTCCGTATTCTCAAGGATCCTCCAATTTCTCTATCATGGCCGTTGCAGAGCCAGTATTATCTGAATATTTTCCACTTAATCCCTCCATCTTGTTTTTGTCGGCCTTGATTTCCCATGTGATATCTAGTGATCCATGTTGTGAGTCGCAATTTCCATCAGTTCTTGCAACATGATTAGTCCATTGCCATTTTAGTTTCATATAGATTCTATGAATTTTTCTTCCTGTTATATTTTGCTATCTTCTGATCTCTCAATGCGAGGTTAAACATCTTATTTATTCACTTTCCCACCTGAGAAAAATGCAACATTAGGTCAATGCTTTACATAGGGGAGAATGGAGCAACCCATCAAAAATAGCTCCAACCAACGCAACATTGGTTGCTAAGCATACGTGGTTAAAACAACTGCAGTCATGAAAGCGTCAGGACAAACCCAACCAGCCCTTTTTAAATCAATGGGACAGCACTGCCCCGGGGCAAATGCTTCCCTGCAGCTGGGCTGAGTTATGGAAAGGGAACAAAATATGAATACAAAGGTTCCTAATGTGCGTAGCAATGCGCAGCCTCAGTGAACCCTAATTGGCTAACGCATTGCACTTGTGTTTTCAGGCTTAGATTCTTGCCACAACAAAACCTCCGGCCCATTCGGGTGGCAAGCGTCAGTACGGACAGTTTGGGGTATGCCGTATAACAGATACTACACTTTATTCCATACCTAAAGACTTCTTTCTTTTACTGCTGATTCATTGAATGGAGATGGTCCATGGTCGAGTTGCTCCTTCTAAGTCAAGCCCGTTCCTATGGTTAGTTTTATGTAGTGTTTTAGTGATCCGGTAGGTGATGATTTTTGTGAACAATCTATAGTTATACTTGAGTAGGCTTATTGGCCTGTAGTTGTTTCGGTCAATGGAGTTTCCTTTTTTTATGTTGAAGCATTTATGATTTCTGCATCCCAGGGTAAGGGACACTTCTCTGTTTTAGATTCAAGCGAAATGGATTGATTAGTTTTTGTTGACGGTTTCACCTGCTTTTTTGAGTAGATCGATGGTGATCCGGTTCAGGAGTGTTCCCGTTTTTTGCTTGTTTGATGGCTTTTTTTACCTCCCATGGTAGGACCTAGAACTGATTGTCGACGTATTGCCTTTTCTTGTCGTTACTTAGTTGCCCATGTTCTGAAAAGTTGAGTTCTTGGAAGAATTTTGGGGCTCATCTGACAATTCTGTCTCCGTTTGTTGTTATGTCTCCTTTTAGTTCGCTATTTTTTGTTTATGTGTATATTCCTGTATGCATGTATGCATATTATTCAAAAATATGTTATATTCCGATAATTATATTTGCAGTCTTCAAAAATAAGAAGATCCCATTAATCCTAAAGAGAAAGGTGTATAACCAATGCATCCTCTCAATAGACACTTATGGAGCCGAAACATGGAACCTAACCAGGAGACAGACCCGTAAATTTAGAACCATGCAACGTGCACATGAAAGAATAATGTTTGGCCTCACTTCGAGAGACCAGAAGACAGCACAGAATATTCGTGAAGTACTGGCTCCACGACGCCCATGATAGAGAAATGTGGCAAATCCTGGGGAAGGTCTACGTCCAACGACAGACGTTAAAAGACTGATGATGATGATGATGATGATGATAGTGGTGGTGGTGATGATGATGATGATGACGATGATGATGAGATATTCATACACAGATATATGCGGAATTTCAAGTTTCATAAAACTCCATGGTAATATATATATACGTCAATTTTTATTCTCATCTATGTCTTAATCCAAGTAGATATAAACACTTTTGTGTAGACAGAACTGTATATGTACCCCCAATATATATATATATATATATATATATATATATATATATCAGTACGTTACTGTGCATATGTGTGTGTTTGAATGTTTGCGCGCACATAGTTGTGTGTGTCCGTATGTATGTTTTTGTGTGAGAGAGAGCAAAAGAGAGACGGTCAGAGACAGTGGGTGTGGTGTGTTAGAAAGGAAACGCCTCCATTCCCATGGCTAATAATCACCGAAAGGCAATGAAATAAATAGACGATAGGAAGTGACAGAGACTAAAGCTATTTCCCGAAAGCTGCAGGCAACTAACAATTAATTTAAAGTTAGGCGCAGCCTTTCCAGGTTTACCGGGCTGGTCAAGATGTTGAAAACATATTTTTTTCATTACTGTCCCGGTTCATTTTGAGGTTACAATTACCTGTCAGTGAACTAGCATGATATTTATCTTTAATTTTTTAATGGGCAAGTATCAGTAAGCCAAAATATTATTCATCACCCTCGTTGTTGACAGATGTTTTTTTAGGCCGTTTTTGAGTGAAGTTTGCATTAAGCAATTTCAGAGAGTTCCGGATATTTGATCATTCAAGCTCCGTGTCTAGGTTGATATGTTTAATTGTTTAACAAAAGGAGAGGCAGAAATTTCGCCAAATAAAATATATATATATATCGGAATCAACATATACCTAAAAAGGATCGGAAAAGAATTGGTCGAATCTCTTTCATTCAGAGAATGATGGAGAGTTTTCATCTCAAGATATTCAGATCTGTCTTTCAGAATATGAATAGAAAAAAATGTAAGGGAAATTACTGATTATGTTTATAGCCTTATGAATAAATAAACATAAATGTATATGTATATTCCTATGGCCAAATTTTTATAACAGTACTTATATTGACAAAAAGACTCATCGCTTGCATTCTTATCATTGTTTTCATTCCTGAGTTCAGATGGAATTAGCTGAAAAGATTTACCTAGAGATGATATTGTGGCAAAGCTTCACCTACTCACCAATCTGACATGATTAAATAATGAAGTTTCAATTCCCTCTCGGTCATTTTGTATTTTGTGAGTAAATGAATGGTAATTTCTTGTTGACAGCTTTGATTCACTTGAAAGACGGACTATTGACAAAAATAAGTGATTATTATTCAAACTTATATTTAATCCTTGTGAAACATGAACTTCATTATATAATATGTAAGCAAATATGCTATCCAGAATAAGATGTCAATTATACGTGTGTAATTATATATTGGCGATGATATGTATGCTCATATATATATATATATATATATATATATATATATATATATATATATATATATATATACATATATATACACACATATATATATACACACATATATATACATACATACATATATATATATATATATATATATATATATATATATATATATATATATATATATATATATACACACATATATATATATTCAATGATTCTAATGTAAGGACATGTGGCCAAAACTAATTGTAGGAAAGCAATTTATCAAAAAAAAACCCAGAAAAAGTTCAAACTGTTTGTCTAAAACATAAGCTGAATCACCTATTCACGGGATGGATGACCTTCCTTGTGATCAATGAGTTTGAGTAGTATAATTCCTTCTGTCGCAATCGATAAGTGTCCGGGGTCAATTTAAACAAGAATTTTTTAAAGATTCTTTCTGCGATCCAAGCTGGTTTTCCAACACTTCCTAATATTTGTAACACATTTTTCTCGAACTGTCAATCCTTCTAAGTTTGGTTTATTCTCCAAATTCCACCTTTATATACAAATATATGTTAGATATTGATTCACTCAACCCATTTTTTCAACTCGCTGGATGTCCGTCCGACTGTTTTAGCAAAATCTAAGAGCTACCACAGCTATGTCCACCATTACTTCTGATTGGAACCTCACTGGCTTTTTTTAGTACAAGAGTATTTCTACCCCCACATGAATATAAGATAAGTGGCAATGATCTTTGGTGACCTGTAAAATCAGTCTCTGTTCGGGTAAATATGAAAACTGTCGAAAGTCTAATCTTTCCATTTTCCAATGTATCGGGGACAACTATGTCCTATGGACTCAAAATTTATTTATAAAGGTTATTTGACTATGGATCCAATGTTGTGTACAGTTTTGGCCTTTTCGACCCACCTGTTGGTTTGCATTCCTATTTTTGCAAGCTCTGTTTTTGAAATTACTAAATCTTTCAGTATTGACTACTTTTTCCCTGCTGAGTATAATCCTCTTTTAAGATTCACGCATAATATGATACTTCATCTTTAAAATCGGTGATTCTGTTCATCTAGGGAGAGAAATGTTAGAAACATGTGGGGTTTCACTTTGGTCGAGGGTTCTAGGTTTTTTTCCCCCGAAATACTGTTTGGAGAGGAAATGAAAAATTGTGTCGAAAAATGTCGGTGTGCAGCCTGTGGATTTATATTGGTCAACCATGACTGGTCCGTACGATGAACGTTGTCGCTGGAGAACCAAACTCAGCAATTTTGATATAATGAGGTCCTTGCGAAATTGATGTGCGTTTTTGCTAACCAGCAAATCTTTCTAGACAAATCAATTGTCCTCAAGCAGTGCTTATCACCGGGAACAACATTTCTTTGAAAAAATTTCACGGCTCACTTAAGGCTGAATTCTTTCTCAGATTCATACGTTATCTTGCCCTTAATTGAAGGGCGTTTTTCCATAATGACCGTTCACAGCCTGTGATCAACAGAATATGCCGAAGGTCGAGGTAGCAGTTGTCAATTTCACCAAGAGACAAAAGGCCGTCCATTTTCTTTTGCACACTAGCCAATTTAACTGACCTTCGTACGTTTTTCTAGCCTTGTACTTTGCCTCCCCTGTGTTGCTTTTCCTAATATCTACCAGAGGTTGAAGGAAAAGTTGTACGATAGAGAAAATGACAAATGTACAAGACACTAAATTGTGACTTCCTCTTTTCTGTTCTTGCAACTTTTCGCCTTTATCGTGGAAACGCAAATCAAGGATCATATTTTTTAACTACTGCATAATTTCTCTCAGTAGGTCATAATGCAATGATGGAAAAGGAAACAGCATTTCTTATCCCAGTCAAATAAGGACCCCATTTTGACAGACCACTTCTCTCCCCCCCCCAATCACAATAACTTAGAATTGAAGATATTCGTTTAAAAATATATGCATGTATATTTTTAATACGTTTTGTACTCACATATTTTCTGAACGTATCCTAAAGTAGCACAAAATCAAACCCATATCGTTAGAAATCAGTTTTTAGCTAGGAAATTAATCCTTTAGTTTACTGAAAAGTGTAAAGAAACGGGGAAACGAAATAGTCCTTGAAAATGATGTTTTCTCCCTTTCCTTTGTGTTAAGGCAAAAACGCGTGAATAAGAAGTGAACTCGATGTGGAACGCTTACAAAATCCATCAATGAGTAGGGAAACATTCGTCGAAATATTAAATTGCTGGCTCAACTTCATTATTCCCTTAATCGTGGTTAAGTTTTATGTGTGACCAAATAGGATACTTTCCCTCGGCTGAGTAATATGTGAGGTAAGAAATTACATTAATTTGAGAATCTGGACCAGGGTGCTTAGGAATTGCTGTTTTGAGAAAGGTCTGGGATCAGGGCTTACTTTCTTATTTCCAGTAATATATGGCTGACCTCTCAAATCCACTGGACCATCTGCGTTGGAGGAGACCTCATCGACGGAGATCATAAGAATACTATGATTATCAAACGACTTGTTCAACAATGCAAGTAAATTATTAGTGAAAGTGGTAACACCTCATATCTACTCAACTGAAGAAAATAAATCATATGCCTGTTATGTATACACAAAGGAGGAAACGGTGTGAAAGTGAAACTCCCTTTGACTGATTCCTACAGCTGTTGCTGATAAGCTTACTTCAAACCACACATTTATAGATATAAAATAATAATAATAATAATAATAATATATATATATATATATATATATATATATTATATATATATATATATATATATATATATATATATATATATATATATATATATATATATATATATATATATAGCGAGAGAGAGAGAGAGAAAGGGGGAAGGGAGAGAAAGGGGGGAAGAAGTGTGTTTAGATATTCTTATGAAAAGTAAATGTATTGGATTGTGCATAATGCCCCTTTAAGAGGATTACACTCACTAGCACACGAATATACACTGACCCCTTCAAGATGAAATTCTCACTACACATATACGCAGGCACATACGCCACCGAAAGGAATCAGAAAACACACGTATAGTTACATATTCTATTTACTCACTGATATGTACGCACATATACACCAGATGGAAAGAAGGAACCGAACACCCACCCACTACATCCCTACATATGAACCGACAAGTAACAAAACAAACATATCATTTTTCACCATCTAACCTCTACTATGATGACAGACATTACAAGTTTGACCTCTTCCTAATTCAAACAGGATAACTCTTTCCCAACCAGCACCAGAAATGCTACATACTATACCTTCAGATAAGTACCAATTCAAGACATGAGAGGAATTGCGTTCTTAATCCCTTTTTTTTTAATTGATGTACTTAATCAAGACTCTACGATAATTTTGGTGAAATGCAACAAGCTTATACTTTTGCTGCATTATTAAAGTAAAGACGCAAAAACCAAGCAGCGTTCTCCCTGGCTCATGATAGGGCTAACCATATCTGATTGGTTTTGTACGAGGAACTAGACAAAATTCAGTGCACTTGCTTGCCATTTGTGGGTTGGTTGTGACGCTACCCTGTCAAAACGCCACCCTGTAAAAAACATAGTCACATAATCTACAATAAGTAGGACAATTGACATCAATTCCATTGTTGACCTTAGCCACCGAAACTATTTTTGTGGTGATATGATCACTCATGTTGAAAGATTAAACAAAGACAGGAGGGCGGAAAAAAGTATATTTTGACGAAAAAACGGGATTTGCATTGGTGCATGTAATATCCGAACGACTTATGAGTCCACAAAGATAGTACTAATCCTTACTAAGATGACGAAGTACGACTTGAACATTCTGAAAACGACTTTTAAATGGATCCAGACGTCAACCACAGCATGAAAACTATCCACACGCACCCAGAAGCAATCATAATGACAACAGAGAAAGAAAAAAACGTTGCTTGGATTGAAATCAATAAATGAGAGACCGATTAGTGTGCTCATCAATTGAAAACTTCTATAAACTCACCATCTCATTGTACTATGCACCCATCAATTAGTCCGTCGGGGAGGTTAATAAATATCAGTATAGACAACTACAAATGGCGTTTATAAGGTGTCCAAACGAAAAGTCAGAACTCGATATTCAAACAACGAGGGGGCAATTGAAGTCACCTGATAAATGATAAATAACACAGGTTTATATAATATGTAAAAACATACCGGGACGCAGATGCCTATAACAACCACTACCTGATCAAGTGAAATATTGGTCCCACAAGGTCACTGACAAAAGAATCTCAAAGTTGCGAAACTGTAGAATCCGAAGAAAAACGAGAAGTTTGTGTTAGAATTTAATGGTTGTTTCAGCACTCTAGATGCTACCTGCTTTGAAATGGAAGAACCAATCATTAACAACAAATAAGGTATTATGCATAGTCTCGAACAGCACCTATTGCCCTGGGCTTCAAACAGAGATGGTAAAAAAATACCTGACCGAAAATCGGAAAGGAGAGGAAACACCTCAAAAGCAAATACACTATCAAGTCCCAACGAATCCTTGGGAATGCAAAGACGTTCTATTAAAGTCAAGATGGATAAATAAAGAAGGGAAGAGGGCCTGAAGACTGGCCTATAATATTTATTGACGGAACCCCTGGGGGTGACACAAACAACAGCTATAACTGGTGTGGTATCAACTACTATATATTTTAAGCAAGGTGTTCTACAGAGTCCCCAGTAAGATGGCTACAGCCAATGACATCAGATTCAGACAGGAGCAATTAGGTCAAAGCAATAGAGTCTTTAATCAAACATGCCTTTGTATTAAAGCCATGCCATACTAGCCCTGACGTTTGCCTTGTAAATAGTCAGTAGAGCATTTTTTCCATAAGGATGCGCATGATAAATACTCCAGATCTTTTGATCAAAAAATATCAATCAAGTGTACCAGAGAGAATGTAGACAGATCATCACCAAAGAAATAGAATTGAGCATGACATCAATGAGTAAAAGAGAATCTGTGAGACCAAAGGCCACCTAGCACATAACCTCGATTATCAGAGCCAAAAGGGGAACGTACAATAGGATAAGGCAAATCACGCATCACGGGATCGAATGCGATGAGGTTAGCTCATTGAAGGTTAAGAAGAAAAATGACATAATGTTCATCAAGCCTATAATTATGATTAAACACGCACCCTCAAATAGTTCAACCCAAAATTCGCAATTGTCACAACAATATATTTATGAGAAAAATACCTCACTTGACTACATCAAGAGATATACAGTGGAATTTTGACAGTAGTGTAGAATCAAATTTATCATAGAACTGGATGTAAAATAAATTGCGTCGTCTGAATAATAAGCGACCTATAGTTCAGTAACTAGACATAACAAAATGAGTGAATAATATTAATATACGAGACTGGCTGGGAGTGTCACCGTCAATAGCTTGGGCGAGAGAGTGCTGTGACTCCCTGGGACGAAGTCGCGTGGGATAGTTGCACTGGCTGTTATTGGGAATAAGAATTAACCAAACTGAAATCTTGAAGTCAAAAAAGATTAGATTGAGGAATCAACTTAGAAGTCTATCTAACGGTCTGAACCGACACACACTGACCACAATTTCGTAAAACCAAATTATTATTCCAGGAGTCGTCTTATTCCATAAGCTGACGCAGTTTAGAACGATAGAAGCTGATTGTATCCACAGAAATAAATTGCTTACTGGTATTTTCAAAATAGGTACCTGGCCTTTGCTTCCAACTTACGAACTATGTCCCTTAGTAAGGAGCTAACACAGGTCTAAAAATACTCATTGTAAGCTTACTGGGCATTTGCTATGAACTGACAACTTGTGCTCGGACGCAATGTTGTATAGATAAAACATTACAACAGCTTATAGATCCTTTCTGATAGTTTCTCGGGTTTATTTTTGTTCAAAATAGTATGTGTACATACACGAACACGTATGCAAGCACACACACACACACACATATATATTTATATTATTGTGTCATCCACATACAGATATTTCGATGTATCACATTTTTTCAGTTTGGCTATAGACTTTCCATTATCCCATGCTGTACTACAAGGCAGGATTGAAACCTGCGCTTCAGACCCGGATGCCGATATCCTGCCTCTGAGCAACGGAACTGAACTATCGGTAAGACTGAATTTAAGCGATATATTTATTTATGTATACATTCTCCATCCAACAGAGTGCTCTATTCTTATGGAAAAGCATTGCATGTATACACACACACACACACACACACACACACACACACACACATATATATATATATATATACACGCACACAGATACATATATATATATATATATATATATACACGCACACAGATACATATATATATATATATATATATATAAATATGAATACATATATATATACATATATATATATACATATATATACACACACACACACACATATATATATATATATATATAAACATATATATATATATATATATACATATATATAAATATATATATATATATATATATATGTATATAAATATATATATATATATATATATATATATACATATATATATATATATATTGTAGGAGTTCCAACAAAAAAATATTTCGAGGCATAAATCTGAAGTCAGTGCTCAAATGAAGACATGTTGTTATTTCTCGATGCATGGTATGTCACAAGTTGATAAGAAAACTAATAATGCCTGAGATGCCAGTCTGCTGATTATATTCTTAGGTAAACGCTTAGGATGTGTTGCAGTGCAGGTTAGTAAGGAACAATAAGCTTGAGTGAACAGACTACTGTGGATGGAATTAATTGATTGATCAAATCTCCAAAAGGCATCTTTGCCGTACATTTATGCATTTGTAGGAAAATTCAAACAGTTAGATAAATGCAAGTAAGTCCCCGTGAAGAGAATTATTGGATATTCATCAAACAAAGCACGCAATTCGTTTCATTAGAACAGGCCATTGCTTCGAATGGTTGGAAGCATATACTTTCACCAGCAAAACAGTCACCTCGACATGACAGAAAATAGTCTTACTGACACATGAACCAAGACATCCAAACAATCAATAATATCGTCGATGACGCAAACGCATATGCATACACACCTACACACTCATACATACCTACACACTCATACACACATACACACGCGCGTGTGTGGATGTCTGTATGTGTACATTTACACTTTTGATTTTGTTTAACTTAGAACATCGATAGATTGAATAGAAAAAGAAAAGAGTGAGCATTTTGTGGTACTGGTTGACCAAGTGCCGGCAGACTGCTTCTTTCAAAAAGGTATTTGAAATCCTGGATTTTACTTAGAGCATTGTATCGATCTCTGGAACTGGTGGGAAACGCACAATCTCAGACAGGAGGCAACGTGAAATGCAAGACCACAGTTGTTGACGCAAGACCACAGAAGTTGTGTAATGAGGATCAGATTAATTTGGATAGCGTACTGAACTACAATTTGGATTCGATTAGCCCTGCATCAAGCTACGTGCCCATGTGAACAAACATTGACGTGCATACAGTTAACACATATGAAAAAGTACGGAAAGTATTTCTCTCATTTTCGTTCTCTCTCTCACTCTTTCTGTCTCTCTCTCCTCATATGTAAATGCATGCATGCGTGCGTGTGTGTGTGCGTGTGTGTGTGTGTGTTTGTGTGTGTGTGTGTGTGTGAGTGTGTACATGCACGTGTGTGTGCGTATGCTACAGTTAATCTAGATCCAGATACGTCGAAAACAATTTTATATCGGTTCGGTGCCAAACGAGACTCACGAAATTGGGCTGAAGAATTTACCAAGTGAATTGCATGCTGGCGAAACCGGGCAGATGATTACCAGAAAGTGTGATGACAAGCAGGTGCAAATTACCGAATCATTTATCGACGCACTTTTATATCTACCACATTTGAATAATCATTCTGCATTACATCAGCATAATCAGTATGTTCGGGGGGAGGGTAGCCACATTATGTCTGATCTTCAACATTCTCCACTTGGGTAATTGATCTTGCTTTTCTCATATTTCACTTAGAGTTTGAACATTATCAACAGTGCTCGCCATAAGTATTTGAAGAAACAAAGAATTTGCTCACAAGGTCTGGTTTTCAAAGTTATAAACACAAAATATCCAGTCACAACCCCCCCCCCCAAAAAAAAATCGATGCCATCAGCACTTCGTGACGTGCATTCTGTACTTCTAAACGCTCTAAATTTGGGGATTTTAAATAAAATCGAATCAAATCTTTAAATGAAATAAGTTGAGTTTTTCTGCAAACATCTTTCACGTGATGGATCAAATAGAATAAGAGGTTAACTATCTCTTTTATTCAGAGAGGTTGCCAAATTAGTTGCATAAACTCAACCTATATAATCATAAGCGCGGACATAGCGTTCGTGCTTGTTCAAATATTTGCAATTTGATGAAGTCTCCAAATGTTTCTTGAATATCTTCATATCGTTGGAAACGCTGACCAGATGAGAAGCGTTGTGTTGACCCCCTCCCCCAGAAAAGTCTAAAAATGACAGGTCTTGGGAATAAGTTTCATGAGAGAAAACTCCTTGTGTCTGATTTATATTCGTTTGCTGCATTGCATTTGCGTTTAGGGAACTGGTGTTTTTATGCAACAAATCCACCAATCAACATTCTAGTCAGAATTTTTTTTAGAAATCAGAATCAGATGTTTTTATGGGAAAATACACAATTTAATTGAAAATTTGCGCAAAGCCTATGAGGTTAAAACCTTCAATTTAAACAATATTGTCATTAATTACGAATTAATATTTTAAAAAGTTATGTTGGAAACTTTCACATCACAAAGATAGTCATTATTCTACATTTTCGGACGTATGTAATTGTGGATATTCCTTCACCAATTCTTGGTGAGACACCGATTAAAATCGAGTGAATTCGAGCATAGTAGTATAGTACAACACTAGTGGATATAGTACGAATTCCTGTCTGCCTACCTTGGGAAATCACTTCCAAAACCCTGGCTTTTACCTGCATCCAAGAATAACCAGCTGCTCGAATGGGAACTATGCAACTGCCTCAGCCACTAAACAGCTGTCAGTGCTTATATATATGTATATACATATATAAATATATATACACACACACATATATATATATATATATATATGTGTGTGTGTGTGTGTATGTGTATGTGTGTGTGTATGTGTATGTGTGTGTGTATGCGTGTGTGTGTGTGTATGGAAGAAACCATTCAATATATAAGAGTAATGTGGACAGGAAATATTTTAGTATGCAAATTAAACAAACTAATAAATTTCAGTTATGCTAATTTTCAATTACCACTAATCAATATTTGATTCATGAACTTTGACAGAATAATTTATCGTCGTCATCCTCTTCGTTACTCTCCACCAAGACCGATAAACATTACACAGAACGAAAATGCCAGTACGTGCGTGTATTTGTTCGAAAAGTACTCGTTGCAACTAAAGAAGCACATAGAACTCCACGGATAACCAACTGAATTCAATTGCAAGGAAATAAACACAACTGGTGCTGACAGATATGTTACATAATCACCTGAAAAAGAGTATTTATCCAATTAATCCTGTCAAATTATTATTGTTTTCTGACAATGCTGAAAATAATGGCGATAATAATAATTTTTGGTCAGAGTTAAAAAACACGTACTCCCATTTCGATTACATCCGTTATAAACTCATTTTTTCAGCATTTCTTTGGTTTTAAGACACCAAATAATTAATACGTTGAGAAAAAAAGACTTATCTCTATTGGATCCGTTGGAAACAAATGATACTCAAGAGCTTAGAAAATGATATCCGTTGTGTTTGACCCTTGGACAACGGGGCATTTATGTAACCAGCCAAAAGACATACACAGTATTGAGTGCGACGTGCGCACATCCAAGAAAACTCTTTAAACCAAGAGTTTGCATGTCCTGTTCCACCAAGGTAGTTCGATTAACAGCAATGCCAATGATTCACTGGTTTGACAGGACTTTTCTCCCTTTGGCAGTTATAAGATAACTTCCATATATTGCATAAACTTGCATTCATATATTCCTGACTTGAGAATCCTTCAATGTATTCCCCTCTTTTCATATTATCCTCCCTGCGTCTATCAGTGAGTATGTATCTGCAAAACTATCTACTTATTTGCTGATTTTCCAAAGTAGATGGATGGTTTAAGAATGATTCTGTTCACTTTGTTTTCATACTGACGGAAAGAACTCGGCACATTGCCTTTATGCAGGAGGATAATTGCCAAGTATCAGCTGGTTACCGCTCGAGGCAGAGGTGTTTCCCAAATTAGATGGGGCCTCTGTTCAATATTCTTTCTGGGTGAAGTGTCTGAGCTCCACATGGCAATTTCGAATTTAATCAGACAAGTTCAAATATTCAACGACGACGATTACAATAGATTATTTCTTTATCCCACCAAGTAATCAATAAGAAATCAATTATAATTTGTTTTAGTGGTACAACTTTTGGTGGGGAGAGTAAAGATCAAGCTTAAAACCTGACAAGCAACACTCATATATATTCCCATATATAATATCACTTTTATTTATTCTAGTCTTTAAATATTTTATTAATAAAATTAATTTGAAAATGATGAAATAATACATAGAAGAGAAAATGATGATAATAATCATCCAGACTTACCCAATATTTTGGTATTTACAGTTTAATAAAAATACTTTTTAGAACGGACCTTACCTCAAGAGATTTTTCGTCTCTTATAGTTTGATAATTTACTTATTACAAAATATATTTATTATGTAATCTTTGAGGATTTTTTAAAAACTATTTCTACTTAAGATTATTAAATTTATTCCTTGGGAAGAAGATTTATTAAATTATTCCAAGCTAATACAGGTTTATGTCCGATTGATATTTTTAACAAAAAGAACCTGGAAAACTAAGTAATGCAATGTGTAAGAACAACGAAACAATGAAGTATGTACATTATCTCATTTAAAAGCCATATAGGCCTTAAGCTCTAGACTTGAACGATGTGAATCCAAATAAGTAATTGTTTAATTCAGACTGCAGAAATGAATTATTGCGTTAACAGAAACTCAAGAAAGTCTCAGGTGCGGCAGCTAAAGAGTTTGTGGAAAGTACATGATTAACTTCTCGAGTGAACAAATTATGCATACCAAATTTGATTCGTGCAGAAGTTCACTCCAATGTTTGCGGTGGGTAAATAGACAAACAGAAATACATACATGTATAATCTGGGAAAGTCCACAGCCTCAAACACTAAACAAGATTTTTTCAACATCCTTTTGGTGTTACTCCAATCAGCAATTTACCGATATCTGACAATGTGATTTAAGCTATTTTCTTCCGTGTTTTTTACTTTATTTCTCATTCACTCATGGTAGAGTGTATTTAGATTTACTATTTTCGATCATCAGTTGCCTACCCTGTAACAGTATGAAAGATTTCAAACACACACGTGCGCACACGCACACGTGCACACACCGACCCAACACACGTACGCACGCACGCACACACACACACATACTTATATATATATATATATATATATATATATATATATATATATATATATATATTGTGTCATCCACAGACAGCTGTTTCGTGGCTTTCGACTATCCATTATCCCATCCAGTACCACGTGGCAGGATCGAAACTTTACCGTCTGACCCGGAGCAGGCTGGTATCATCCTCTACTCCACAGAACTGGACGGTCAGTAAAGTTGAATTTAAGCAATATACTTATTTATCACATATATTCCTCATCCACCAGTGTTCCATTCCATGCTGGAAGTGTATATGTACGTATGTATGTGTGTATAAGTAGATTTAGTTATAAATTGCGTTATATTATATAGAAACCTATTTGAAATGATCTCCTATTGTTACATAGTTAATATGATAACACAATTTGTAATTCATTTTGTTAGATCGAATATATTTATTTTTTCATATATATATATATATATATATATATATATATATATATATAGAGAGAGAGAGAGAGAGAGAGAGAGAGAGAGAGAAAGAGAGAGAGAGAGAGAGTCGATTTTTGTAATCATCTTATAGATAGAAATGTAACTGCAAGATTATCTATTACCAGCTCTGTAAAGGGTATTTACAGGAATCATCTAAGAAGTTCAATGGGTCTCTAGATTCCTTCAACTGATAGGAAAGCAGGGAATATTGAAATCAGGTATCTCGAATATAAGGCAGGGTAATTTTATGATAATGGCAGAAATGACAGGAAGTAATGTAAAGTGAAACAGAAACATGCTGAGGAACACAAAGAATAAATAACAAGATAGGAAATGCACTGATGTAACAATTATGTGAAAGCAGTGAATAATATTCTTGAAATCCTAATGCTTCTTTCTGAAGAAGATATCTTTTAAAATAAGTTGTCGGATATTTTCGGTTTATTAGCTGACTCCTTAAATAGAAACGCGACCATTTTTTTGTTTAAGTTGTTTACACTATCATTTCCCATGCCTCACATTTGAATAGTGCTAGCAAACTAATCTAGAACACAATTAGTATTATAGTAAATAAACTCATTATGAGGTACCCGATACCCTATTATGACCAGTGTTTTATACAGACAAATTTTTTTCATGACCACTTCATTGGCGCCCTGCACCTCGGAGAACCTAACAATGAACTCATGGTTAGCCAGCCAATCACAACTTTCTTTGCTCTGATAGTAGGTTCAGGCCAAAGTAAATGTAGCATAGTCGTTGAATTGCACCAAATTGAACCAAGTTTAGTAGAACCTACAATTTTTTGTCAATATAATTTCTTATATTAGTTAGGTCATATGGCCTCAATGGGTCAGCACCATGTGATGCACGAAGCTAAAAGACACATGAGAGACTAGCTTGCAAACTTCTCACCTCTCTATGACAGGCGTCCATTCTGTTCAGGATAGCAATTATCGCTTGTATGTTATGTTTTTGTATGGATGGAATTGTATTTTCAATAAGTTTTTTTGAATATTGTGTGGCTATTTCTGCAATCCTCATGATCAAAACAACTACTGCTATATGATAATCATTATAGCTCTTATAAGAATGATATCTACTAGATTTAAAATCATTTTCTTGCAAATCTCTATATCATTGCTGAATGACAATGTTTTAGATCTCGAGCATTTGCCTTATCATTCTCCTACATTTTATGAAACATTTGACAGCATCATATGTTTTTTTTTTGTTGGATCTCTGCTTCTCACACATCCTATGCAATTTTTTTCCACAAAAACATTATCAATCGATAACAAGTTCGATCACGTCCATAGTTGTCCCTTTTTTTCGTCTTCAAATTTCAATTTGCGCTCAAATATTTGCAACTGATCCACCCTCCATTTTTAATTTGTCAAGATATCTCCAGTTTTGTCTATTTCAGTACTCCAGAAGGACAGGACACTACGTCGTCTTTGATGCTAGAACCAAAAAAACAATGCGTAACAGGTATGTTGGAAAGGTACCTTAATTCCAACAAAAACAAGGCGTCGTATCTACGTTCGAAATTATCTTCCATATATAGATTTTGATGATCTAAGAAAAGCAGTTCTTGTAATGGATATTGAAGTGTGATTTTGATACTACACATTTAATGCTAGGGGGGTTGTTACGTAAGAGACGGGTTCTCAGGGATCTGACCTTATATGATCAATATAAGAAAATAATAAGTGAGCGAAATGGAGGGAGGAGTGGAGAAAAAACAATTAAAAAAAAGGTAAATAATAAGGGAAAGAGAAGGCAACCAGGTTGCCTTTGATAACAAGGAGGAAATAGAATTTTTTTGAAGGCAAAAATTTTCATATCCTGTTACCACTATCACTTTCAGACATTTCTCTCTCTGTCACCCTCTTTCTTGCTCTCACATACACACACACACGCACAAACAACACACACACACACACACACACACACACACAAACATATATATGTATAAATGTATATTTGTATATAATATCAAGACACTACTATGGCTTCCCATGGATTCCTATCTTTGATATCCATCTCTGCTTTTCAAGGAAACCATTCCAGATAGTTCAGCCTATATATATATATATATATATATATATATATATATATATATATATATATATATATATATATATATATATATATATATATATATATATATATATATACACATTCATTTTATGCCATCAACGGTAAACATAGCGAGGTCATACCTGAGTCCATTTTATTTCAGATAGGCTCATAGATTTGAAAAAAAATTTGACATCATTTTGAACATTTGAGTATCTTTTCACCTTAAAGTATAGAAATTTCTCAACTCTTTTTCTTTTTTCGAAGCATATCTCAGTCATAGGGTATTCTAGGTGGTTGTTATAAACCACTGTCCAGATTATGATATATCTTCCGTGATGAAGATGGGAATTGTACTTTAACACAATACCTAACAATGCCTTCTAACATTACATAGAAATCGATAAAATGATATCAATCATAAAACTAGTCGTAGGAAGTCCATTAAGAAGTCGATTAAAGAGCAATCATCTCCGTTGGCTCAAGAAGGAGACACTTGCATTCGAACTTGAAGTGGTATTTATGCGCAATAATGGCCTCGTTCAAGCTTCTACTGCAACTGTTGAATACTTAGTTGGATAAGGTTTCAATTATGAATGACGTATGGCGTGTCCTGCACGTCAGTCGATTCTGAACCCTAACAAAATTCTTTGAGCATTCTCAAAGGGTACCGTCATGTGGTCCGAAAATGAATATCCGGGAACAATATCGACTATTCTCGGATCCATTATGCCGAAAGAAATTCTGAATTTAAATACTTTTATGGATACCAGACTGCTTGAGGTTATTAGCGAAATTGAAATTATACCAGTATATAATATTGCGTCCTTACTTTGCTAATCGACCAATTTTTCGGCAGTTTGCCTTGTATGTCATTTCGATTATTGAATTATTATTTCAGTCATTTTTGTTTATCTTATCCTTTTTAATCACTTCAAAATGATTAGTCTGAGATGGTTCCAAATATATTGGAACGTTTGAAATAATAACATACTGTACACTCAAACTCAAATGGAATTCGTTCTATAACAAGCCAGGTTTCTTACTTAATAGAAACTTTCACAAGACTAATGCATTTTGGCAGCAGAATTAGGAAATTGCGAATAGAACTGATAAAAAAAAACTATTTAAGAGAAGATATAGACATAATAAATTGTACCTGTTCAATGTTTCAGCTACATAGCTCCTCTGGTGCGTCCTGTATGCATGATACGTACGTAGTCAGCCGGATAGACCCACGTGAAAACTCAAGATCACCCAGGTCGACTATTTTGATTTACGGTTTCTGAAAAGATCTTAGATTTGAAGATATTCCACGTAAATGTGAGGTGCATTTCTAAGCAAGAGCTGATGATTCTACAACCGTTAATTGTACAATTTGTGTACCTGTGCCGTCAGAAAAAAAAATGAATAAATGATAATGATGCTGAAAATTATTTACGGAGGATCCAAAACACAAATATAGGATTTTGTAGACGAGAGATTATGGACGTGGCTACAAAAACGACGATCGCTCATCATCACCACCCAGAACAACTGCAAAAGAACAAAGCAAAAATCGACAGGACATAGACAAACAGCGAATGCCACGTGTGTTGGGAAAGAGATGAGACCGTAAACCACATTATTTGTGAATCTAGTCAAGTAGCCCTGAAGGAATATAAACACAGATACGATAGAGCAACAGTGAACCGAGCAAACAAATGGGATTTAACCACGTGGAAAAGTGTTACCAATACAAACCGGAGGCAGCCCTGGAGAATGGAAGTCACTAATTACTCTGGGACTTTAAGATCTGAACTGACCATCCCATCAATGCGAGTAGACTGGACCTATCAATCATGGAAAAGAACAGGAGAAACCGCTAAATAATAGACATGGCTGAGCCTGCATACCACAGGGTAAATAACAAAGAATGAATGGATGTCAGGTACTGCTATTATTCCAGAAGATGTGGAACATAAAAGTCAGGGTTGTACCAGTGATAGTAGGTGCACTTGGAACAGCATCTAAAACATCGAAAACAAAATTGGAAGAACTAGAGATAAAAGGAAAGATCAAAACTATACAGACCACAGTATTGTTTGGGACTGCACAAATACTGACGAGGATGCTAAAATGTTATTTCTACAACCGTAGCTCTTAGGGGGGGGGGCTAGACAGAGAGAAAAAAACGACAAATGGTTGGAAAGGTACGAATCACAACACTACTATGATTGGCGACGGCCATATGAGAGAGGGCTGAAGGCCTGGAGAGGCTTACTGTCACTCAGCTTTCAACGATAACCACCGGGCAACCGGCGTGAAACCGTAAACCTGAGGCTGAGATAGTGAAAAACATGAACAATGATAATGAATATTATTAACAATTTTGCTTATATGAATTAGATAAAATATTATTGAATTGTATAATAACTCATTTAAGTTGCAATTTATGGCATTTACATCAAATCAGAAACGACTAAATCTAGATTAAAGTATTTAGATTGGTAACTCCACTTGTAGTCAGTATTTTGATTACTTTCCACTTATTTTACACACTCTAGACTGAACATTCCCTCTATTGCTTTGAATCTTGATTAAATTTCAATTTCTCTCATATTCAGCGAAGAATGATTGCGTGCTCTCCTGATACTATGGAAAATTTGTATTCATATGCATAGAATTTGGACATACTTGTATAATTGTATTGATGGACTTTTATTCATAATTTTGGAGACGTGCCAAATGGAAGATAGTTCGAATGAATTTTAAAGATTATTTGATTTAGATGTCGTAGTTTGTTTTGTTTTTTGATTTTTGTAAGAACTGAACTTTTAAATCCCCAAGCTTGTTTAAATTTGAGTTTTGGCATAGCTGAAATTATCGTGAAAATGATTGATTCAAACGAATTGGATCATAAATTTGTGTTGATTTATTGATGTACAAATTATATAGCTTTTCCAGGATTCTTTCCCTTATTTCAAAGTCCATGGATAGATCAATAAGTAGGTAAATTCGCTCAGTTTTCTGCTGAATTTTCATTTTTACTTTGTGATGTATGGTTCATTTGATGAAATGTTTGGTGAAGTGCATTGACTAGGAAGAAAATCACGTTGAAAAACTTTGTCGATGTAAAATAAATGATTTTTTCCATCACTTGGCTACGACTTATTGATGTACCTCAACGTTAATATACTTCAATTACTCTTTATATGTGTTACCTGATGTTTGAAAAAAAGCAAACTTTTCTCTGATGTTCATTTACCATTTTACATTTCCTTTTTATTCGTAATATATCAAACGCATTTACTCAGTCAAAAGATATTATATTTTTCCCTCTCGCCTCTTTTCCCTTTCGATCTTAAACTGTTGTAGTTGAACGTCTATTAAAAATTATATGTCTCATTATAGACCGACAACAAAAACAGTCAGTAAAATGTATGTATGTATGGTGCATACTGCGTTTACTAATGAAGTTAGAGGGCTTGAATTTCCAATATTTGTTCATTGTTCTGTTGAAAAAATAATATTTTGAATAGATTCTTCGTTCGGATGGGGTTGTTTGGAAATCTGCGTTTGTGCTATATTGGACCCTCAGATCGTATCTACCAGCAGTCGTGCTCGTGTTCATGTTTAATAAAATCAGTTGTTTTTAGAGATCACAATCAAATAAAAAGCTAGGGAAGTTGCTCATTCAATGGTCTCCAATTTTTCGATCTTATAATTAATCACATAAATAAAGCATGCATTAATTTCTATTGAGTGTCTAATCAAACTTTTCTTCGGTTTTTTCCTGTTTTGATGATTCCCCCCTTTTTTTATTATTCACATCTTCTCTTTTCAATTACAACTAACTGGTGCCATTGCTTGGTTTTCAATTACTGAATACATTTGGTATATTTGCAATTATTTTCGTGACTGTCATCTTTATTTCTTTGATCTTTTTTCAGTTACTTCTGATTCCTGCTGTATTCATCTATCTGAAGTGATCTTTTTCATCTTTTATGACTAACATTTCATTTCTGCAAAACCTCAAGTCTGAAGTTGACTTTAGCTTCATTCCCAATCAAGAACAGGTTGAACAACATTAAATCATACTCAACAAAATCAAGTCTAAATCCAAATTCTTTTATTTTGATATGAACTCACGACCAACTGATTGTTGTCTCGTTGATTGAGCTAAATCGACACATCTTTGGTGTAAACAAAAAATCTGATGGATACGTAAGACTTATTATATTTCAATAAATAAGTAAATACATTTTGAAAAAAAAACATATATATCGTCATGTTTTATCTTGTTATATACTATACAAAAGTTATAGTAGTGATTTACAGTCAAAGTAGAAGTTAGAGAGTAATTTGTTCTTACAGCTGCCTGTATTTTCTCTTTTTACCTATTACCAATTGCATCTCTTTCATTTTTGCTGTTTTTGAAAGTATTTTTGAGATTGTAATTTCTATTTTTTCAATCATTTTTTCAATTACCTATGATTCCTCTTACAATATATTCATCCGTCTGAAATAATATCTTTCATCTTCTGTGAATTGCCTTCCTTTCTATACCATTTTTGTCATTTTTTTTACTCTAGATATTTATTGCCGTGCCTACTCGTCAGAAAATTTAATTGTTTTGCAAAGACATTTCTATACCGTACTTTCCCGTTTAGAATTCGATCATACATGTTTTTGCTCACTCCAATAAATATTTTCCCGCTTTTGTTTTTAACTTTCATGGGTTTTTTCAGTTCACCTCTTCTATATCCGTTCTTTGCAAGAATGATTGAAAACTCAGAAAAGTCATTGGAGAAATATCGGAGATTGTACACTCGCAGACTGTTCTGTGATGAAATTGAAATGGCGTAAAAAATGCCAGGGTGCCATAATACTGACCGATTGAATTTCAGCAACACATTAAAAGCCCATTTAAGCCCAAACTGATGAAGAATTATTTTCAAACTTATGGAAAACCGATATCTTAACGATTTCATACAACATAAAGCTTTTGGGAGGTGATGGATAAAAATGTGATATATATGTATTCTCATATTTGCCAAATATACACAAATTATACACAAAGTCATATTTATGTGTACGTGAGGGCCATTATATTCAGATACATTTGGATTAACAAAATTCCAATTCATATAAACGTAGATGTAATTCTCAATTTATTTTTGGCTAAGGAGTCGTTATACCATTATTCCTGTCACTGGAATAAATCAAGAGACTTGGCATAGGAAGCTGTATCTAATGAATATAAAATACATCCATACATGCCTATGTGTAAAGATATGAGTTTATGTAAGTTACAATCTATTGAGCAGAAAATTAGAAATATCACGACACACCCAAATCTTCTTCTCTCCCTCCTTTCCACTCTCTCAACCTATATATATATATATATATATATATATATATATATATATATATATATATATATATATATATATATATATATATGTATATATATATATATATTCATCGCCCAAGCATACTCTACAAAGTCAATGTTGTGCCATAATTAAGGTGCAACCTAGGCAGTGATACACATACACACTAAATCGGAAGAAAATACGTTCACTATTTAAAGGGCTATGTAAGAATATGTGGAAAGAGACACGAAAGAAAAGTATTCGTATGGTGAAAGTATTGTGCAAGAAAATAAGACGCCCGTAATCTATATGTAATCTTTTTAATGTAATTACTGTTGCCAAACGTTTAGAGTTGCTACCCAAATGCATCTTATTTGCTGAAGCCTTTTAATTTCGGTAGCATTTCTTTTCCAAAGATTCATTTTCAATTTACACCGCACGTTGGATTCACCTCAGGTGATTGCAAAAGCCATGGCCGAAGAACGTTGTTATCATTTCACAATCGTTTAATAACCAGCTTTGAAACGTTTGGGATGATTGATTCGTTTTAATATCCAGTATCCTGCCATGCTGATATCTCGAATTGAACCTCATAGATTATCGAAATAAGATCACTTTTTCATGGTTTCTTTGATCATCACAGGTTGACCAACCTTTTTTTGCTCCAAAAGAACCCTGTCCATTCTATCATCAAAGTGTTTTTCAGCAAACAATCTTTGTTCTTTTGGCGCCATCTGCATTTCAGGTTTTGGGTGAATGAAAGGTTCTACCTCTTTCTCATCATACCCTCCAAAATTTCTTTCCAAAAACAAGGATTAATATCTTGCCATGACAGTGCAGTTAAAATGTACTGTCTCCCATAGACAATTCGATTACTTGCACGCATCTTGGATCCCAGCATGCACAGTGCAGCAGAATGTTCCAGTTTCACTAGAAGTGAGTTTATTTCATTAATTTATGTTTGAAAAATCTATGGCGTAATTATCTCAGTGTTTCAGTTGAGATTTCCAACCACTCCAAAACAACAGAATCTTATATGTTCAAAATCAGTGTCAAGCGGATATTTCCGTTTACCGTGTTATCTTTTTCTGGGCATTGCTCATATTTGATAAGGAATCAAACAAGATTGTTAGCCTTATCAATTACAATTGGAAATGACATTTCATTTCATTGATATCATATTCAGTGGACAGCATATTTGCCCCTTTTCTATCATCTTCACCTATTTTAGAAATGTTACATCCAACAAAAAGAAATTCAATCGAATTGATGAATCTAAATTATAATATCGTGTTTTTAATCTTATACTGTCCGAAGAATTATAATCCACCCATGCCATGACCAAACATCTCTCACAATATTTCTGGGAAAGCATTGATCAAGACCTATTGTGTAGTTTTCCAGGGATTTCTCATGAAAAGCATTAGGTAAAGGCCAGAATGAATGGTAATCTGAAGAGTCAATATATGCCAGAAGTGGCGGATTGGTGAAAACTTCCTAGCCAAGCCGACAGTTTTTGCTAGGTCATCAAAAGAACATGCAGTCAAACATTGTTGCTATGGGATTTTATGCTCTGTCTCTCAACAACTCCTAGATGTCCACCTACTGTCAATGTTTGCCTCTCTCATTTAGTGGATAGCTTTAATTGTTCCGAACAATTATTTGATTTTCAGGAGGGAGCATTCAGTAATGTCCTCCTTTCAAATGCGCTTATATTAACAGCGTACTTTCATTTGGATGAGGAATGGCCTTTGTTACTGATAGCAATAATCTTCTGTCTGTTGTCGTAGAACACCAGCTTTTTATTTTTTGCAGCAAATGGTTTCAAAAGTTGTACATGGAAATACGAACCAACAGTTTTTTTTTCTCGTCAAACTCCAACTAGCTTTTACTTTACTTTACTTTTGAATGTAACAACATTGATATATGACAAGATTCTGACTCACAACTTGTTGTGTCATGCATGAATAACGGTGGCAGGGAGTTGCATACAAAAACTGATGAAGGATTCACTCCCACGAACTTATGTCGATATTTTTTTCTAAAAATCCCACATACAAGAATTACTAATAGAGGGGGCAAAATAGGACAAGTCGTTTTGGAATGATATCATATGGATAAATAAACTATGTTGCATTATTTTTTAGTGGGGGGGATTTTAATGAATCGAGGCTATTAGCCAAGTTTGTTTATTTTTTCATGTACTTTATGCAGATGTCACAAATTGAAAAGATTTACTTGAACATGCTGTTTCAAATGATATTCAACCGTAGGTGTAGATATTCGGCCATCTTCTGCCTTGATTTCAAGTAATATCTAATTTAATTGCTATCGATATCAAGAGTACTTAACTGTAGAGATTTGTTCAACTGGGAATTTCTAGTATGAGTCTCCGCAATCCACTTTTGATCCGTTCTTTCATTTGCAGTAAATTTTGAACGTTTTTCTGAATTTTTGTGAATAGTACTCATGTTTTCCCATGAGGGATATGAAAAAAATATAGTTAATGGAGATTTTTGCTTATTCTATTGCATCTACTGTTTTATAATCGATGCACAAACAACGTGAATTTTGACAAATGCTCTAGTTTTACTGTGATATGACAGCTCTTTCAAACTCATCAAGACGATCTTATGGTAAAAAACGAATGTTATTAAAGCTAAAAACATTCTCATGCCACCTAAAAACAAAAACCAAAGCTATTTTTTGATACACAATATATATATATATATATATGTATATATATATATATATATATATATATATATATATATATATATATATATATATATATATATATATATATATATATATATATATATATATATATATATATATATATATATATATATATATATATTTCACGGTTTCTTTATCTCAATAAGTGTCTCTGTTCAACTCAGTCTGACCATATCTATGATAGAGTGTTAACTTGCGTGTGGAGGGGGGGAGATAAAATAGGGATATATTAAAATATACATGTAGGGTATAGGTGAAAATCACTTTTAATGTTCCAAGATGTAATCTCATGTTTCAGCATTGTGCCATATTACGATCGGCCCTGTAAATTTGTCCATCCATTTTTGTTATCACAGGGTTCATCATTTTATTCATCTGATACTCTTAGGGCAATATCTTTTTCCTTTAATCTGTTATCACATCCAATATTTCTATGCAATCATTTGTTTACTCAACATCCATCATATCGTAGAGTTCCTTGTCGGGGTTTCTCAACGCCCTAAACCAATAAAGCGGAAATTGCCGTTCTGTGCAGGATATATGTTCAATATACTATCAACAACAAATGATTCCTCATTGGCGTCTTATGTCTATTCTCCACTAGAGAAGGTATTAAATGCAACCTTTCTTTTGAAAGAGAGATACGTGTTGTTATTTCGTCTTGCTGTTCCAAGACCCTTTTCATTAATTTCAGTTTTCTTTCCTTCTATCCAGGATTGGAACATGTTTTGTATTAAATTTGGTGAGAAAGAATGTTTGGATAAATAAATGATTTAACTAATGATGATATTTTTTGATATTGTTCAATACATATTGATAAAACTGGACACACATACACACACACACACACACACATATATTTATTTCATATATATTCATATATTTTTTGATATATATATATATATATATATATATATATATATATATATATATATATATATATATATATATATATATATATATGAAAAAAGTCATTCCTAAAACTAGAAAAGATGTAAAAACACGCTTAATGATGGGAAAATCGTCCTTGAGCAAAACGGAATTCAAGTTAGACATTTGCTTTGATTTTATTTTTTACTCTTGATCTGCACTGCTTACTGATAGCAGTAGACTGACAGTCTGAGTAGTTTTGATAAAAGAAACCATGATTGACGTGCAAGTCATAAATTCATAATTCCCGAAAGTGAATGTATTATCACTATCACAACTATTGGAAGCAGACGGAAACATTAATGAAACCATAGTTACTTCAGCAGTATTCTCTAACTTCATAAAATAAGGGAGAAAAGAAATTTTTTTTGAAATTCTGTTAATTCAAAAACCAATCTTGGAACTGCAATTAACACTTATGAGAGCCAATTAGTCTGCTATACGTAATATCTATATTTCAGGAGTCTTGGGTAATTTTCTTGGAATTTCTCGGCTTGGGTAGATTCATCAATAATGTTGACTATTTTCTTACGTTTGTGTGTGTGGGTTTTTTTGAATACATTTCAACTTATTACCAAGTTGCTTTTGCATTCCATGGTTGTTGAAATAGCAGTGTGATCCAGAAACAAACACATAGCATTTAATGAGATTAGAACTTGCAACCTCTATCCTGGCTACGGATGCCCATCAGCAAATGAAATTCAGCTTATCTATCGTTTTTACTCCATTCCATAGTGATATGCTCCTCGTAATGATCGTTCTCAGATGTCCGAAAAAACATGAAAAAAAAACAACGATCAAAATTCAATAATTACAGGCAAATTTAATCGTTCATTACAGATAAATGCTCTTTAATCAATACTACTTCATGCTTAGGATTTTATAAAGGGATGAATATTCATAATAAGAAATGTTCAATTTTGAGTGGGGTTTAACCAAAGAAAATAATGAAGACATGTGCGAATCAATTAACTGTTTTTGTTTTTTTTCTTAAACTCACACAAAATAAATATGAGACCGTCAAAGAATCATTTGCTTGTGTTTTACTATTCCAGTTATATATTCAATTATTTATGAGTGGCTACAATAACTCAATCGTACATCAGGATCTATTTACGAACCCATTTCTAGAGCAAATTGAGTGAGAATGTTAGACGGTTCTTGGTTTATAATGGTACCAGCTCTATAATTATTATCAACGAGATTAAAGTAGCCATATAGTCGACAGTAATATATAAAGAGGAATTCTGTTAGTCCAAATTGCACTCGGCTGATGTCATGAGTTTGCAATTTCAAGACGGTAGAGTGAGACGCACGTATCAAGTCTTCATACGTGACAGATCCTAGGGCGATTCGAAGTTTGGTGTTTATCGGGAAAAGTTTTAAATATAATCTGTTCATATTAGACGAAGATATAACTGAATGTGAGTGAAAAGAGGAATAGAAGACATGTATGATGTGAAGTAAAAGATACAGAAAATTGAGATTGATTCCTAAAAGAAATAATCCAAATTCAGGGGTAAATAAATGGAAAATATAAAGTAACATATATAGTATTATAAAACCGTAAGTAATGAAAGGAGCAAAAACCAAAAAACAAGGTAAACAAGTACATGGAGATGACTGCAGCGTGAAAATGTTGATTAACAAGAGATAAGAAAAAGGAGAGAAAAAAAGAAAAATAAGGAAAGCAATTATTGATGTAGAGAAATAGAACAGAATCATGAAGAATTTGACCAAAAAAGATGAAGATGACCATTGAACACATTTGATGAGATGATAAAAAGATGGATATCAACGGAAAGATCAGATTAGGCAACCTAAGAAATACAAATTGTTGGAAAAAAGGGCATATAAGTGAGTGTCATTCTTCCAAAGTTGTTAACCATCAAAATCACTTGCTGCTGCTGCTAGTACTACTACCACTACTACTACTACTACTACTACTACTACTACTACTACTACTACTACTACTACTATCATAATTATCATTATTACTATTGCTGGTGTTGTTGTTATTATAATTATTGTTGTTGTTGCTATTATTATTATTATTATTTTATTATTACAATTATCACTATTATTATTTATATTATAATTATTTTGATAACTAGTGGTATTCGTTCCACACCGAGTTTCGGCTTTAAACTTAGGGTAGGCAACACTGTTATGACTTAGTAGGCTCTGGCATATTTCTTGCTTTCTTTAATTTTCTTCATCATCATCATCATCATCATCATCATCATCATCATCATCATCATCATCGTTATTATTATTATTATTATTGTTGTTGTTGTTGTTATTACTATTATCATTATTATCATTATTATTATTATTCGCATGAAGTAAATAAGACTGCTTAAAGAAACAATTATAAAAACATATATTCCATAAAATTACCTTAAAAACTGTAGTATCAAGCAGAGTGTTATTGAAAGTTGTGGTTGTGGTTGATATCATTGTTGTTGTCATTTCTTGCTCTTCTTGCTGTCATGGATGATGTTGTTTTGATTACTGTTGTTCTACTTTTCTGTTCCATCTATTACTCTCCTTATTTTCAGTTTCACTCCAAGTTGCCATTTTTTCTTCATCCTTAATGTACCTGCTTGCATTGCATTGGTGGTGCCTATGGTCGTCACATTCATAGTCGTTATCATTTGATTATTCATATGACTGCTGAATCATATGCTTCTAAGCCGTAGGTGGTGTGTATTTAATTTCAGTTCATCATTTTTATTGTGATGCTCTCCGCCGTTATTGATTGTGCCCAACGAACAATGTGTAATGTCTATAATAAAATATAATGTGAAATAAGACTTCATATTCAGAACCATTCAGTGTAATGCAAGTCACCGGATATTCAAGTTATGTGCATTTGCTTGTTAAGAGCCTTGATGCAACCCCTACACATATATATCGAAAAATATTAATCAATGTTTTTGTGTTATATATGTTGTTGACATTCATATATATATATATATATATATATATATATATATATTATGCATGGATATATAAATATATCCACGTCTACCGAGATTACGTTCCGTATATGATACGGCATAAAAAAGCCTTTTCCCAGGAAAAACAAATGGAAAACTTGATCCATTAAAACTTTTGGACAAGGATTAGGGCTGAAAGTGAAAAAATATCTGGAAATGTCTGATAAAATAATTCTTGATTTCAAGTATTTACAGTACTGGAGGGTATAAAGCGATGTATCAAAATTAATCTGGTTATGGTAATCATGGAAAAACATTTGAAAGCGATGTTGACGCCATTCGATTGCTTATTGTCTAATCATTAACTGTCAGTTCAGGACATTTAAAGTATCACTATGGCCGAGACAAAATAATTATCGAAAGTGAGTCAAGAACCGATTATCTTGCTCGACAGTACTGGGCTGGAATATAGGAAAATCTTGAGTCAAGTAAAGATCCAGATTAACAATTTCAGAGGCACAATCCGATTGAAATCCGGAATATTATCATCAAGAAAGGTTCTATTTCTGGAGTCTACATGAGTGCGCAATTCTTTGATATTCAGTAAAGGCACTTGGAAAACCTATATCTGCATATGATTACATTCCCAGTGATGAAATATGGTTATTACGGAGAGAGAACTCTCTTCAACTCTAAATATCCCTTTATGTAACTCATCGATGAACTAATAACTTACTTTAGAAGCATCTCTTGTGTTAGTCTTCGTTGGACAATTCAGAAAGCTGATTCTGTTTATATCCTGTTTTTCAAGTTTGCTTATAAAAGGAGTCACAGATATCTCTTTTGAGATTCAAATGAATTAAAACAATATGGAAGCAAAAGTTACTAAAGAAATGTCAATATTCTTCGTTATATTTTGCTACCGAATTTTCCTTCTGTGATTCACGACAGAAAGTGGGATTTTTATTTTCTTCAATCCACTTCTTTTCAATGGAGAAATATTCATTTTTCAATTCATTTTCTTCTTTTACAGGATGTTTGAAAAAACAAAATACAAAAAAACGGTCAAGATTCGATTGTGAACTAATGTAAATAAACATGATGGAAACATTTTTTTCGGAGCATTCACGTAATTTGAGAAATCATTATTTTTATGTCAGAATTACATTGAACATGGAAATGAATTTTAAAACAATCATTGTTGATTGTAATTATTTTCATTATTTTACCATCCAATGTCCCACTTTTGATATCATCAACTCTTCCCTTTGGAACATTTACTCTCTTTCTTTTGTAACATTGTAAACAACGAGCGGTCTTAAATTGCTTAAATGAATTAAACACAATCTGATTCGATGTATTGACCATACTTTTTTAAATCAATTTTGTCTTTTGGACTGGATTTCGATATGCAGCGAAAAAACAGAAATAAACAAAATAATCAAGATGCGCTTCTGTTAGTTTTTTTAGCTCCGAATTTAGTGCTCTTCTGAAAAGATGCCTTTTTGCCTTAACATAGAACATAGAATAGATCAAATGAGAAACATAGACATATCTGTCAAAACCAAGTGACTTTGGAGGAAGGTCCAGTAGACATGTTGATGATCATAACAAATGATGGACTAGTTTTGAAAAGGAAGTTGTTTCAACTGAGATCACATTAAGTTAGGATTATGGGACTCTGCTGGATAAAACATCTTCTCCCTTGGTACATCTAGGTATAGTGGTATCTCCGATCACATTACGCTTGAGGATTTGAGCAGCTAGACTTACGGAGCTTTATTGAATTCAGATTTTAAGGAAACATAGTAAGTACTAACATCAATTGCAGATAATGGAGTGGAATACCAGTGGGTTGAAAATAGTTGACAAACTTTGTTGTATAGTTCACAGCATGATTAGGTCTTATATAGTGTGAGCTGAATTGTGGCATCTGGATAACTGTTTAATGATGGTGACATAGATATACGGCATGGTGTCAGGAAGACATTCGTGGTTTCTATGATTCTATTTTGGGCTTGAAGAAACCCATGATAGTATTTCTGAAGGTATGTCAGTGATTGATCTATAATCTTTTGATATTGTGACATCTCCATTCTCAGTATCTACTGGTTGTCGAACACTGCTCTATTTAAGCAGCGTCTTTGCAAATTAGCCACTTGCACACACACACACACACACACACACACACACACATCTTGTTAAAGAAGCTGATAGCAGTTGTATTTCCTGTTACATGATCCAAAAGAAATCCATATTCTTTTAATGGACGTTCGTTGAGTTTCACATCAAGATATCTAACAACCAGATATATAGACCAGTCCTCCGGGGGATTCGAGCAACTTCTCCAACAGCAGTCAAAAGCTTACTTGAATAACAATCCCAAATGGTGACCAATATTCAGTAAATAATTCAATATTCATCGTGCATTGATACCGTTATTGCACTCTTTCTTGATGTTGATAAGAAGGCTCAGTTGAAAGCCGGAACATCTCATTAATCTATATACTGGTATCTTTTCAAAGCAAAAATTACTGCTTTTGAAAGAAATACGAAGTGCAAAGAATATATATATAAGATATAAAAAAAATAAAGTATCTTTTTGAAGCTTGCGTTGAATCTATTTGATTATGATGTTTATTGAGGTGTTCCTCTTTGAAAATGATAATTCAAACATAGAAAAAACGGATATTAAAAAGTTAGGATTTTGAACGTCATCTATCCAGATAATGGTTGTAAACAGTACAAAATAGCTTTCAAGAAGTGGTACTTTTTGTGATACATTTTTCAGAGAATCAAAAGAACCATGATTAAACAGTTTTGTTCATTCAGTAGAGACTTAACTAGAGAATTTTTATATAAACATATTTATATAAAAATGTTACTATTGAATAACGAAACTTAGTTTATAGAAGTCTGACAATTGCACATAGCGTGGATCTCCGTTGTACACCTTGACAAATTGGAAGTATAAACTCCCGCAGAACATTATAGTTCGCTCGCATCCTCAATCCAATGGTAAGCATCGGTTGTTATCCTGACAAACTAAATTGGTCAGATCTACCACCAACTGACATATCGAAGAAAACTGCAACTAAATTGTGCATTTGTATTCGAATGGCAAAAATTTAAAAAGAATGTTTTGAGGATATATATCATGATGGACGTTCTGTACACATCGGGATTTAACGAAAATCTTTAAAAAATCACACACATACACACACACAACTATATATATATATATATATATATATATATATATATATATATATATATGAGTATGAGTATATTTGTGCATATGTGTTCGCAACTAGTGTGTATTTATATGTGTGCGAATGAGCTTTGTAGTCAAATATACATATTTTTAGAATCCATATAATATTTGATTAAAATACTTCATTTATCTCCACATTCTGAGGGTGTTACAAAAACTCAGTGGTTCATTATGGTGTGTGTGTGTGTGTGTGTGTGTATATATATATATATATATATATATATATATATATATATATATATATATATATATGTCAAAAACATTTTTTGTTTTCATCGAATCGTAACCTCTGACCCTTTGACATTTATACCAGGGATTTGTAATGATGTGTCATGACTGATTAATTGACTTTTCCCAAGATCTATTGATATCAGATAGTATACACCGACAAAACTCATGATTAACTAAATGTTGTTTTTCTCCATAGCTAACATTCTCATGGCATGTGTGGATTGCTTTTACTAATGTCAAAGAGTAAAATATTCCGAATAAGAAAGAAATAAGTACTCATACTATTTGCACAATACTAATTGCAGAATATTTATCAGCCCTTGAACCATAACGTGTAAAATGTATTCAACAAAAGTAAATTAATGATAAGAAAAAATGCCAATGTAAACTATACCAAAGTTTTTGCGCAAATTCAACCGATATATGTTGGGGATATACCTATTCTTTTCACTGATTAAAATTTTGTTCACAGTCTATTTTAGGATGTTTAGAAATGTTGTTGTTATGTTATGTGTTAGTGTGAGTAAATGGGTTTATGTGTGTGTGTGTGTATGTGTGTGTGTGTGTGTGCATGAGTGGGTAAATGTGTTCGTGTGCGTATCTCTGTGTGTGGACATGCATATATGTACGTATAGGGAGTGACGCGTATGCATCGGTTTATACATTTTAAAAATACGAATTCCTCATTTTCATGGCACTTTTGCATCATCTCACTCTGTATCCTTCTCAAAATCAACTCGTCCACAGAATGAACCTTAAGAGCCTTCGTGAAACCCTCCATCTGCAAAAAAGCCCCAAAAGAAATGGAACGATTTAGATAAGGAGTGGATGATTTCAGTTACTAGTATCTATATATGTAAGCGTGTGAGCATTTGTCATGAGATGTTGCTTTGTGCAGCTCGTAAGATGGACAGCAGGAACAGGAAGAGCTGACAAGTACATATTGTAGTCGCATCGTGCTGTCTGTGGTAATCTACTTAAATGTCATACAAGGCAGATAGACCTCTTGTCATGTCCAATGTGTAACAAAGTCTGCCACTCGCAGTCTGGTGTAACAAAACATACTAATACGGCACATGTCGTTACAATATAGTTAATCAAGGTGACGCCGAGAGGAAGAAAAAATGAATACATAATCTAACAGAATATTTATGAATGCGTTATATTCTTTGAAACCTGAGATTTCCTATAGCGTTATGTCTTATCACGACAAAGGATGTTGGACACTGGAGTATGTTTTTCAATCCATAGTCTGACACAGGTATCAATTGACTTTTGAACTAAATTGTTTATTGTATAATAATCAGGTTGCACAAAATACATATAAATGTATTCAGTGCGTTGAAAGGAAAGTGATAATCCTAGAAGTTGAATACATGTGTAAATTCATATTTTCATGTATCATCGGACTACAGATTGGGCACCGGGACTCATTTTTTTAAGTATGATACAGCAGTTATATCCCCTTACTTCTTAATTGATGCTGCATGGAATATATGCGTGGAGACCATCCGATAATAGAAGGATAAAGAAGGAAAATTATTTTCTTTTGTGAAATGTAGGTACAATTATCTAATTGCAAAATCAGTGACATGAAAAACATCATAGTGACCAAAAAATCAACAAGTATAACGTACTCAAGTGCACAATGCATCGAGAAGTGGTATGCATTTATACATTTAAAAGAAAATAAAATTATTTGATCTAATCAATTTATTGTAGTTCAATGCTTTTCATTTATTCTTGAATTTTTCATTGTTATGAGCTGAACTCACCAGTCCAAAGGTTATATTTTACTAAAAACTAATTGTAGTAGAGAAAAATCTCAATGAGTACCCAATGACTCTTCAAAATGAGACATTGTATTGAATGGTATGGCACATCTGTCATATAATTGAACAAAATGGATTGCATACATTTGATTCTTGAGTTTCCAGTAGCATCGTTATCAGTCTAATATGATATCACCTCAAGTCATTATTAATGAAGATACTATGTTAACCTCTGTGAATCCGTTTAAAGCATACGCCCCCAACAAAATCCCTCCATGTTCTGAGTCAATTTCTTCCAAAGTCTGCATTCAGGACTCGGTGCTAAGTGTTTCACGATCTGCTCCTCTCTCCTCACCTTTTCTGATTCCAAAAGAGCGTTAGCATCGTAATGCCAGATGTAAGTCTGCAAAAGATTGGCCACTCTAATTCAAGAGTCTTGAGAAGATTTTTCACTCTACGAGCTGCTGCTACGACGATGGTATCCGACCAGCAAATCTATTGCTTCTCTGAGGCAGTCATTGACAAATGTGTGAATTCTCTTTGTCGCAGTGACAGCTGTCTTCCATGTTTCTGCATAATACAACAATGTTTCACTGCTGTTTTGAAGATCCTAATCAATGTTAGTTGTTATATTTTGATGAGATCCAGAATTTCTGAGGTGGAAAACCACTTTCGCTTACGGTTCCGGGCTCCAAAATCAGTATCTGTCCTAGTGAGTTCATTAATCATACTGCCAAGATACCTGAAAATTCCAACGTGATTGGGATACCATTGGTCGTCCTCATGAGCAAGGTAATGGCAAACAGAAACAAAAAGGGTGAAAACAAGCATCCCTGCTTTCCCCCGACTGCATCTGAAAAGTATCGGTTGCTGGTCATATATCGGCCTTTGAGTTATCCCTTCAAATAAGTTAGTGTCGTAACATATTCGAGAGGGTGTTCCTGTCCACACACACCTCATAGTCAAGAAAGCGCCACTTCAATGACGCTGTGATCTGGTCAGTTCAGAATCTATTCCAGCGATATCCTGCTTGTTGGTCTCTGAGATAGAAAATTGACAGCATCAATCGCCCTGATTTGGAGAACAATATTCTGAAACTTGCCTGAGGTAAATATGGTTAAGCAATTAATCATTTTCCTTCAAAAATTCGAGAGCAAGTCCTCTTTTTACTCTGATGGGAAATTTCTCACCCCATTTTTTAACAAAAGGTAAAAAGCATATCAGGAATGCTATGGGTATCTACTTTCAGCGCTTCCACTTGAATTTCGTCTGACCCTACAGATGTCCTGCTCTTCAATCGTCTGATAAGCAAGTGGATCTCAAACCATGAAAAGTACACGAGTCAATTGGGCAGATCCATGTCCACTGGCTGGATATCAATTGTTTTCCGTAGAGATGGTCTAAAAGTTCCTCGAAAGGCTCTATTTGTCTGCATTTCTCTCACAATTCTCTTTTTTCTTTCTCTCTTTGCCCTCCCACTGGCCTCTCTGGTAGACAATATTTTCCTGCAAGTTTCTTGATAGTAGCATACATGCCATGGTTAAATGCAGCTTCTGCCTTAGTCGTTAAGTTTTGAATGTAGTTCCCCCAATCTGCCCGGATAAGACTTTCCATAACCCTGCCAAGGAAAATTGGGAAAAGAAAAGGGCTTTTGGAGTGGTCAGCAACCTACCCCTGTGGAAAAAGCTTACAAAAAAACCCAGCCAAGGCTACGACCCTACAGGATAGGAGATCTTCAGCTAAACGTCGTATGATGCAAATAATCAAAACGAGATATGTTTAGAAGCTACTTAGCCATAACATCACCTATATTAGAGTCATCACGATCTACATAGAACCTGAGACTTATCATTGAAGCTTTCAAGACGGAACAAGTAGCAGCTAAAATGACATTTTGAGAATCAATGAGTCAAGGTGGATTGGCTATTGACTCGAAAGATTAACCATGATTTGCTGCTATTCTTGGGACACAAGAAAGACAACACACTTCACAGCTGAAGATCTCCTTCCCGCCTGCTTCTGAATAAAAATAGCAGGATTATTGTTAACCTCATCCAGAGAAACAGATTTTACATCAGGCTGATGATCATTATTGAAACCTGCCGAAGACGAAACATTATCATCACAATGAGCAATTTAAGGTCAAAATCAGTTGAAAAATTGGAGTTAAGGAGAAGAGAGATAATGAAGCACTAGGATATGAACAGATGCGACGAGAGACTCCATACTGTGTGCAACAAGCATACCAATTATTGGTTGGAGTATTTTCCACCATAGTAGGATACACAGAGCAATTTGGGTATCACCAGGCTTGTGAACACAGAACAATATAGACCAAATATGCACCTGAAGAAGATTTAGGAGATCTTTTCAAGATGTGAACACCGAACGAGGAGCCATTGTTGCTTAAGACAATCAATTCCTGGTTGCCCCCATTAAGTTGAAACCGAGATGATGTTGGAATTGGGAGCGCAGCCAACGCTAAAGATATAACATCACACTCCTGATAGAAACAACTGAGCTTGAAGATCATGCTCTCCAATGTTTCATGTCTAACGAGAACTGCTGAAGGAAGCCATCATGGATGAAAAGTGACAGGATATAAAAAGAAAGTGATATCAACATGTCGGGAAGTGATAGGCACCAAGAAGCACGGCCACAAGGAATGGATCTCATCAGAAACCTCGAGAATGAGGCGGTGGTAAACAACGGTTGCTGGAAAAGCCAAAGCACATAAAGAGTACGTAAACGTGAACAGAATCGTTAAGCATAAAATACTTTTTATTTCGGGGAATTTGTATTTAATCATCACTTCCTTTGAATGAAGCGAATTTTCTCTTCACCAGTCAATTTCAACTCCAGACATATACGGACAAGATAAAAATATTGAGATTCACCAATCTTTCGAAACTACTACGCAGCAAAGATGAAAAACAAAGAAATATGGTGACAGTTAGAAGACCCATCCATATAAACCAACTAACAAGTTGCATACACACATGTGCAATCACGCACACGCACACACACACACACACACACACACATACACACACACACACACACACACACATACACACACTTACACATATGTTTATATAAACGTTTGGACGTTCGTTGTATGTTAAACAAGTCTGCCTAAATATATTTTGACTGTGTTTTTTATCAGGATTAACTCAGAGTTATATCATGAAGTAGGACAGTAAAAATATTCTAAGTCAGTGTAATCCAGGGTAGTGTTTTCTGTTCATTTATGTAAATAACTTGTTCTGGGCAATATTAATCTCATGTTTTAAAAAGGTTACCATATACAATGTAGTTTTAATGCTAAACTTGACCCATTGATTATTTGTGTTGAGGGAGCAATACACTAGTACATTGAAACGACGTATTTACAATCAGTATACCATGTTCGAAACCTGATGGAAGATTTTTAAAAAATCCCGTCATTTATCTGATTAGACCTTCAAACCATATCATGTTTTTCAAGTTCGGGAAGGGAAATATCCAAGTATTTAATAAGGTGTTCCATTCACAATGTTGCTATCATGTTAAACTGCGATCTTAATTTACGTTCGTCACAAGTGACAATGCATGTGAATTTCTTCTTTTCCCAGTGTTCATGCCAGTTTGGCAGAATTTTCCTTCAAAAATCTAACCCTAACCTAATAATAAAAGATGCACTCCCGAGAGCAAAACCTTACATGCAATCAAGATCCTAACCCAGCAAAAGAATGAAATATGGGCACGATTCTTATTCGATAGACTTAATGCAAAACATGATCAGATGAGATTCTTTTAAATTCAGGAGGGGCTGAAGGTGTATATTGGCCTACGCAGGTCTGCCTTGTAATTTTGGTTGGGGTCTATCCATCTATCTTTATATCTATTCATCCATTTCTCTATCAGATTATCCGTCTATTTATCCACCTATTATTTTTCACTCCGTCAGTCAATCTATTTTTCTCTGTCTATTGATATATGTTTCTATCTACCACGTACCCCCTCTCTCTTTTTCATCTATGTATTCTCCTGACGAATATCTACAAAACAAGTGTGTATTATGAATAATTTCATAGTCATAAATACGTGCAAGTTCGCTTGCAGGTTTGTGTCACTGTGTTTCCATTTAATGCTGCCATTGTAATACAAGTTTCATTAGTTTCTTAAGTATTAACTTTCTGATTGTCAAAAATACAAAGGCTTTGCCAACAACCAAGTATGTCACAAATACATATTTTCATAACCTTTACAAAACAAACACATATTTTCACAGAAATAATTCAAGTCATGATTCCTCATATTTCTTTTTCATGCAGGCGTTTACATACTAATACAGATGTGTGCCTGCAGTTCTTTCCATTATCTATCATTGAATACTTTGCTGCCAACTAATATAGGAGGCAATTTTTTCCATACATTTTGCACCAATCACAGAAGATATGCAATAAAACAATCATCTTTGTATTTGTTCAAAGAAATGAAAGAAAACATACGAAACATTTATTTAAGCTACTGTCATGAATATGTCTATTTTGCTTTTTTTCTCTCTCACGTATCATTTTCGTCAGTAATTTTCAATCCGTCTCTCTGGATTCTGTATATTAACAATATTTGAATATGGAACAGGTATTTGAGTTTCTAATGACAGAGTGCTCCCCGACACTGCAAATATTTTCTCTTCAAAAGTACATATGAAAATTGAATTTCTTGAAGAAACGCAAGAGAATTAATTACGGTCGACTCCAGTATTGTAAATATTATTTGTAAATTTTCCCATTCTACTCATTCATTTATACCATATATGTTCAAAAACATGTCGTTTCTCTTTTTTGTTTCGCTTTTTTCACCTAAATCTTATTTGTTTGGCAGTATTGAAAAGAATATGTTTATATAACCTTTAATGTACATCATTATTAGCGAATAGCCAGTGGCGATTAATGATATCTAACAGTGTTCCCCTTTACTAAATCCACCACTGCAAGACGATGTTTCCTCCGATATCCCAGCGCAGCCCCTGGAATTTGCTGTGACGTCACTTTTTCGAAATCTATACCATAAATGGAATGGCTGCTCCTCCCAACTTCTCTACTGCCATTAGTCTCTGGCACACAGGTTTTTTTTGCTTCATGAGATCGTGAACTGCAGCTGCATGAGTAGCGTATTCCATTATTTTTTCAGTTATGCAAACTCTGACCGTCATGATAGAAGCCGATATGGATTCTTGAGGGCTATTCATCAAAATGCATTGTTTGTAAGAATGGATGAAATATCCATTTTTCTTAACGCATAACATGGTTGTTTCCGATTGTTTCAACATCCATCCAATAGCCCACAGTCTACGTAGAACCTAAACCTGATATATAGATTTACAAAACCTGCAAGTCAGTTTCTCTATTGCAATAGGAAAAGTCCCTTATAGAATGGCTATCGGAGTGATCATCCGTATTATTATTACTATCTGTATTATAACTGGTTTGAAAATTATTCACTAATTTGTTTTTACTTTAGAGGATATCGGATTCACCCTTTCAGTTGCTCTAGTAGATAAATGTTCCACTATTGATGTACTGTTAAAAAGCAATGGACTTTCTACAAAGGAAATATTAATCTTTCCGAAATTGGCAGTAATTATCCCTTAATTACTAAATTTATTAACGAAATGTTTGATTAGTCCAAAGAATGTGGATTAATTTTGGCATGTTAATTTATAGATTCGAATTTATCAACATCAAACTAAGAAATTAAACTCTGTTTTATATGATAGAAAAAAAAATTGTTCACTTCCATTCGGGAGTCTCATCCTAACCAAATTATTCTAACGACAATAAAGCCGAAGGCAAACTATTGTACGTTATAAAGTTTTTCAGTTGCTCTCAGTTTAATAATAAATGAATGCAAGACATAATATACAATACCAGGTATTAACCATCAAAACTGTTGTACGATCATACTGACAAAGACCCAGCTTCAAACACACCGTTAGCTAAAAACAGGTACGTACTTGATCTTTAATAAATGATTAGATAAAAGAAAGTCTAAATAGATTTGACCGTTTCAGGAAGTGCATTTGACATTAAAATCGTATCACAGATCTATATAAATAAAATTTACTTTACCAAACTATCATATCTATAAAAGTGTGCATAGGACGCCATCAGCCTATGAGAGAGGGATTGGGCTCAGACTAACAAGTACTCCACAAACACGACTGTTTTATATATTTGCGCACAGATTCAATCTCCTTGCTATATTTTCCTCATTTTGGTAATTCGTACCTAATTAATACCCTTTTGTTTTTCCTATGTTTCAATTGGTAAATTGGAAAATTCCCCCGAACCATTATCGGCCCTAAATTGTAATGGTTTTATTTCAATCGCAAGAAAGTATAGATTTATAGAAGCCCCATTAAGCAATAACCAGTGAACCTCACCTTTGGCACTTTTTTGGTTCTTCTCATTTCTTCCTGATTTTGATTGTTTTGTTTAATTTCCTTCTTTTTTCTATCCACTCTTTTACCGCTTTCCTCATTTAGCTTCACTCTTCATTCTTTTCTTTCCCTCTTTTCAGCAAATTATCCGTTCTTTCCTTTCAGAAATAATTCTTGGATTCCTTACAAATAAATCATTATTAATCATTCGAGCCGGGGTTTCTTTCCTGGTTTTCCCCTTCTTCTTTTCTGCTCTATCCAAATTCATTCCATTCATCTTCTTTATTTTCTTTCACTCTTTCATTCCATCCTTTCTTTCTTCCCTTCATCCCCCTGTCAATCCTCCATCTGTTACCTCGTTCCCTATTTCCTTTTCCATACCGTCTACGTATCTTTCATTTTATTCTACCTCTTTTCCTTCTTTCTTCCCTCCCGTCATTCAATCTTTATCTCCTTCTTCCAGTCCTTCAATTCTTCTTTATTTCTTTTATGCCCCCCATCTTTCCCCATCTCTTTCCTTCCTCTACCCCTTCCTTTTTTCCATCCTCTCTCTTCCACATCTTTCTTACTTCTTCTTTTCTTACAATCTCTCCTTCCTTCATTCTTTCTATCCACTCTCCCTTTGTTGCTCTTTCCGTTCCTCTTAATTTTTATCCCTTCTTTCCTTCCTTACTTTCACACAATCATTCATTCGGGCATCCTTTCACTCGTTCCTTTGTTGTTTTCCCCCTGCGTCTCTTTCCATCTTCTTCCTCTCCATTTTAATTTCGCATTATTGGTTCTCCCCGTCCCCGAAGCCTAATGGCTCGGCTGTTTGTGAAAAGAAAATTGCTTATTTTTAACTCAAAAGTTTTCAGGTTGGAACTGTTCAGGTTGGCTGCGAGACAGTAAAATGTTTTCACTCGGTTACCGTTTTGGATGTCCAGAAAACTCTTCACGTTATTAGTTACGCCTTGAACCGACGTTAATGGAGCCATCCGGGATTTGGTCGCTTAATCAGTGCCTCTGTTGGCAGCTGTAGGTAAATAAAATATATTTATAGCAAACCAACCTCTTCTCCTTTGGAATGTAAAGAAAAATATTTCCTTAAAAGTATCTCGATTTATAATGGATGTAAAGAAACACTAAGAAAACTGGCTGTTGTAGGTTCAAGCTTCAGTCCAACTTTTACTGCAACTGGGGTTGATCATGACAACTTTTTTATGTATATATCATGAAAAATATTGATATTAGTGATGATATAACACGTCTTTCATTGATCTCTCTTCTTTCTCTTTATTTCGCTCCGATATCTTACTCTCTTTATTCAATTATCACAACCAGCCCCTATCGTCAGTTGTCTTGCGAGTAAATCCTATCGATATTTCACATTACCTGTCCTACTTTGTTTACAAAATGATGGACCATTGTACCAATATATATATATATATATATATATATATATATATATATATATATATATATATATATATATATATATATATATATATATATATGTATATATATATATATATACATATATGTATATATAATATATGTGTGTGTCTGTGTGTGTATATATATATGTATAAGTATATATATGTGTGTATGTGTGTATATGTGTATATATATATATATACATATATGTATATATATATATATATATATATATATATATATATATATATATATATATATTGAAATACGCCCTTGTGTATCTGTATAATACATTCCAGTAATGTTTAGGATTCGTCAGTTTAAGTGTCAAGAGAGTAAACAGCCTCTTAGGGATCAAGTGAAGTTCACTTACTGAAAGGAATCAAAATTTACGTATCGCTTTACGTCCTTAATTTTGATGGGTAATCATCGTGTTGCTTGTTCTTGTGGTAGTGGGAAAAAGGCAGTTCAAAAAAGTCTAGAACCACTATCAATGTCTCGATATTGACGTGAAGAATGAATGCTTATTCCCCTACAATCGAAAACTATACTTGTTATCATCATTCGTAATATATTCAATGTTATTCAATATTTATCGTTGCTCAGTGTTTTCTGTATATCACCATCCATAGTATTCGGACTGAATTCCATGAGGAATATCAGTACTTGTATTGGAGCTTAAGCTACACTAAAACTATCAGGCTTATCGACCTAGAAATATCAATACAGACTGAAGACTAGTCATTGTACTGCATAGAATCGGTGCAATTGATCACAGGGGTCACAGGAGGTGATTCCAAATTATTGTCTATGACTTAACACCAATGAAACTGAAATTAAACATAGATAGACATGGTGAAGGTCATATGCAACGTACACTTGGCTTTTAAGGTCATTTAAGGGTCAATAAAGGTCATTTCTAGCCAAATCTCACAGTTGTTGCAAAAGCTTTTGCACCGATGATGCTGGAATTTAGCATGTGGACACATCTACACGAGGTGTAGGTCTCTTTCCATATAACGTTGATTTGTAAGGTCATCTAATGACATAAGTAGTATTCTTGGTCATTGTAGAACAAATACCAAGCTTCTTGACACGTATTTAGCGCATACGAAGCTGAAAATCGGTACGTTGTACATCCAAGCCTTAGTGAAGTTGTCCACTTGGTAATCCAAGGTCACTGGCGGTCATTTTTACCGAACTTTACAAAATTCTTGCAATAAACTCGAATTTATCTAACTTAAATTTGGCGTGAGGGTGACAGTTCTCATGGCAAAAGTCAAATTCAATGCGATGTTGACCTTAAAAGGCATTTATGGTAATCTGAGGCCATTCTTTGGATTTCTCACCAAATTTCAAAGTTTCTACGATATCGCACACATCGGACTAAAATTTGGCATAATTCATTCACGGGCAAAGCATTTAGGAATAGTATTTTGACATCAGGGCCATTCAAGGTTACCGTATGTCATTTCTCGTCATCCGTAGCGAATTTTTAAAGTTGATCTCTACAATATTGCACCTACGATGCAGAGGTTTTGCATAAGTGTACATATTTACATGGAAAAAGTTATAGGTAATGTGAGGGTGATTCTGAAGCGCTCAAAGGGTTAGCTGAGGTCATTCCCGGAAATTGAAACAAGACATGACAATCTCTGAAGATTGCTGGCCTTTATCTGACATATGTATGGTTTCCCCATGGGCAGCTCTATATTGGTTGTTCTAGGGATAAATTCCCAATCAACCTCCCTGTACTGGCACTACATACAAGAAGCACTGAGTAGCATATTCAGGATATTGTGCATCAGAATTTTCTTTCCTTTATAGCTACTTTCTATGTATAGATATCGTAAACAACTGTTTTGTTTTTTTCTCGAATTTACTTTGTTGCCTTTGATAGAATATATCAAAGAAAATATCTCTCCTGTTTGGTTAATACTTTAAGTAATTCTTACCCAGGTCGCGCTGGGTTTCCCTGAGACAATGTGGAAACTAAAATTAATTTAGAATAAGTTTGATTCCTATATTTGTGACGGGTTTCACAAGTTTCTTCAAACCAAAAGAATAAAATGAAAAAAAAGAAAAAAAGCAAGAAACCCAGGAGATGATGGAAGGGGAATAAGAATTGGATTTTAACTGATCTTCTAGGAAATCGCTCTGAGATATGAGTTAGGATGAAGAAGAAAGGGAAATAGATTTATGGTAATTGCCTGATCGGAGGAATTGTGTATGTATAAGCGTCCAACAAAGCGAATACGTTTCATCATTAGGTTTTTTACATGTACTTTCATATATGTGAGTCACTGTGTTGGTCAACTCTATATGTGTATGTATGTATCTATACTTGACCGACAATGGAAGTGTATGGAAGAAGGCATTTGTTTTAGTCAGTTGAGTATAACGTATCCGTATCTGTTTCTCATGTGTCTATGTGGCGTGTGTAGTAAAAAGCAGCTCTTGGGTGTTAATTAGTTCCGTATATGATGATGCCTTGTTTCTTTGCTATCTATCTGGTCGTGTGTATAGAGATGTCACTGCATCGTATTGTTCATGGTGATCATTGCAGATACAGTGCTCTGGCTGGTCCTTGCCAGTGAATATGCCTGATTCAGCCTGGCTTGATTTAGATCGAAATTATAGCCATTCAGTTTTGATGACAGGCTATAGCTTTTCGGCAGTCGTCCATTATTAGCGCCTGTCAAAGTCCGTATGGCTTTTTTTGAGTGTTTTTGAAGTTCACCGAATATATATTTTCGGGTAGATTTTGTACGGCATTTCGTATTTACCAGCTTTGGAGGTCGTGCTGCCCTGTGGCTTTCTTATTTTTTTCTGGGAGGCTTTTTAGTGTTTTGGTTACGATCTGTAAGCATAGTTGTTCAAAAAGTTTTCTAAGCTCCGTTGTGGCTGTATTTAGCAGAAGGATGGTATGTCAAACAGTGTTATTGTTCACTTTTTTATGGTTATTGTTCTTCGTGCAAAGTTTCTTGGTGTTGTGGAGTTTATGCACTTTTTTCATGCGATAGACGGACTGGAATGTTATAATGTAAAGGTCTGCTCCATGTACTTTTTTGTCATCTATTCCTGACAGGAAGCTGCATATTCTTTCAATACATTCAAGAACAATTTACTCACCTCGTCCACCGTACTGAGGCAATGACCACGGATCTATTCCACCTTCTTCCAGATCTTAACTGATCACACTCTGCCATTTACTCACAAATAAGTCAAAATCTAACCTCATTTCTCGTATATGCTCAATCAAAGGTTTCTTTTAATTTCATTTTAATAGCTTTGACCGAGGAGACTTGTTTTTTTTAAATTGGACATGTCACAAAAAAATGCAAGGAAAAAATCATTTCAAGTTCAACTTGATTCCCACATTGTCTTTAGTACCATGATGCCTGAACTATCCTATCCGAACAACATGTGTATATATATACATATATATATATATATATATATATATATATATATATATATATATATATATATATATATATATATGTACATATATATATATATATATATGAATATATATTTATATATATATATATATATACATATATATATATATATATATATATATATATATATATATATATATGTGTGTGATTAACGGAAAATATTTCAGGTTAGGTACACAGGCCAAACAAGACATAAATACTATTTTTGTAAACAAGTTCTTTTATCTATCACTAGTCTACAGATATATTGAAATCTGCATATGTATACCTCATTTTGTTTTTATACAAACACATGCAAACATCTGTATGAACACCGGCACATGCATGCATATATATGTAGGATATATTTGGGATACATTTGTTATCTTGGAAATTCATACGGATGCAAAGAAAAAAAATTCCTGATCAGGCATCTGAACTGATTTTTGTGTGTGTTCGATATTATGTTGACATCATTTTTACGATCACAAAAGCCGAGAAAATCTCATTTGTTTTATTTTTAGCAACGTACACGCTCCAGTAGACATCTAAAAAGATCTACAGGGTACATATATCACCGCAGGCAAAGGAACCTCGGAATATACCTGTTTCTGGAGTCCCAATAGGATTAAAAATTTCTTAGTAGAATGTGGAGGGAAATGTAATTATTTCTAACTAAACTGCAAGTTTGGCTCTATCATATATTTTTTTTTTCATTTTACGTTTTTTTTCCTAATATTTATTAATTTATCATTTATTTATTCATTGCTTCCCAATGCAGTTTTAGATTTTGCTTAGAGACTATACAAAGTTAGTACTCGTATAAAACTTTTCACATTTCTGTGTCAGACTTCTAGTAATTTTTCATCGATGAGACATTTGTTTCTTAGCATACACATTCCTTCCAGGGGTCTGTTGAGACCGGCAGCCCCAAACATGTTTCTTCTTTGGTATGTCCAAATATTACCAATAATCCGTGATATCTCTATCCATGGATCCCTGTGATATTTTGACAGGAACAAAAAAAAAGATTCATCTTAGTCAGAGTAGTATGTGGTCGTAAAATAATGACATTGGATGTCCATAAAGTTTTACAAGAGGTGAAGTTTTGATGATATTTTCTAGGACAATGTCCGTGTAGAGAAAGGTAAAAATATCGGATTTTCTGGACTGATCCAGTTCATATGTTTTATAACCACCCTTAACGTTTGAATGTTCAGCAAGTGCATCGTGATTTTTTTTGTTTCAAACTGTTTTCTTTTCATCCTAATTCATCATTGAACTGCGAGAAAATTACAATTAAGAGTAAAAATAACTTTCTTCATTATCGGTCAAATATTTGTGCTTTTAAAAGATACAATTAATCACATTCTTTAATTCTAAACCCATCAGAAAAGCATTTGCTCTATTTAGAAAAGCACACATATTGATTGATCATTTAGAGATTAATGCAAATAGCAGAACACATTTAATACCAAAGTTCTGAGCATATTTGCTATTTGCTTTTCACCATTTGCCTATTTATACCGTATGCTTTCCAGCCAATGCGTCGTTTCGTTTAATCTCAACTGTATTGCAATGGCTTAATCGCCTGACCTGAGTAAATGTACTTATTTCTTCCTTTAAAGGCTTCACTGATTATTTTTATGGTATTCCGGGGGCTTTATCATAGGCCATCACTTTTATCTTTGTTTTGTTCATCTTTGAACTCATTTCGGCTTCCTTGTAACGAACTAAGAAACTTACAAAATCACTCGTGAGCAAATTCAGATTAGCAGAGAGGGCAATACAAATAGAGGTGACAAGAACAGTTTCCACTGAATGCAAAAAGATCGACCTGGAGAGAGAATGAACCAAGGTTAGAAATATCTTGCAAGTAATCAGATGACAAAAATGACGGATAGGGACAATATTGAGAAAAAGAGAAACAAAAGATTGGACGAAATCCCGATCTTTTAGTTCTTGTGATACACTAAATACAGTACAAAAAAAAGATCGCAAGATGAGACGTAAAAGCTTCCAACTACGACATGAAGGAGATCACCACAGTCACAATCGCAATTAAAAAAAGCCGAGAAAGGCTTCTGTCTACAAGAGATGATGATGATTCATTATCAAGGCTTTGTCAAAAATCTGCATAGAGTTAATCACGTGATTTTTTAAATTTTTAGTATTTTTTTTCCAGAGGTATAAAAAATATTTATATGATTATAACTCAACAAGGAGATGTTGAATACCTGGGATATCAAAAACTGATGCAATGTAATGGCATTACCTTGGAATGTTCTAATTGAAAGCGGGAATATATAGGATTACATAAAATCTAGATAAAACGACTAAGTGTTTAATTTGAAATTGTAACTCATTATTTACCACTTTCAACCTTCAGCCAAAAACTTTCCTCTTATCACTATCATCAGCTGAAGAGTTTTCTTTTATCTTTGCACGCAGCAAATAAGTCATGTTTACACAAAGAAATATTATTTCATATATATATATATATATATATATATATATATATATATATATATATATATATATATATATATATATATATATATATATATATATATACACACATATGTATACACACACACACATACACACACACACATATATATTTATATGAATGATCAATTTAGGACAACAAAATAATTTCTTAGACAATACAAAAAAGTGACAAAATTGAGAGAGAGAATCAGTGAAAAACGATGTATATAGTTTGATATAAATTCATGCTCACTTGGCCAGTCAGTTTGAGTTTGGCTGCATTTGTGTTTGTTTCTACTTTCATCTTGATATCTTGTCACGTACCTCTTCCGTATCAAGAAAGGTGCAATTCCAAACAACAACAAAAAAATGAGGCGATACAAAAATCTTCAAAAAGTTGAAGAGAATCAGGGGACAACTATGTGTATTTGATGCTGAGATGGGGATATGGTTGTAGCATAGTCTAGCGTTTGATGTTTACGGAATCTAGCTTAGTATGACGGACATCCAAATAAGAAGAAATTGAGTTTCAAAAGATTATGCTTTTTGAATCTCTCATGGGGAGGACTCGCTTGGAAAATCAGCATTTGAAAAATTGAATTCTATGTAAGCTCGACCACTGTTCGCTGGAACCAATCATATAATCTAAAAAACGCACCACTTGCAGAGAATGAGCAAACGATGCAATTACTACATGAAGATGTTTCGAGGGAACTTCTATGATTGATGAACATGTAACATCACTCACTTTGAATTCCCGCCAATCAGCAAGAATATCCCCAACTTTATGAAACTTTTAATGTTTACATAAAAAAGCAAATCAAAATCAGCGTTCAGCGTTTTTAAAGTGACCTGCTACAGAAGCAGCGCGTGTTATCTTTCTCAATCAACCATACTTTGGCCTCCTACATCTCCCAACGACCAAAATTACAAAAGCTTAACAGAATATATCATCACTATTTTGAGGGTCCAGGATCAACCAAAAGAATTTCCAATGAGAATAAACCAGTGATTGCCCCTTTACTTTACACAATTTCAACTTACAAAAATTGCTCATAGGAATGCTCTACCTTCGGATAGCGAGAGAAAAATAGCATACATTATCATAATTGAAATCCTGGGAGATAACCTGCCAAGGTCGACATCTAACTTCGAAATGGTGGAACATTCAAGCCTGAAATTATGTTGCTTATCTGCTCATGTTTTTGTTATCTCTCACAATACATTATGGATGGACAAGAATTATTCTTACCAGCATCACAACAAAGACAAGGAGAAAAGCAGGAAGCTAAACAGGGATCGCAAGTAATAAGAAGAAAGGCCGGCCAGGGACAATCCTAGAAATATATCCGAAGCCCACCAACTCAGAGTTTTGTTTGATATTCAAGTACGATCATCCTCCGGGTCCAAAAACAAATCATATATTATTCCCTCTAACTCCCCATCGGCAATCTTCCCTGTGAGTTTTACCTTGGAGCTATCACTGAAATAAGTTATTGATTTGCTTATCCACAGATGCAAAATTTGACACAAGAGTGATGATTCTCTTCAGAGATTATCCGTATTCTTGCATGTAACTCAACGATATGATAGGGAACTATTCAAAAGACCTTGGGAATTACAGTATAACTGTGGATAAAACACAATCTCTTTGAATCCGTCTCAAAAATTATAGATAAAATTTTTTCAACTATTTTAATCTCCACGTTCATGATTATATAAATCATGCTTTTTTAGCAAAAGAAAATCCATTGTAAAAGTGATATAGGTTCAGATGTTTCGGGTTTCAACACATTATTATTTAAAAAACGTTTTTTTTTTCCCATTCTAGCATCAGGAATATTCAATATAATTTGTTTCTGTCTTGTTTCATGGTGTTTTAGATCTAACAAACATATTCAAGCATTGCATAGTTGTGTATTTCTAATTGGTTGCGTTTTGTTTTTGGAACAAGATTTGAAGTTGGATTTCGTATTTCGAGGGTAAGGTAGAATAATAACAAATTTGATCCGGGGGACCTACTACGAGTTTCTGGAAGTTACGCATTTCCCATTTTGTATAGCTCCCCGTAATTGCTTCTACGCAAAATAAAACCTTTGTTTTAAATGCTTAATTTTAAAACAGGAAGACTATTATCACGTGGAAGATTACCACAGTATCTCAAAAAACTCTTTCTACCCATCATTGTCCATTGGTGAACGCAGATTTCACCAAGGTTTCGCGAGGCGTCCTTGTCATGGGCAACATGGAGCAAATGATTTCAGAACATGTCTAGTTCATATTGTAAATCGGATGGTGAATATGGGACAGACATATCCTATCGGTTAAGTGATAACTCTGCTGCGATTAACAACCCTTTAAACTTGTATACAGCAGATTATTGAAACAAAAGGTAAACTCGGTAAGACTAACATTAACGCATTTGAGTTCACGTCAGGGTCGATTCTTCCGTAATATTAACTAGCCTTACTGATTGGTTTTACGAATAATTAAGTGAGCAGTTTTAATTCCATCAAACGTGTCCCTCCTTCTTGAAGTGTTTGACTTATATGAGTCCACAGACTGATTTCTCTTAAATAATAAACATCCAGCACTTAACTGGGTCCCTTTGGTGTTTATCTGGATCTACTACTTTTAGTCAGACTTACTTAAAGGGCTTTTTTAAACAATGATAATTGTATTTTCGAAACTAAATTTCTTTTCGAAAAAAGTCTAGGCTGTGTCCATTGAACTGGTTTATTTTACCAGTTGTGGATAGATTTCTTTCCTATTTTGTTTTTATGGCCCTGCTGGCTGCTATTACAGTCAATAGAACCTAGCGTTATTATACTCACTCCTAAGAGGAGTAGGGTATCGGATAGGGGGAGGGGCAGACACAGGACCTTGATGTAGTCCTGAATGAGTTTTGATGCCACATTTCATTAATTTTGCATTCAATATTTAAAATGCATTTCGTGGTAATTATCATAAATACACTTGTAATCTATTATATTCTAGAAAAAAGATGGAAATAGACTACCCTCAGTAAATATACACATTGGAATACGAAAGCGATACTCAACGGAATTGGAATCTCAGCTTTTGATTAAACTTGTTTAAAGAGTTCTTTCCAACATTGATAGTTTGAATATTCGAACTATATTTGTACAATACCAAAACTGTATTATTAAATATCAGCAATATCCTACATCTTAAGTGCACATTATTTTAGTTGTGAAGTCTCAAATGGCCATCATCAAAACATATCTGATCATTTGTTTGTGTCCTCAGAATTCATTTACGATGTTGAAGCTGATTTAATTGTTGCTTTGGAATCAAAATGAACAAATGCATGTGTCTGTTAGAGTTTATTTAAAAAAATATAAAATCTTTATGACTTGTCTAGTTCTTTCTCATGGTATGTCCACCTTCACCGACTTGAATGAAGTGTCGGGCTATCTCTCCCAATATATAGCTTATCAGATCTTATATCAGTCCCACAGTTCAGAATACTATTCAAATATCCTTCTTAATTAATGTTTACCGTGGATTTTCATTGCAAAGATGAGTATATCCAGCCGTGAACGCTCGCTAATCAATGTGAGCACTGCGGTTAGAACTTTCTATTGCTTGTGAACGGCGATGTCTTGGTAATCAGATAACACTTACCCGGATAAACAGAGAGATCAATAAAACATCAATGGATAAAAATTGTAAAGATACAAAAAAAAACAACATAGAATCCAATCCCAGAACACAGCAATCAGACAGAAAAGAAGACAAAGAAAATACAGAAAATAAAAGGTTAACTTTTGTTAATTCACTTAACATCCCATCACATCAATGTGTATCACAAGCTAGGAAGGAAGATCTGATGTCTAGTCGATCGCTGTTCATATTTCATTCTCGTGGATGCTATCGGGTGTGGTATTCACTCATCAAAATCAGAATCGTAGGAAATACTTTTCTCCGTTTTATTTCTTTTCCATTTGTAACCTTTGGAAATAAGAGACTTGTGTCGGATTCGCCTGTCTTCATATTCATTATAGGATGCAGTCTTCGTATCATTCTGTCAAATATATCATTGGCTGGATCGAATGAAATAAATAAGACGCTATTCCAGAGGGCTTTTTTTCAGCGTCACATTACTTTATTGGTATTCGTATAACGAACCGGCAAAAAAGACTGAGGCTGATTATTTTCCTGTACCAATATATATATATAGATAAATAGATGTTGACTGAGCAAATAAATCGTTTTCTTGATTATCTCGTCGACAGAAATAGTCGTTCATATTCAGCAAAAATCATGAATTGCAAACTCATCAAGTTACGTGATCAGAGATTTGCTTTTCATTCAAGGTTAGCGCTTTTAGAAGAATCACATTAACAAATAGTTGCAAACCATTTTAGTATAACGATTTGTATAACAAATTAGCCCCAAACGCCGAAGCTGATTATCTCTTTGTATAACTATATATAGATGTTAACTGAGTGAAGAAATCGTTTTTTGATTATTTCGTAGACAGGAATAGTCATTCTTATTTTGCAAAATCATGGATTGCAAACTTATTAAGTTGTTACGTGTCTGGGCTCTTGTTCTTCATTTAACGTTAGCATTTCTAGGAGAATCATATGAACAAATGGTTGCCAAACATTTTAGTACAACTATTCGTATAACTAACTTGCCAGAATCGCTGAGGCTGATTATTCCATGCATCAAAGTATATAGATGTTACTGAGCGGATGAATTGTTTTTTCATTAACTTTGAGGCAGGAAGAGTCATGTATATTCTTCAAAAAACCTGAACTGCAACGAATCAAGTTGTTACATGTTTTAGAGTCCTGTTTTTATTTAAGGTAAGTATTTTATGAGAATCACATACGAAATAGTTGCAGAATATTTTGGTATAACAATTCGTATAACAAACCAGCCAAAAACGCGGGGGGTGACAATCTTGATATATATATATATATATATATATATATATATATATATATATATATATATATATATATATATATATATATATATATATATATGCGTGTTTGTGTGTGTGTTAACTGAATACATTGTTTTTTTGTTATTTTGCAGACAAAAAAAATCACTCATATTCTGTAAAAATCATGAATTGCACAATTACTAAGCTGGTGCATGTCTTGGGTCTCGTTTTTAATTCAAAATAAGTACTTCTGGGAGAATTACAATAAAAATTAGTTGCAAAACGTTATTGTACCTTTCAATGCAGAAAATTAGCTATTAAAGTAGACACATGTATAATGAATTATCTCTTGTTACAAATATATGCTTTTGACTAAATTGCGTAAATAGAATAGATAATGGAAGAAGATAGGTCTGCACACAGGAATCGAACCTGTGACCGACTGGGTAGCCGATTTCCTATTTCGCTGCTCGCACCATTGAGCTAAAAAGCTGCTGCTAATGGCCGAAATAACTATTTCAACTCTAATGGTGGTTCATGCACAGTCTATATCAATTCTATCGTTTTTTTTTCCAAGCAGTCAACTATGCTGTTAGGAAATGGATATGCGATCCGATAGTATAATAGTGAAAAGATTTTGAATCATGATTATAATAAAGGTTCATTCTGTGTACTTCTCTAGACCGAATGATGTATTTCCCTTCATATAACGTGAAATCATTTCCTACATAGTTTCAATAGACTATAACACAAACAACGTCAAATACCCGTTTTTTGATAACATTATATAAATATGTTTGTGTGCGTGTGTGTCAGTATCAATGTCATGCTAGATTAGCATGCCAACCATTATTTCACATCGAAGCGACGTAACATTGTTATTTACGTAATTTAGCTAAGTCTGGTACATAGATATTGATGCATTGCTCCCAACAAGGCTTGAACTTGCAAAAGAATTAAACAACTCATCAAGAGAAACCTGTTAAACATCGCACTATAGTGGCAACTTGGGTTGGTATCATATATTTGGAAAGGTATGTATTTACATTTTACATAGACACAAATATGAACGCTCCCTTGCAAAGGCACACGCGCGCGCACACATGCACACACACACACACACACACACATATATACATCGTTATAAGCTGCATTTTTTTTTTTTGAAATATCTTCTGAATATTATTTGATCTATGTGACTAATATTCACCACAGAATTGAGTTCATTGACAGGGAACAGCATTAAAAAAATTTACTGTGTAAAATATTTTTTTCCGTCATAAGGCTCCGGGGTTACTTTTTCATACGTGGGAAAGTGGTTCAAAAACTTCACAGCCTTACATCTAGTTATTAACTGAAGTTTTCATTTTCAGTCGATAAGGTTTGTTCTATTTGGCTGATATTTAACACTGGAAGAAGTGAATTGATAAAAGAGAAAAATACATGCGGAAATCAACATTTTGTAAGATAAATAAGCCTTGCGTCACTAGGCAGTGAATTTAATGCTGAAGACTTGTGCTAGAATGTACCAATGTTCACAGGCCGGCACGCAGTTATTAGCTGAATTTTGACCTGAAACGTTCTTTGTAACATGTTCGAACTATGGGACTATTATTCGTTGCCAAATAAAGTATTTTCAAGGATTGTGATTTTCTTGGAAATGATAAAATGCTGTTTTATCATTAGGCATTAGATTTGTCGATGTATCAACGTACATGTTATAAATTGAAAAAGAAAAGGTATTTGAAAATCATATATTTCCGTTGCAGATAATTTCTCACCTCTGAGTTGTGACTGGTTCGCTTGATCTACTGACAATAACTGTTACAGTGACGTATAATTTACTAAAAACTCCTTAACAAATGTGCGACCGAACACCAAAATATAAATACTTGCTCCAAAACAGAGACACCCAACAATAACATTATAGATGGAAAAAAAAACACGAAATACACCCAAACCCCTTTCCCACGGAACCTGCTGAGTTATACTCTGAAAATCCACAAATTAGATATTAAGGGTATATCAGGCATTCCTTCCAATAACTGCCCCATCACTAAACTGTTGAAATGAGTAGAGTACTTTATCTAATCCTTGCATCTTACATACCTATAATCACTTACCTCTTAAGAGTCAAAATCATCAGAACGATCCAACGTACAGCACTTTTAGGTTTCATGGACGTCAAATCCTTATTTGTCAATATCAAACGAAAAGAAAGAATCGTCGCCCTTCTTGACAGAAACAATAACAACATTTTATCCAACACAGTCACACACTTCCCCAAGATGAAAGGCTGTGCTATGTACACAGTAGTGGCATGCCCTTATACTAACACCTCTATGATCAAATTCGAAGAAACCTACGGATAAAGACAAAAACTGAATTTTTTATGTCAGATATATGATAATTTTTTTACAAACAGTAATTGAATTAGAGACGCTCTTCACACACATCAACTCTACACACGGAATATTATATTTGAAACAAGGAATTCGATGACTCTATTGCCTTCTGAAACAGCTACATATACATAGATATAAATATAAACTTCCATACCACCCTCTTTACTCGGCTTACAGACATTCATAACTAAATCGACCAGCCACAAACACCTGGATGAAAATTAGCATTTTCACAAGTGACTTATAAATCGCTCAACAGAGAGTACAAATGCAACTATTACTCACTACGACATTTCACTGAACGATAATATTCACTGGGGGGTAGAGATAACCGAATGAAAAAGACCATTACAGTATCTAAAGAAGAGATCCTTACACTCAAAAATAAACCTGACAGCATACTACTCATAACCACGTTCCATAATTCACCCCCACCTCTGCTACATATAATTGATAAGAGATGGAATGAACTTTCACTCAAGACGGAATTCAAAGAAATAGCCCTATAACCATGTGTCCTCGTCTACCACGGTACCTAAAACATCAAAGACATAACTAGCAGAAACACTGTACTAAACAAATTTTCACAGAACACCATCCCCAGGACCGCTAAATTTTTCAACCCAGCAACAAAAGAAATATTCTATACTGATACCACTTTAGGTACATTAACTCCTCCACTTGCACAACTACTAACACGACTTTCCAAATCTACTATGACTTTAACTGCAGAAGCAAAATGCCAATCATCCCGTAAAATATAATAAATGCAAATTGCAATATGTAGGAAAGTCTGAATGGTTATTTAACATTGATTTTCCAAGTATAAGTACTGTATTGAATCTCCCTATCATCCACTTCTACTCTAGTTAAACAACACTGAGGCACATCTGACAAAATATCGACACTGATGTTAGATTCTCAGAAAGAATAGAAAATACACTTCCCGACACGAATAAACATTTCAGTACTTCATGGAAACAATAAAGTTGAAACTTTCTCCTCTAACAGGCTCAAATTAAACTCAACAACCCTAAGCACACTGATCTATACACCATAATCCTCTAACTCCTAATTTCTTTGTACTCACCCATTCACTATTCTTAAGACTATACTCCTATCCAGGGTAGGTCACCCTCATCATTCGTATACTCTCATTTCCTCCAGCAAACCCATATCCAGTCCGTATCCCTTTTTATGTGTATACAACAGTGAGAACACCTCACTATCTTGAATAAAAACATAGATAGCCTCATTCCGAATTATTAAGTACTAAAACAGTCAAACACTAAACTACTATCCAGCACCCAGTACCCATGACAACCAATGCCTGATAAAGACCTTCGACCTACATAAACACGTAAAATACCCACAATCACTGCATTCAATTCCAGCAGAATATTCCATCAAACCGCAACAGATTCTTTCACAGACATCATACGGTCCAACTTCGTCAATATGACCTCCGAAAAAACAACTTTGGTAAACTTTTGAGGTACTGCAAATCAATATTTTTTTTTATCCATAGTTGCAGAATAAACATTTTGAAAATGTTGAGATCGACTCTGTATGAAGTTTCCAAATGTAACTTGATGCAGTTTTAGATGCATCAGGTCAAGTTTATCAGGGTACACGATCTCTGTCAGAGCAAGCTAAAATATCTTATTGGCTGATTTTTCAAAAGAGTCTGACACTGTACTACACACACACACACACACACACACACACACACACACACACACACACATCTATCTATCTATCTATCTATCTATCTATCTATATATATATATATATATATATATATATATATATATATATATTAGGTGCGGTGTATAAGTAAGATAAATACATTAAATGATAAATAAATTGTAAATATCATGAAGAATATTATTTTCCAGGGTTGAAACTCTCCAGTTGGTTTATCATTGAGTACAACTGACTTTACTTAAGACCATTGTGAAAACTTAAGTTGTAATTTTTCAGGGGCCAGGATGAAATTTCGTCATAACAAAATTATTTGACCGATAACTTGCACGATCTATTGAATACAATACCTTTCCTATAGTCTTTTTTCTGCCCCTGACTGTGATCAATATTAGAAATCACAGCATATGATGAATTCTTGTCTGCAAATAACCCTCCGCATGGTTGAAGAAATTGGCAACATATTTCATTCTCACATCTGTTGTATATGATATTTGAATGATTTATCGTTTGAAACCTGACT
>OY735198.1:25270680-25375680 GCA_963457665.1 Thysanoteuthis rhombus
TGTGTGTGTGTGTGTTTGCCTTAGTGTGTATGTATATTTGTGTTCATGTATGCTCTCCCCGTGCATGTATGCGGATGAACAGACCGCCATTAGGAAGCTGAGCCAGACAGGTCAACAAAAAGATGCGTAATTATAGACGTCCGAAAAATATGGGAGATTGTAAAGAAAAGAAACGAAAATGAAGATAGGCGCCGCTGTATATAATTGATACTATGATAGTGAAGCTTTTACATCGCTACCCACGACGACAAATCGCAAAAATAACTTACCAAGTATCCAATGTAAGACTGGCGCAAGATTCTTAACACTTGCCTCGTGACGTAAACAGCGCGGGCCGATGTGTATTGATTACTTTTCAATGTAAGGTCTCTTTAGATTTATCAGACGTGGCGTGACTTGGGGTCAAAAGCGTATTCATATTTCGGTCAGACAAGTAGTATGTAGCCTGCTTTCTGTACAACAAGAGTAGACGAGACATAAAAATGCTTCAGGGTTTAAGATGATTACTCACTGACATTCAAAATACCCATCATCAGTCTTAAGACGTCAACACTGATGCTGTTTTATTACTCTTGGTATTTCCTGGCATCATGGGAATATATGATAAATCCACTGTTTTGGTTTATATTTCGATCATAGAATAGCTTTTAGGGTCAATATATATCGATATGTCACTGTTTTTATCACCACTTTCGAGTCTTATCACTGGGCTCTGTCAATTCGTCTGGGTTAAAGATTGAGTTATTTTGAGTTGAGGTCACAGACCTTTTAATATTCATAAAAATTCCCGTAAATCTGAGAGTAGTGATAATAAGAATGTACAATATGTGGTAATTTTTGTTTTGCCAATGCTTGAGTCTGCAGCTCATGTCTATGATGTCTCGTACTTGATAAGCAATTGATTGTCTATGATATAAATTAATCGTAACTAAAATTCATTTCGTCTACTCTTCATGCCTCATTGATGCAAAAATTTGTATGAAAATAGTCTCGTTGTGTTAGTAACAATCCCTGACCATCGACAATCACTTTCTTCCTGATTTTAAATGTCAAACACACAGATTGCGAGTTAAAACTTATTCAAAGAAAGAATTGCAAATTTTGATCTTTTATAATTCGGATTTTTGATAGATGGATACTTACAAGCAATTAATACTTTCTTACTCCTCATACACCGACATATACCTATTTCAACGGAAAAAATTCTCTTTGTTATACATAAATAGACTAAATATGTATTTGTGTGTAATACATTATCGGTAAATTCAGTCGGCAGCGATAGGGGGGCAGAAACTTGTCTCCGTATCACGGATTCTAATTTAATTGCCTCTAATTTACAGTTATGCCCCATGATAAATTATCACTACTGTCAGAATTGTGAGTCACTATATTGTTTATCATTGACAGTAATGAAAGTTGGAAAGGATTTATTTCATAGATTCTATGCATTATGTTATTGATAACAAGTGTGATTATAAAAATCGTAAAAACATCAATTTTTGGAAGTATATCACCTTGACTCATTCATGAGCAAATTTGATTTTAACGACACATTCATTATATTAGATATAAACGATGAACAGAAACTTTTAATCTCCAGTGACATTGAAGGACATTGCTTTTGCGATCAAAACATCAACAGTACATTAACTAGATGGGAGGCAAACCATAACATTCACAAACCTTACAGATCGTGATTACATTCTTTTACTGGAAAAAAACTGCATAAAATCAATATGAATATCATCAAAATTAAGTGTAAATGTAAGGTATCTCATCATTTGAACCTAAGATATGTATATATATATATATATATATATATATATATATGTATATATATATATATATATATATATATATAAATATATATAAAAGAAGAAAAAATAAGGGAAAGAGAAGTATTAGATCCTAATATGCTTAATTGTAATAATACACTTAGTTTTTGTTTACTCGTCTCGGATTTCCATTTTACATAATTCTTCAGGATATTTAAAAAATATACTACTCTTTTGACTTGGAAGGAAGGAATACGGCACGTTTTCTTTTGTAAAAGAGTTTTTCTGAGTCTGTCCAATCAGATAACTGAAGCTAAGAGAAAAAGAAAAAAATCCTGCAATGAAGTGGAAATAATTTTTATGGCACCTTAGAAGTTCCTCGGTCTGCAAAAAACAATCTTAAGTTTAGCAGCTCGGACATTGCAAAATATACTAAACGATATTTAAAAGACGAAATGCCCACGATCTAGATAAACGTGCTGAGCATAAAAATGAATGTAATGTTTATTATCTTTAATCGATACTCTTTTTTTTTTCATCTGATTAAGATTCTTTGGAAGTGTTGGGCAAGATTAACTTCAGTGGTTAACGAAATTGGAAAGAAATCAGATAAATTTTTGGTGTTCGGTGAACAGACATGTTATTGACTTTAATTTAGAAGTTGGATTAATTGATTTTGAAATTTTGGCTGCAACAGGGAAAAATTCAGCATCATGGTTTCAAAGTGATTAGTAAAATCACTGAGCAACTAGTCATTGATAAAAGTAATATGCTAAAAATTGTATATATATATATGTATATATATATAGATAGATAGAGAGAGAGAGGGGGAGAGAGAGAAAGGTTGAGAGAGAGAGAGGGAAAGAGAGGGAGAAAGAGAGAGAAAGTAAAGATGAGTGATTTATTAATTATGAGCAATTACAAATTTTTGTTCCCAATGAGTGTAAGTGGTGTTCCAAATATAAGCACCAAGCACCTCTCGTAAGCCAACACGCTGTTTCCAATATGAGGATAAAGTATTCGATTGTTCAATTCATAGGTAGAATTACGTATCGTCGGTTATTCTTAGTTCTTGACTATCCACTACTGAACGAAAACGACAATCGCTGAATTTAAGAAAGAAATTATCCATTAGCCGAAATTCCAGATCCTTAGACGTGAAATTATTGCCAAAAACATGAAAAATTCAAAATAACGACGGATGACCTCTGGTGACTTTCAGTAACCTCTTAGGTCAATCCTGTTTAGCCTGTTACTTTTGATGTGAGAAGACGTACCTATAAGCTCAATCTCAGCATCCTTGTTTCAGACTCATGATCAATCTATCTGAATTTTTTTTTTGTAATGACGAATGCTGACATCAAATATTAATTTCACAATGCCCATGAGGTGTTTAGTGGCCACTGTCAAGGCCAAATAACAGTCTTACATGTGAAAACCAGCAAGCAGCTTTGAAATTTGGGTAGAAAGGATTTTTGCTGGGTGCACATGACCTTAAAATCCAACTCTGCATCGTATATGATTGAAGAATTGCTCTAATAACTAATAATTGTTTCATAGTTGCAAAATTCTCGCTTAAATTTTGAAAAAAATGTTTTAAAAGACTTTGCATGACCAGAGATTCATGTAGACAGGAATCTTTACCTTATATTCACTTATAAGAGGCAAAAAAGTAGTCCACAATTGTAAATTGGCTAGAAATTATAAACAAAATTCCTCAGGTAACTTCAATTGACTTAAAATGTTAACTAGGCATTACATGTGACGTTTGCTATGGGAAGTTATACCTCTTTTATAGGTGCAAGATTTGGGCCAAAAACATGAAATTTTGCCATGGGAAGATATACCCATATGTATACATAGGTATAGTTATATACATATATATGTAGTGTTATGTAATGTCTTATAGGTGTTTATATATATATATATATATATATATATATATATATATATATATATAAAGGGTGAGAGAGAAAGGAGTGTGAGAGAAGAAAGAGGCAGGTCATTGATGCAGTGCTTAGCAAGATAACCCTGGACCATTATAATGGGTAGTGAGTGATGTTTTCATTGGGTATATTCATTAAGGTGGCCAGACAGGGATTGGCTCAGCATGTGCTAGTTGATGCATTCTTGGTTAATTACTTTCACCCACAGAACTCATTGGAAGTCTCTCAAGATATCATATCAGACAAATAGTCTAAAAAATCACCTGATTTTGAGTTTTTGAAAAGCTGATGTTTACGATCATTATTTATAGCGCTTTACAATCAAATCATTTCTACGCTAGTGGAAGATAGAATGATATAAGGAAGATTCGCTATTATTACACGGTATATTCATAACTTGCATAGATTCACTTGATTGCAGTTTCTGAATGTTACAATTGTTAGACAACTCACACTAGCTAAGGTCATAAACTTGTACTGCACTGCATCATACAAGATCGTGTGTATTTGTATACATCCACATTCTTATCACAATATCGATTTTGAGAGGAGTGCATGCTTCCACTGATTCCTTAAAAAGTGGATAAAGTATTGAAACAACACTGAGAATAGTAATCTATAAGATGAACATGCCGAACTTCTTTCCTTTTTATCTGTGGCCATTTTCTTCATTCGTTTATATGTCTTGAATCCATCGAAACTTAAACAGTTACTTACGTTTACATCGTGGATAGTTTATGTAAACGTTACCTGAATATTTAAAAACCTTCCGGGCCACTTTAACAATCAACACTTCTGCTTTGCAATTGAGATGACAGGTGGAATTCGGGTAAAGAGATACGAATCAGATGAAGGCAGAAGAGGCTCTCTCTTGCTTGGAATGAAAAAAAACATGCAAAGGAAAAACAAAAATAGGGTTCGTTCAACTAAAAGAGAAAAAAAATTGAAGATGGAAAGCGGGCAATGTCTGAAACCTGCATCACAGCTTTTTAGGTGTTATGTTTAAAGCTTACCGGGTAGCACCCCGCTGTTGTTGTTAAAGATGTTTCGATCAGTTTACGAACCTACTTATTTTGTATGATTTTCCCTTTTTGGTAGATCAGAGATGAATGCTGTTGAGTTTCCAGAAGCAAAGTAACTGCTAATTTGGGGTAGAAAAAACGGCAGATAAACTAAGGTGCAGGAAAAAAATACTTACGTGTAATCATGGTAAAGTACGTATATGTGTATGAATATCTGTTTATACGCTATGTATATACACGATGCACTCGTAACATCTTGTACACACAGGTGTCGAATGCAGAACAAAACGATGCCATCAATTGTATCCTGGAATAATCAGACAGACATACGTAACATACGCATATATATATATATATATATATATATATATATATATATATATATATATATATATATATATATACATATATATATATATAAAGAGAGAGAGAGCGAGGGGGGGAAAGAGAGAGAGAAAGTGAACGAACATATCAAATAGCAAGAGTTCAACAAACAAACTTGAATGAACTCAAATAAGAAAAATCAGATTGTATACAGATAATCCTCGTTTTCCAAGTTTCTTTGACGCCATCCTATTTCCATAAGACCTACATCAATAATTGTGAGGATTGAGGGAGAAATTAGCATTCATCATCATCATCATCATCATCATCAGTCTTTTCGCGTCTGTCGTTGGACATAGTCCTTCCCCAGGATTTGCTGCACTTCTCTATCATGGGCGTCACGGAGCCTGTACTTCCTGAACTTGTCTAGCTCGTCCCTCCATCTAACATTTTGCCGGCCTCGGTTGCACATGTGGTCTCAGGGAATCCATGTTGTGAGTCATGATGTCCATCGATTGTCTGCCATTCTTGCAACATGGCCAGCCCACCGCCATTTGAGATTTTTATGGATTCTATGATGTCTCTAACTCTTGTCATTTCCCAGATGTACTGTGCTGTTTTGTGGTCTCTCCATGTGAGGCCCAGCATTATTCTTCCATGTGCACGTTGCATGGTTCTCAGCTTACGGGTCTGTGTCTTGGTTAAATTCCATGTTTCAGCTCCATAAGTGACTATTGGGAGGATGCATTGGTTATACACCCTACTCTTTAGGATTAATGGGATATTATTATTTTTTAAGGTTGAGCTAGCTCTGCCAAAGGATTGCCATCCTAGTGTGATTCTTCGCTTGATTTCTTCTTCTTTCGAGGGTCTCATTGATATTCGTTGCCCTAGGTAGATGTAGTGGTCTACTTTCTCGAGTTCTGTGTCCTCGATTTCGATCTTAATGTTTTTATCTCCAATGTGGTTGTTGCACATGATCTTCGTCTTGCTGAATTTCATGTGTAAGCCGACTTTCTTGCTCTCTTCATTTAGTTAATCTATCATTAGTTGGAGGTCCTGTAGGTTCTCTGCGAAAAGGGCTATGTCGTCTGCAAATCTGAGGTTGATCAGATAATCGCCGTCTATTTTGATTCCTTTACTCTCCCAGTCTAGCCTTCTGAAGATCATCTCGAGGTAGGCTGTGAAAAGTTTAGGTGAGCTGGTATCACCTTGTCTTACTCCTTTCTGGAGCTGGAAGGGGTCCGAGTCCTTATGTAGCCTGATAAATGAGCTGCCGTGATTGTATATATGTTTCAACACTTCAACATATACTGGATCTACACCTTGCCGACTGATGGCCTCCATGACCTTAGGGATTTCTGCTGAGTCGAACGCCTTTTTGAAGTCGATAAATGCTACGGCAAGTGGTAGTTTATACTCTGCTGCTTTTTCTTTCAGTTGATTTATTGAGTGCAGGTGGTCCATGGTTGAGTAGCTTCTTCTAAAGCCAGCCTGTTCACGTGACTGGTATCATCAAGTGTTTTTGTGATTCGGTTGGTGATGATCTTTGTGAAAAGTTTGTATACACAGTTGAGTAGGCTTATAGGCCTATAGTTGTTGAGGTCTTTCGGATTTTCTTTTTTTTATATAAAAGCATTATGATAGCAGTGTTCAAATCGTCTGGGACTTTACTGTGTTTTAGACACAGGTTGAAGAGGACTGCCATTTTCCTAGTGACGATTTTACTTGCTTTTCGGAGTAGGTCGATGGTACTGTTGTCTGGTCCAGAGATTTTGCTAATGGGTTGTTTGCTCATTGGCCTGAATGTAGAGGCTACTTCAATTATGACGCTGTCATTTTGTTGCTTAGTTCGTTGATGTTGGTGTTGTCTTGTTCAGTAAGAATTCTGAATCTGTTTTTCAATTCGAGCTTGAAAGATTGAACGTGCTCTTTTGGTATGTTTAGAGGCTGCAGTTTTGTATGGAACATTTTCCTGTGTTCTTTATTGTTGTCTATTTGTACTTTACATCGTACCATTCTGTGGTCGCTGCCTACATTGACTTGATTTAGGACTTGGATGTCCTTGATGATATCGTTTTTGTCTGTTAGGATGTAGTCTATTTCGTTCCTTGTTTCTTGATTGGGGCTCTTCCAAGTCCATTTCCTATTGGGTCCCTTCTTGAAGAAGGTGTTCATGATTTTGAATCCATTAGCCGTTGCAAAGTTTACAAGATCTTCTCCTCTCTCGTTGCGTATTTTGTACCTAAATTTGCCAACGCAATTTTCATTTCCTTGTCCTACCTGTGCGTTGAAGTCTCCCATGATAACATTGAAGTGTTTTCTGGTGTCTTGGAGTAAGGAATTCAAGTCATCATAGAAGTTGTCTATTTCTTGTTGGGTCGATTGCGAAGTGGGAGCGTAGACTTGGATTATATTAAGTTTGTATCGTTTTGAATGTTGTATGATGACGCTAGCTACTCGGTCAGAGATGGCTTTGAAGCCAGTTATATTGTCTTTCAGATCCTTATTGATGAGAAAGCCAACTCCACTTTGTTTTGCTTTCTCTTTACCGTAGCTGTAGAGAAGATGTCTGCTTCTCAGTTCGATTAGTTCTTCTCCGGGTCTTCTAACCTCACTAATGCCTATGATGTCCCATTTGACATTTCTGATTTCACTTTCTAGATCAGTTAGGTGCATGTCAGTTGACAGTGTTATGACGTTGTAGGTGCCTATGTATAAATTTGTCCTCTTGTTGACAGTCTTAGATTTCTGTTGAAATGGTCGTTGTTTGAGCGGTGACCTCAATCCATGAAACTTGCATAACAGAGAATCAGGCCCAACGTAACGTGGAGAAATCGAAACAAAGTTGGATATATTAATTGGGAAAAGGGCGGTCGGAATATCACTGAATCCAAACAGAAACCTAAATGGAATCGACTGGTGATGTTCCAAGAACATCAGACAACCGCTGCACACCACAACTCACAACGTAGGTCCCCAGACGCTACATGCAGAAAAACAAAAGATATCATGACCAAGTAAACACATTTAGAAAGTACTGGTTCCATGACACCCACGAAAGAGAGGCCCAGGAAAACCTAGAGAAGGTCTATGTCCAAAAGTAGACTCTAAACATATATATATGTGCATAAAGATGTATGTAAAGTGAGATAGAGAAGGGGAGAGGAAGATAGAGAGATAAATATAGATGGAAAACAAATATATGTTAATTCATTATATTTTGCAAATTAATATCACTATTTCTTCAGTATTAGAAACAGTAAGGTAATGTTAAAAAAGGGACTCAACGCTAAAATTACCAAGTAAAGAAAATAATAATTAAATAATGAAAACATGTAGTATGAAAATGCGTGGTATGAAAATGGACGGTGGGGCCGCTAGTTTTCAAAAGGAGGCCCGGGGGATAGATATTCAAAATGAATCAAATGAAGGTTGATTTACTTCAATTTCCACTTTGTTTTCAATCTAATTTAAAGTTTTTTAGATTTCAAATTTATAAATGACATGGAAGAATCCAATTTCCAATAAATGTCATTTACAAATATATTTTTCACATAATTATACATACGTCAATTTGCAAACAAATCCCACGCATCGTTTTGATATTCAAAACATCCTGCGTTGTTTCTTGCTCAATTAAAGGAATGAAAGAAGACATGCTTTTCCAATGGATGTTAACAGATTAGGAAATAAAAAATGTCACTTCTTGAAAAAAATGAATTGAATTGAATTATTGTTCATAAAACTTTGGAAAAAAGCGAAATTAAACAAACAAACGAAATAATCAAAGTGGTAATCTTTCTCATTCCTTTCTGTAACTTAGCTTCAAAAGATTTCAATTCATTTTGATTTTTTTTTTCATAATATTTGATCTTTCAAAAATCTTTCCCTTGGACCAATTGCATAGAGATATATGAAAGACAAATGTTTCAATGTAATCCATCCATATTATCATTGGATATAATTCTAAAGGATGAAATATCATCAATAAACTTTTGAAAAAATGCAAACAAAAAAAAAGACAAATTCTGTCTTTTGAATTGGGTTGATTTTTCGTTTTGTTTGTTTTCTTAAAAACCTACGTAATTGCTTCTCAAGTTTGGGTTCAGTTCACCGAAAAGTTACAATGAGAGTGAATAGAGAAATGCAGCTATTTCCTCTTTTTGAATGTTAACGTGTATGAAGCAGGCTGGCGCATTAAGCTTAAAGTGATCACACACAAAAAACAGAAAACAAATACATGAATTTGCATTTAAAAATCGAACACTTTCCAAAAAAAACATTGTGAAGTCCGAAATGATTTGCAAAGCAGAGCTTAGGGCTTCCACGTTTGTCGGAAGAAACCTGGGGCAATCATGTCGAGATGTTTTTGCAGTAGACTGTCTTAAACAGACGGACAGCCAGTTCGACAGTCAGGGGAAATTTTGTACTAAACACGGAGAAGCAAGTATATCTTTTTTTCCATGAGAGAAACAATTTCACGTTTAAAGGAGGTTTTTCTAACTCAACAACGTGTATTTCTGTGAAACTAAAATCATAATAATGAATGGAAAATACGTTATTTACTGAGCATTCGTAATTTGACAGAACACTAATAAAACGTATGATTATTAAAACCTTTAACAATCGAATGGAAATGTATATCAGAATGACTCCGTGGAATGTACTATGCAATCAAGTTCGCTATCTCTTTGTAAGTCTGTCATCCAAATCTACCTTTTTGCGTCTAGTGTTGGGCATACACATCCCCAAGACTTTACATGATGACTTCTCCATCATGGACGTCACGGGGACAATACTTTCTGAAATCGTCTGATTCCTTTGACATTTTATATACTGCCTGTCAAGATCTCTTGGGACCTACTTCGTGTATAATTGTGTCCAGCAGCCCCCGCTAATTGCAGGATGACAAACCCATTGATGATGTATTGGATTCTTGCGTTTACCTTTGTATATTGTGCTGTCTTTTGGTCGATTTCTGTGATATAAGCCTGATTCTCTCGTACGCAAGCTGGATGGTTCTCTGTTAAACGGTTAGTTTATGGGTCAAGTGTCATGTTTCAGCTCCATAGGGTGACTATCAGGAGGACGCATTGTTTTATACCCTTCTTTTTCATGATTGATGGAATTTTCTTGAAGATTGAGCTTACTCAAGTTTGCTTGGCTTGATTTCTTTTCTTTTGAGAATTCGATTGGAGATTTGCTGTCCAAAGTAGATACTGTGGTTTACTTTCTCCGGTTCAGCATTTTCAATTTTAATTGTTGCGTCGATATGCTTGTCAAATGTTATCATTGGTTTCAATGATATGCATGTGACAACCAATCTCATTCGGTTTCTTTAGTATTACTTAGAGATCATGGAGTTTTTCAGCTGAAAAATGTTGTCTGCAATCTGAGGTTACTTGGGTTCTTGCCGTCTATTCATCCTTTTTTTTTTGCCAGTGTAGGTTTCGACTACTCAGTTAATTTTTAGATATGTAGCCAAAGATACTTTCCCATCAGCTATTCAATGAAATATCGCGACGATTTTAAGAATATCTGAGGAAATAAGTTTGATACACCTTTTTATTGAATCTACAAAGGTAGATTACAAAACATAAAACAAAAAGATCATATTACCCATATTCAAACAAAATTTTTTTATGTTGAACTGCATTTACGGAAAAAAATGTATTGCATGTGCACCGATATTGCTGCACACTTAAGTGTCGAGTACAAGGTATGTTGCTTACAGGTGCAAAACATCAGCATTTTTTCATGATGGTAAGGAAATATGGTGGTTGAAGCAATTATTTTCGAAACTATATGCGATCTAAACAAAAGAGACAATACAAATAACATAAGAAAAACAAATTGAATCGAAAAGCTATATGATACATAATATTTTAAGATTCGACCAGGTACGCTAATATTAGATTTAAGAATGTGCACGTATTCGTTGATTTGAAACAAATAATTACAATTCACGTTCCACAGCAAGCGTGTAAAAACTCATTCAGACCTTGATTATTCAAAGGGTTACAAAGCAAAAACACCCAGTGGATGGAAATAAGTTTTCTTGATATCTCTGAGAAGTTATATATGCTTCCAAGGGTCATTAAGCATGAATTTCATTTATATCAAATATAATGGTCATGATACCTCATTATGTATTCGGAATGGCCATAGAATTTAGTATCCAATGATATAAACCCCCGGTGTGAATGAGTTGAACAAACTGATCACTTGATTGAAATCAGTTGAAACAACTAATAACACAACGGAGAGCAAATGAAGACAACTATAGAGTTTTGATGACCATGCATCTACGTGTTTGCACATGTATGCTATCATTAAATTAATCTCTCTCTTTCTTTCTCTCTTTCTCTATCCCCCCCTCTCTCTCTCTCTCTCTCTCTCTCTCTCTCTCTGTATTATGATTATTGCTCGTTAGTATGTATGTCTGAATTGCAGGCCTCAGTTTTTCACCTGAAAAGCTAAGTTTTGGCATATTGGTATATGCTTTGTATCTGGGAGCATTTCGTTACACCGATGTACACTTTTCTAGGTTTCTATTAGATCTCATGGTAGCTTGTTATATAACGTTTGTCTGCAGGTAGGTTCCATTTAATGATAATAGGGATTTTGTACGTAGTTAGAGGTTGTGGTTATTTTTCAAAAAGTAATTTGCAGCATAATCTTGATTCAGCCGTAGATGTCTGTTCCCATAATCCTGTTGAGTATTTTGCGTAATCATCTGCATCTTAAGAAATGTAGGCTAATTGATTGAGAAATATTATAACAAAGATCGCTCGTACATTTTGCTGTACGGGGGATAAACAAGATGCTTTTCAAAAGCATTTCTATTATATTTTGGGGTCCATGTCTACAATATAGTCAGAAAATCTGTAGTTGAGGACTGTAGCATTCTCATCATCAGAGGGGCTTATTTGAAGGAGTGTGTGTGTATAATTGATTACTTTTCTGTTTCATGAATGTTAGCATGAATGTTAGCATGTGATTTTTTGAGGTTGAAGATTATGTCTAGGGAAATACCTTCTGTTGTTGAGTTTTGTTTTGATGTTGTTGTCGAGCTTTTTTTCGTCTGTCTCTCTTGCCCATCCTTGTTCATTGTTGAGACTTTCGTTAGTGTTTAATCCTTTTTTTTTTCTTAATAATTTTGTGTGTGTTCCTTACCTTGGGCCTCAACTTACGTAGATAAACTAATCAATATATTTACACACACACACACACACACACACACACACACACACACACACACGTGCATATACATATACATACATATATATATATATATATATATATATATATAAACTGAAAATTCTTTATCGACGATCGGAGCTCCGGTGGAAGGGTAATTGTTCGCGAACATTTTGTAGAAGTAACCCCACATCTCCAGCATGATGAGATAATGAAGGAGAAAGTCTCCAGATTTGGGAAATGTATGTTCTCAGTGTGTTTGGTTAAATTATGCTCAGGTTTATAGCCAGAGTCTGAATGAAATGAAAGTTGATATATATGTCACCAAGTTATGGGTTGGGGATAGGCACACATGTAAGAGTTGCTTACTTTATCATTCACACTCTCATAAATAGTATGGAAACACATGAAGTACACGTCCCATAGGTATGCAGTATGCCCGCGTACAACTATACCCAGATCAGACATAGTATCCCTGCGATACTGAATTACATACATAATACATTTACATACCCGTACTGGAATGTGAATTCAACCATACAATCAATTTGGCTATTTTACAGTATGATTTTATACTGTAATATGCAGTTCTGCCATTTACACACTAAATATCTAATTTTTCACGCAGGAATGGATAGTGTACACGGGTTGTAGTCCTAGCCAAATGCATGAATACTCTCGGATTTGTGTGCAAGCATTTGCACGTACATCACACATGCATGCAAGCACATACGTGTTTTTTATAATGTAGTCAACATACCTGTATCGGCAGTCCATGTAAAATTGTTCATGGTATGGGTATTCGGCATTTATATCATTGTTCCTGTACTGGAAAAGCCAAATAACTGTTCTACGGTGTCGTTCATTGCAACGTGTCATTTCTATTATCCATTGAGCTGTCCTACTGTGTATATCTTCAATGAACGGCACTCTTCCCTTAAATTGAAAGCAGTACATCTTTCCAAGCGGGGTTGTCTTTCTGACTAACCCTTGCTAGGGCACGCAAGTGTTCGTATTCTAATTTTTCAGTTTTCCTGAAATTTTAACGGATGTGCATTTTCGGGCAGTTGTTGCTCTCTAATTAATATTGCTTTCGTCAAAGGGGTGCGAAATAATTGTTTCCAGATCAGAAACAGAACAAACTTAAACAAACCCTTTGCATAAATCCAGCACTGATAGGCTTTCCCTCAATTTGAAAGGAGATGTCAGGTCACTGACTGTGGAATATCCGTGAATAAATACTTGTTCACTCAATTGATATTTTCTTCATGGTCTGTGAAGGATTTTACCACGATATCAGACATAACTCATCCATCCAAAAAATCAATAAAATGTAAATGCCAACATTCCAGCAACGTAATCTTTCGACTTGAAAGACTGCACTCTTCACTTGTTCACAATAGTCGTAACTAGCATCCCAATGAATTTCGGACAGTCCTTATATAATCAGAAAACATGTTCGAAGCAACACGCCAACGAGAGAGATTGAAATAAAAAACTCAACAGAAAAAACGTCTTTAAAAGTGGATTATTTTACCTTGAAGGAAAAACAAAACCTGCTGCCCTTGTATACGTCATAAATACATATATACATATATGTATGTGTGCGTATGTCTGTGTGTAATTATATTTCATATATGTATATTATGCATTTGTGTCCCCCCTCTCTCTCCCCCCTCTCTCTCTCTCTCTCTCTCTCTCTCTATATATATATATATATATATATGTTTGTGTGTATTCGTGTGTGTGTGTTGCTCAACTGTTGCAATGAGTACCATACCTCCAAATAATCCTTATTACCTTCAAACTTCAATGAAAACTTAAAAGCAATAGAAAAGATTAAAATTTTCTATATTTGCATTAGATTTGATTATAATTTCCCACTACATCCTTGAAAGGATAGATCTGAAAACGAAACAAAACAAAAAAAAGACTGAAAGGAAAGCTGCATTCTGACCCTCTCTCACACATATCCCTCAACCAGGGCTAAAATGGCCATTAAGAAAAAAAAAAAAAAAAGAAACCAAAAAAAAAAAAACAAAAAAAACCTAATCATTTTATCAAAGACAGAGTATCACAAACCATCCAAGAGACGAATTTTTGTTGCTTGTAGCTGGGGTGACCGATAACTTCTGAAACAAGGTAAAACGAAATATGAAACTTTTTTTAACTGTTAAATAAAATACCCTGGCAAGATTAAATTGAACCAGATAAATAGATTTAAACTTGCCATATTTTTCTCCTATTATTGTATTCATTGTTCATTCATCCAGATTTGTTTTAGGAGAGTTGCTTGACTATTCCAATGTTTCCCGTACCTTACTTCTAATCTTTAAATGTTTAAACTTCTAGTAAAACTTTAAGCAGGAGAAAGGCTTTGATTTTTCGAAATATAAATTGAATTGATTATAATAACCTCCAAAAGGTTAGATCTAAATAAAAAAAATGGAAAAGAAAGCCACATTCTACTCCCTCTTTCACACAACCAGGGGCTTGACTAAAGCTACACCAGCAATGAAAAAAATAAAAGACTGAGTAACCCCAACCATCCAAGTGATAAATTCTTGCTGCTGTTAGCTGGGTTGACTGATAATCGTATGTATATATATATGTGTGTGTGTGTGTGTCTGTCTGTCTGTGTGTCCATCTGTATACACTTTCTTCTATATTCGTATGTATTTTATAGCAGTATGAGTACATAGAGTTATAGATGTATGTTTATAAGTGTATCTTACTGAGTGTATTCAAGGCATATTTGTTTAACCATGTTTTTTTTTTGATTCTCAGTATTCACTAAGAGAAAAAAAGACCCTATTGACAATATCTACTACGAAAAGACAAACTTGCACGCAAACAAATGCATGCGCATCATTTCAATGAATCCTTCGGTAAAATACAAGGTTCCCGTACAAAGTTTGGATTTGAATTTGCTCTCTTACCGTACAAGTAAGAATGAGAACAGTCTCGACTAAAAAGTGGATCACAACCAATGTAAAATCCACATTCCTCCATCGTGATTTGATGTCAATAGCTTGTCTCGCTAATTCTGTTGAATTGACGACTCTTGGGTATTAATGAAAACGTATCATACAGATATGCACTGGCTTATTTCATTCAAATAAATGAATACATTTTGCCAATATTTTTCAACGTAATGTTTATATCTTATAGAGGAATTCACTAAAAAAAGATGCAGTAATCATTTTCAGTCGGCATAGAAGTTTGATATGTGTTTCATTCCCTGTAGCCAGTCTGGTGATTATAAGTAGACACATATATACTATGTTGCATCGTAATTTTTCCTCTCTCTGTGTCTTCATCTTCTTTTCGCACTTATGTTAATGTAATTTTAATGATAATGAATGGTGAGAAACTTCGAAAATTATCAGCGCTCTATTGCATTTCTCTACGCAGATATTGCTTAATTAGTGTGGTTAATCTCTTTCGAAATCTAGCCGTACCTGCATTGTTCAAAGTCTTGTTATATCCTAATGTGTTTTCCCCATCTTATAACTTCGTTACATTAATTTGTGCGAAAATACATGAACCGTGATACATTAACGCATGCACTTATCAAAACTGGTTTATTCGAAGTAGTCCTGTATATTTGGTGTCGCCAGCGTCTCGTATATTTAGCTTTATGTGATAACTTGAACTTAACCAATTCTGTATTGATTTATTTGCTGATTCTCTTCCATCACAATAACCCTGATTCTTCTTTTATTATTGTATATCCTTGGTGAATATAGCAATTGTGTTTTTGACTAAGATACTAAATGACATTTGGCAAAATCATTGAAATTTTAGATAATTTCAATACAGAAATTTGCAGCACACAATCACACACGCAAGCATACACATGCACCAATACAGTGTGTATATGGGTGTGTGTGTGTGTGTCCGTGTCCGTGTGTGTGTGTGTGTGTGTGTGTGTGTGTGTTTAAGAGAAAGGTGAAGAAATAGAAAGTGGGCGTGAGAAATACACGGGAAGAAAGAAAAAAGCAAGAAAGCTTTATAAGTACGAATTTTTTTTAAAGATTCCTCAACTAAAAATATTACATAACAAAAAAATATTACATTTCTACAAATGATAAGCCTATTCTTTATCAGATGAATTAAAAGATAGACAACTGAGAGGGAAAAATGTACACACATTCAGATATTTATTAAGCTGACCTCCTTCTTGACACATCGAATCGCAAATATTCCGTCTTGGCAATATTCCAAATAGGTAAAGTATGTCAAAATTGAAAATCTACGTGGAAATCCCAGTTTTTGGTCCGGCTTGAAACCTGATCATTAACAGCAGTAGAAATTTCCAAGCACTTCGACCAGCAAATAAATGCTAAAAATTAGATATCATTGTCCAAAGTGTAAGGATACTGGGAACTTCTGTTTCCACCAAATTACATATTTTTCATTCCTCATAAATACTAATTAGCATTTCCATTTACCCATATTACAATCTTCATAGATCAATATTTAACCTCTCTATAAGTTTCTTGTACATATAATTGTCTTGATACTGTTTATGCTCTGTTATGCATAACTTTTATCTATAATTATAACTGATACGACATTGAAGATTTCTTGTCCCCCTTTTTTACATATAGTCTGCCTGTGGTGTAGGCACTGGGTAGTAGAATTTCGGGCATCATTATTAATTCCTGGGGTTTTCGATCCATTCTCTATCCCAGAATGGATCTGGAGTTTCTCTAAAGTTACCGCCTATGCATTCATCCCTGTAATTGATTTCATCTTTGTTATTACTATTATTTGGTTCAACAGGTTTCTAAATCTATCAGCATTCTTCTCAGAATTCGAGATAACTCAGTGATGCAGCAGTCTGGATTGTATTGACAAGAGAGCAACTCAAGAAAACTGATGACAAGGCATAAAAACGTACACATGAGAAACAATGCCGACGGTTTGTACGAAGAGGGATGGGTGGAAGGTGTCTTATTAGCATAGAGAATCGCATTGACTCAGCGATTGAATCAGCCATGACTCAGCAATCAAAGGAATATATTATATTTAACAGAGTGAGAAGAGATTATTTACATCAGCCGAAGACAGCAAGAGAACAAACAGAAAGACTAGAGAATCCGGAAACGCAATAACAAGAATTCAATAGTTGGAAAAAGAACAACTACACAGACATGTCAGAAGGCAAACTGAATATATTGACGATCAGTCAGCATGGACATAGCAATGGACATAGCAATGCAAAGGAAACCTAGATAGAGAAACAAAATCACAGCTTATTGTGGCTGAGAAAGATGCATTAAAAACACTATATAACGGATAAGTTAGACAAAACGCCAAGAAAAAGGGATTGTAGTAGATGTGTCTATCAACCATATAGTGCACGAGCGTAGCAAACTCGCCTGAAGTGATTAAGAATAAACTTGACTTGGTGTGGAGGAAGATCCAGTAGGAACTGTGCAAGCGACTACCACGATCACAAATAGTAAATGCTTGGACCGAATTTGCCCCGAAGAATGTGATGCACATAAAATTCTCTGGTACTTTGGGATTCAATTGGTTCATCCATCTTGGCCAGAAGACCAAATATTGTGTAAGTGCATGAAAGAAAAGGGACATGCTAAATAATCGTTTTCGTCCGATATATCGTAAAAATAATTGGGAAACACAATTGGTAATTGGCTGGACATGTCGCAAAATATCCGCTGGACATCACAACTCACAATATAGATCTCTGCAGATCATATGCAAAATTGTAGCAAACAGAAAGTAAGATTGTGTGACGACTTAATCATATTTAGAAAGTTATGGCTCCGCAATGCTCGTGATAGAGAAGTTCAACAGATGACGGAGGAAGATGGATGTTGGTAAGCAGTCGCTACTGTGATGATGATAGTGTGTCTGTCCAAACAGATGGTGTAAATTATTGGTAAAAAAAGAAAATAGCATTCAATTCAAAAAGTAAGATAGTTACCAAAAGAAAAACCAAATCAAATACACCAATTCAAATTATATTGTTTTTGTTTCGAATGAGTTAGATAGGTTTTTAAACATTGAATGGGTGAACATATGAAACTCTACAATTTGAGACGTCGATTATTTCTAGAACTATAAAATCGGAAAATTATTGAAACTATTAGATAATAAGAGATATCGAAAGTAATTTACGTTGTATGAACACTGGATTTTTTGTGTGTATTTTCAACATCGATTAGCGAAAAGTGTGAAACTTTACGATCAGGAAGGGCAGTTTCACTGATAGTATTCAACAGCAAGTGAATAAATCAAACTCCTCAGTGATGATTCGGTGATATATCTAAATGATTTTTGTTATTCGAACATGAAGTTACAACTTCCAAATTCACTTTGCTCATATAATGGCTTCTTTGTAGTTATATACAACCTCCCGTCAGGGCAGAGGTTTCAGCTGGTACATTCTATCTGTTTATAACAATTGCTGTATTTGAGAATGTTTGAATATTCAGATGATTGGAATATTTGTAAAAAACTCTATTAAAAGATTTGAAGAGTCAATTTATTTATTATTTGCTTGAATTCCAAACATGCAAGTTATAAAAATGTCATCTTTATAATAGAGGGAAACGTCACTATTCAGATGCAAGTAAACAAGGTAATAATATGTTTCATTCTCTATTAATTTGATTCCAACTAAGAACTTTTTTGTTGACAGAAATATCATTGTCAACCATTCCTGTTTTTAAAAAAAATATTTTGTATGCTTTCGATGTAAATGCCTCTTTCTGACAACCCAAGATTTATTTATGGCTAAAATCGCAATCGATTCATTTTGATCGCAACAACAAAAAGATCGAAGAAAGAAAGTTATCAGTTAGACACAATTATCATACTTTAATGGAAAGGGGGGGAGCAGAAACTCTTGGAGTGGTAGACAGTTCGAGAGAGAATTTCAGCATTCAGTTTGCAGGTGACATTCAGAGAAAGTTTAGTTTGAGTTTTCTTCCTCTCACAACCTAATAAATTCCATTCAATCTCACACCCTCCATAGAAACATACAAAGCTTCTAACTCCTCTTTGACTCTGGTTGAAATGGGTGGCTACCGATGGAATTTGACTACTCTTATGCTCAAATCTTTTCATGGTGATTTTTACAATCTAACAAGAGAAAAAAAACTGCCTACAGAAATTGCGCAGGGTTGTGTGCCTTTTTAATTGGCTGCTATATATAAACATACATAGAGACGGGTGGATAGTAGGTGGATTGTAGTGTTAGTTGGTGATGAACGTCGAATTACATAAGAACGCAGCTTAGCAACATCTAGATCAAAGTAACAAGAATATTGAACCAGGTGAGGATCGATCCGAGTACATAAAATGAAATTTGCTGCTGGAAGACATCTATCCGGTCGATATCTCTCTAGCAGGAATTGTAGTTAAAGATAGAAAATAAACCATCTTGGTGTAATAAAAAAAGGAAACTACTGAAAAAATAAAAGCGTTAAGAATCGACAAATTCCATTTGAATATGATAAGGTAGAAAACAAATCCTAAAGAAGAAATTCTTCAGCCTGAAGCATCAACCACATCAGAATTAGTCACGCTTCAGACAATCTACCCCGCTGGTCCCACTCAGCTTAGGTAATGGCCTTCAATATTATTTCTCTTATTCCTTGATGTTTTTCTAAGTCTGTAATTTAGGGTAATTAGATGAAAAATCTCAAGATATACGAGATTCTCTTAATAGAATACGCTTTTCTTCTGATATATTTTTTATCAAAGATTGTTGCTGATTTCACAAGTCAAAACTGTCTGTACCAAAAAAATAAAATTCTTTTATTCCCGTGTTAGAAATCTATTCTACTCCTGCAAAACAGATATATGGTAATAATCGAGCTCAAATGCTCTCTTTAGATGAAATTATGCCCCTATAAAAACCTTTTCAAAGCTGTTAAACAATGCAGGCCAACTTTTGAAGTGTGAGGGTTTCCGGATTAGATCAAATTTCAATGTTTGATTTTCACATTTAGTGTACGGAGGGATATTAAAACCAATACGTACACAGTTGAAGGAAGATTCAACTCATTTTCCTTCCGAACTTGTTTCGCTTCAAACAAAATTTTGATTTAATGAAACCTTAACAGTTTTTAAAATTTGAGGTTTTTTTTAAAATCAAAATTACTAAAAGAAAATCTAAACATTGAATTATATAGAATGGAAATTTACGCAATTAATTTATTTAGAACTTTGAAACGGAAGTAAAAAAAAAAAATTTCAACACCATGAATGAGAAGTTATGATATTTTAACCTTGAAATCTGTATCTATGCGAATGAAAACTATTACAAACCTTAGCACTCAAAAGCCAATTAATACGTAGACACGAAAACGGAATACAAATGGCAAATACTGTGCAATAAAAAAATTATGTGTTGAAAAAGAAAAAAAGTCTTATAATATTTTTTCCACAAAGTTTTCACCCCATTATCATTACGACGTTCAACATGGCAATTTTGGAAAAAATATTTGACAACGACAACAAACAGTGCAAAATGAAGAAAAACTTGCATCCGATTTTTTCGGGACAATTTTATCGTGGACTTCTTTTTAGAGATTTTAGTGACGAAAACCTCGATGATCAAGCTTCGTTTAATCTATTATTCTTCCATCTTCTCTTCTCACAATCTTCGTTTTACTGATGATTAAAAGTAATCACATTCTGAAACTGAAAATGTTTTATTTAACAACTATCTTATCTTGTTTTCGATTATGTAACTTATATACCGGAAGAACTTATGTGTTCTATCATAAATATATCTAATCTAATTTTGCTGTTCTGTCAATACTCTCCCACTGATATTTCAACCTAAAAATGCCACATCTAATAATGTGGACACACACCAAACCTCAGTATCTTTCGCCTTTTACTGTAAGCTGTTGTCACAATGCATAGCTGTATTAACAAGGTTTGATTTATTTGCATCAAATTTTCTGAGTAGAGGAAAACAAATTCATTGACACCATTGGGAGCAGCCTCGTAACCACCAACGTTTTACTCTACTTGTTCCAGGCACACCATTACAATTATTCTTTTTATTTCATTTCTTAGTCTATAAACTCTGACAATTTTTTCTCATTTACATTGTGCACATTGCAATGAGTGCTAAAGTTGATTCCAAAATATCAATAGACATACTTCATGACTAGTTTTCTTCAAGGGATTCAAAAGAACCTGAAGAAAATGTTCTTTATATGATGCATTATTCAGTGAATTCTTGGCTTTTTGCATTGCTCAGGGCAGTATTTATGAGGTCTTTGAAATCTGACATTCAACTTAATCTAATATAAACTAATCTAGAATGCCGGAGATCTATGTTTGGACGCATGTTATATTTTTTCAGGGAACACGTAAATTGAGTTGTCTGGTCAGAGAGTTAGCTAAGTTATTAAGGTTAAGAAAGGAAAGGAATGGAGAAGTATCTTGCACGAATTAGATTGAAAGAAACGAATTAACTCAAATATATGTTTAGAGACTCCGGAGAAATTATATTTACCTCGTGGTTACAGTATTGATTCGTCGAAGGAAAATACAATTGAATGTTCACAAATTGCAAATTTAAAATTTCAGCTGAAGATCCTTTCTACTCTGGGTTAGAAATTTTGACTTGGATTGTAGCTTATTATAGTACGAGTTCGTAGAGTTGGTGACTCGTAAGTGGTATATCTTCCACGGCTGAATCATATAAATCTAAATGTATATAGTCCAGGAAAACATTTTTGAAAAATCATCGTTTGTTGACAACCTGATGGAATCTTAGAGCAAAGTATTTTGAGATATTTTATATGCAATAATTGATGTGCCTTCCGTCAGATAATCAAACTTTGTTTCCAAATATCTCCAAAATATAGGATAGCCCGAATAGAAATTTGATACGAAGCAAATTATTCAATTTGATGATTATTCCATCGGATTTAGGGTGGGAGATATTGCTTTTTTTTTATTGAAAGTATTATAAAAAATGCATTTGCTGATATTGCCGGCTGTTGACACAATCCAGAGTTCAAGAAGTTTCTGCATACCATCCCTTCTTCCAAACTTTGCAAGGCCCAAGTACATGTACTTTGTCACAATTGAAGTATGGATGACTTCTTAAATAATTTCCCCGTAGTTATTTATTTATGAGTGAATCTATCTATAGAACGAATATTTTGTGGGAACGATTTGCCCATCCAACTCATATATAACTTCATAAAATAATCGTTTTTTCGTATTTAGAAAAACCGTGCACCTTTCTGCGACTACAGAGAACAGACAATTTCATTATGTAATACCATCAGAATGGGTATAAAACATAATTCCGAAATGTGAATTAGACAAATGAATAGTTAGCATGCATGGTTAACCAGGGGAGAGCATCAAGATGATATATTTTACGTATTTTCATTTACGTTCACGAGTAGAATATAATTCGAATCTGCTTGATTGTTGATTTATCTTTTTACTTAGTAAAAGCGATAGAAACTTGTGCAGCGAGTGCCTTTTAGAAAAAGTAGAAGTTTAATAGAAATTCCAAATACAGTTAGCACAGAAGAAAAATAATGCTCAACGAATAAAATACTGAGAGAATGTGTGTACTTGAACAGACTCTCTTCTGAGTATACACAGCTTGGCGTTAGATATCTCCTCAACAGATCAACATGGAGCTCATATGTCTAAATCAACTTAAAAGAGGACTGAACGCACTTCCATTGATAAGTACAGAACAGGTGAAAAAACAAAAAAGGAAAGACTAACTAAGAGCAAAAAAAAAAAATGCCATCAAACATTGACTTTTAAGAACCATACAAAATGGTCCATTAAAACTTTTACATCCGGCAGGGTTCCGTTGTAACGTGTTCAGAACGGGTAATTACTGAGTCAAAATGGACCTTTGAAGCTATTTCTTTTCGCTTTTCTTTCTTCATTCATCTTTTTCCTAAGATCTCACTTTGATAGACGTTCGGTATTCAAAACTATTGTAAATTAATATCTCGGAAAGTATCATGGGGTTCCTTCATATCCGCCGACTACATTCTTGGTGGATCTAGCCAGATGAATACCCCTACGGACGCCTTTTTTACGACTTATTTTATCGCAATTTTTGCCAACGAGCAGGAATTCATTTTATCTAACTCATCATATAGTTTGCACATTAGGAACATTATCACCGCAAGTAACAGGAATGAAAATGCATTGAAGAAATATACCATGCATCCTATCTCTCAATCTATTGGGATGAATTTAGATATACAAATATACATAAGTATCGAGGTACTCGAAATAATATCCATTTCAGTTAGAGATACGTGTTCCATTTCCACATACAAATAAACATAGCATGCACTCAAATGAATATATATTCATATAAGAATTATTCCAGAACACAGTAAATAAATGTGTATACTCACACACAGATACACACATATATAATACATATATTTGTATTTATACACCTATATGTATATATATGTACATATCATATATATATACACATATTATGAATACGCACACACACACTCGCACGCACACACTCACACACACACACTCACACACACACACACATATATATATATACATATGTTTATATATATATATATATATATATATATATATATATATATATATATATATATATATATATATATATAAAGTAACGGTTCGCTACATAAACGTTCACATTTATACACTATTTGGGTTTTGAGGAAAGCCAATCAGGCTAGAAAACGTGTTTGTATTAAAAGTTCTTACTTCATACTCCAAGCTCTACTCTGAATCAACTTAATTTTTAATATATAGATCATTTTATGATATAAACTGATCACTCATCGAATATTGTATTATATTTGATTGCATATCCGCATCATATGTATATATATATATATGAATTATTACTAATATTCTATTTTCATTATTATTATTATTATTATTATTATTATTATTATTATTATTATTATTATTATTATTATTATTATTATTATTATTATTATTATTATCAATATTATTATTATCATTACCAGCAGCAACAGTGGCAGTATCACACCAGTTGCCGGGTTTTTTACCTATGGAGTTTGAGTAAATGCAGGTCTCTTCAAGTTTCCAGCCCTCTTCTCCACATTCTCATCGTCCAATGAAGTACAGTGGTTAAAAGTTTCACACCAGTTACCCATGGTTATTACTGAAAGTTGAGTGACAGTTGTGTTCTCAGGTCTTCAGACTTCTTTCTGTCTTATCTCTCCCTCACCTATCACAGGAGTGCTATGCTCTGTATTTCCACTACCATTTTGGTGTTTTTTCCCCTCTCCTCTATTAGGCCACTTCTAACAACCAAGGTCGTAGATCTTATATTTGTCGCACTTTCCTCAGTATTCAAGGAGTTCCCAGTAGTGCTGTGGTATCATTTTTATGTTTTTTTTTCTTTTTTCTTAGGAATGGATAGAATCCGATAGACTATTTATGAATGTGTTAAATTTTTTGAATCTCTACGTGAGATTACCCATCCCTCATTGTTACACAGAGAACGAATTACTTGACGTAGACAATGTAGATAGGAATAAACGACGAGAGAAAAATGAAGGTGCATAAAGAATAAAACTCAGGACTGATTACATAGCTGTCTTTATGGTAGCATTGCTTCAACCATTTTCTTTACGTAGGGCTGTTCAGCCAATGTTTGTTTTTATATACATCGAATGAATGCAGAAATATGGTCTACGACGGAAAGTAATTTTTTCTAGGTGTGTTCGTTCATCAGAGAGACTTTACTACATTTCATTGACACATTGACTCTACTCAAAAGTATTGAGCGCTATTGAAAATATATATTTATAAAAAGAGAGAGAAAAACTTGTGTGCGGGTAGACACTTGTATACATGTTTATGCCCTCTCGTGTGTATGAGTATGTTTGCTCACAGACCCACACACACAAGTGTATATCGAGAGAGATAGAAACCAATGGAAGTATATGTGAAATGAAACTGTACTCCTAAGTTAACATCGATAAAGTATAGACAAGAATTGTAAAAGTACGTCGGTGTTCTGAAAAATCTAACGCCCTTTAAATTTAGACACTGTCTTCTCGTGGCTTTTTTTTCTGTTGATACAATTACTCTCTTTCAATGTATCGGTTCGGATCTCTTGCTCATAAACTCCTAAAGTTTAATGAAGTGACCTAAGAAAGCGTTTTATAGAAGACCGTTGCCTGCGTATGAGTAAGAACAGAAATATTTCTACGCTTCCTTTTTCTGTCTCTTTCTCCAGTCAATAGGTCAGTATTGGATAAAATTTCTTCTTCTTTTAAATTTCACTTGCCATTTCCGTCTCTCTATTCTGGGTCGATCATTCTATTCTAGGTAAAGAATCCCCGCCTAAGCTGTAATAAAAATGGCCTTCCAATTTAAGACTTGAATGCCTTTGTTTAATTGAGTAATCAATGTTTCAAGCGAAAAGCTATTTTTCTTAAATTGAATTTTTGTCTTTTATTTTGCTGCATGATATTTGAATGTTTGCTCGTCGGCAGAAAGGTTGTGCAGCGGTTTTATAGGTGACTAAGCACGGAAGCATATTACGGAAAATGGCATTTTCCCTCGGATATAAAAGATTATACTTTATGAAGTTTCTCTTCTCCTGGAAGAGAAAAAAATGAACAGTGGACTGGTGACATGAGGTATTCCTTTATTGGGAGTTTCAGTGCTTTGCAAAAATGCACATAAATAAAATGTCTTGACTTGAATACCGTCAGTATCCTGCAATGTATATTTTTTTTCCATTAAATAGACGTTCAGACATTTATTTCCAAGTACGGTAAAAGGAAGCAGTTCTTATGGAAAGAGAGTAGTTTGAAAAAGAAAAAAAAAACTGATTTTAGACCAGTATTTCTTACATTATTTTTTTTATTCTTTAGTATAACCAAGAGATTATTTTTATACTTAATCGCTACAACCTTTGAATTTGATCAAAATAGCACTGTGAACTTTCTTCGTGGAAGCTTATTCTGTATTTGGAGTAAATGATGCAAAAAAAAAAAACAAACAAAAAACATGAGAACTGAGACGAAAAAAGTAACATAAATGAGATGGAAAGAGCCTTGAATAACAGTAATGACATTGCATGATATCACAAATTCAAACTGCTTTCATCTTATACAACATTAATTTAACTTAATTGAAAAAAACAAAACATGAAGAGATTTTATAAACTTTTAATCAAAAAAAAATTATTGCAAATGTCACTAAAATAATTGTATAATCACATTTGCAAATTTTGATTTTTTCTCAATCATATACTATTATCTGAAAAAAATCAAAAAATTCGGTCCCTATGTATGTTCATTATTTCTTGATCAGCTACTTTTTTTTACCATTTAATTGTGATTCTACCAAGATGCACTTATTGATCGGTCTGATGAAAGTGAGAGAAATATTCAATTATATTACTTGCTATTGTTGTAAGGACACACACTTCACGGAATCACTCCTTACACAGTTGTAAGATAGTTGGGTGGAGCGTACTTGTGATATAAAGCTCTTTTCACAAGCGTATGACCCATCTGATGAACATCTACCTGTAGGAAAATGTCACTTATTATCGAAAAGTTGCTCATCTACGTATATTAATGGAAAAAAATGCATATAGGTAAAATTGCTATAAGCAATGCTCTTTCTTCCTCTCCCAACCTCAAACAACTGCGCATGCTCACAAAACAGATTAAGATGTGGTACACTGTTTTCCTGTTTTGTGGATACGTATGAAGACAACATCAAACATTCAAACACGCAGCATATATTGCCGTATCTAATTCGATTTCTTAACTATCTATCCATCTATCGATCCCCCTATCTATCTAATGATCTTAAGTGAAGATACCTTAAGGAACAGGGAGTCTTAAAAGGGAATGCTAGTTCACCTTATTTCAGCCGCCACTCCCACTTAAGATGAAGTTAAGTTTGCTCATGATCAACTTACGGATACATGTGGTCAACAATGGTTGAAAGTCTCGTTCCGAAGACAACTAGAATGAATGCAGAATCTCAAATGCATAAGGATATCTATAACTGCTCGCATCTTAGTAGTTTTAATAGGTTTTTGAAGTGTAATTAATCAATTTTTGAAAATTGCACCATAGTTACAACAACACTATGTATATATACTTTTCGTGCCTAAACGAATCGCAGCCTAGAGTGCCATACTAGGATTGTACAGTATAAATCATACGATGATCGTTTATGGCTAAATTAGACGGACTGGAACATCACTTAGACGTTGAGCTACGTATATATAGTCAAACGGGGAAAAATATTTTCAAATGTGATAACACAGAGAGAGGTATTTTATAAATATATTTTGAACAAAACTAAAAGAGGTAAGGAAGTAAGACTTATCGTATGCTTACAAATCTACGATATTTGAAGAAAATCACAGATTCGCGGCTGAATTATGTTGTAATTGGAAAATTCATCATCATATAGCCACTAAAATTTGAGAACTGTATGATATATATATATATGTATACGTACATATATATTTTTTTTGGAAGCAATCATTCCCTTTTTCAATCAATAAGACCTCTGTTTTGTAAGTATACTTAGAAAGGAAGTTCAACCCTAGTCGGAAAAATGATTGCGAACTATCTCATAGTATTAGCGTGTTTTTCTTGCAAAACAAAGAAAAAACATTCCTATTCAGGATTTTCTATCAGAGTCGATTCACAAGGAACACCAATAGGAGTGGTAATTTGTGTAGAGTAAAAAGCTTCTCTAAAATAATTAATCTTTATGTATCTGCAAATCTAAACAATTTAAACAATATTCAAAGGGGTTTGAACTCCCTGTTGTGAGCGGCTTACAATACTTTATATGATTGGAATGTATAAGCTGGTGCTTGCCTAAAACTTTTACTAGCTGCTTTTGATATGAGATAATTTCAGCCTTTTTTGATTACTGTCAGGAGTACTCACGAACATTCTTACACACAACAAAATCTATCCATCTATCTCTCTCTCTCTCTTTCTCTCTCTCTCTCTCTCTCTCTCTCTCTCTATATATATATATATATATATATATATATATATATGTATATATATATATATATATATATATATATATATATATATATATTAGGAATTGGATGCATCAGCTGACATAATTTTTTTTTTAAACTACGGAAGAGGAATGCAACACATAATCAGTTCAAGCAAAGAGGAAATAGTCCTGTATTTCGAAGTTTCTTTTAGCTTTCTAACCAAATTAATCTCATGAAATGACTGAATATCTGAAATGAATCCCCTCCTGTCTTCCTCGCAAAAGCTCATAAAACTTTATGATGAATATTCAGGAATCACATGTACAGGCACACACACACACACACACACACACACACACACACACACACACACACACACACATACACACATACATGCATTTATCAATGTATACGACTCTCTCAATCAAATTTCTCCATGTCTCGTTTTTTCCGGTTTGGTTTCCAGAATAGCATATGTCTTTAAGATTCTATGACAGCCATGACTACCTGGATTCTTATTCTCACGTGTATATTGGATAGTATTTGCAACACTATTTTCAAAGTATTTTTTTCATTATCGTAGTGCCGAGAAAATATAGCCTCAGGTTGGCTGATATTATCATATGTTTTTTCGGGGAACGATTTATAAATTTGTTCTTCCTTTTTTTTGAAGATATTTCTTGTAATGTACCTTTTGCTACTTCCTACTATCATTTTAATCTATTCTTTTTTCAAATATAGCATCAGTAAATATATTTCTGTAACTTTCCACTTGTTTTCACTGCACATGAATTTATTTGTCAATTTTGGGGTTATATTTTCTGGGGCTAGAATTTCATCCAACACTTTACAATATAATAATGATTGCGTGTGATATTGCAATTGAAAAAATTAAGTTAGTGTCGACCTTTTTAAGAGCTGATAAATGTAAATATAGGCGAAGTATTGTCAACGTAGGCTAGCCAACGCTATGCTCACCAAATATAAATTTATTGCCGCACGTATGTAATTGTCCTGTATTATGGAGAGTATATGCATGATATTCCGTTTTCAATTCAAAATTATACGTTCTGCACTTCAAAACTTCGAATTATAATCAGCTCGTTTTGGTACACATGCAGATCCAGGGTAGCATTTAAATAACATAATGATGCACGTATTGTATATTATTTAAATACATATTCTATTTTTAAAGTTTGCATATTATGTGTGACCATGAGCGACGTACTTCATATCATTGGCTATTTCATGGGTATAGATAGTGTAGGTTTGGCCAGGTGTTGCCAGATGGGCTTGTACATTATATAGTATTATACAATGTTCCCTAAGCGTCTGGATTCTTTGAATTCCAGCTCTCTCTCTCTCTCTCTGTCTCTCTCTCTCTCTCTCTCTCTCACTCACTCTCTCTCTCTCTCTCTCTCTCTCTCTCTCTCTCTCTCTCTCATGCACACACAGGTACGCAAACACACACACTTTGGCAGCTAATTTTCTCTAATACATATTCCATCTGAAATGACAGATCTTTCTAATCTTTATGTAATCTTTTTTGTTTTTATTCTTACGATTGAACGGATCTCTTGCTCGAATGAATGTAGATATTTTGCAGAAGATATAATGCTTTCCACAGCATTATCTTTTATTTTCAGTAACTAATGCAGGGATGCTAAATTCAGTGTTACAGTCCGGTTATTTGTATTTTGTATAGCATTTCTACTATTTAATTGTCACCGTCAGATTTAGCATTTGCTGTCTGCTATTTATTGTAAGTCTTTGACAGATGCTGTCAGTGTTCCAGTGACGCCATTTCCCAATTATCAGATGGACTCGACTGATAATCCAATAATTTAATTGAATATCTGATTTATAATCAATCATCTAGTTACATATTGAATATATTTAATATACCAGAACATAACGAAAGTTTGTATTCTTTGGTGTGATATCCGTTTTCACTTCATAATAAGTGCTCCTATTATTTGCAATCTCAGTTAATCTGATAGAGTATTCAAGTATTGTCTATATGTACTTTAAGAATGCAGTTGTGAGTTTAATTATAGATGTGTAATATTCGATGTGTGGAATTAGATTTATCACCGAATGCATGAAAAAAAAGGATATTTTGCATATACATATCTTACCTTGTGGCACAGGATGGGATAATGGATAGTCTATAGCCACACTGAAGAGTTTTAATACAACACAACAGCTGTCTGTGGATGACGCAGTAATTAATACTCCCCTATTCAGGGTTGAGCACTCTTTAAGTGAGGTAACTCATTCATTGTGAGCTCAAGCAATAATTTTCCATACAAATAGAGCACTTTGTTTGATGGGAATATATGCTTAAATGAATATATCGCTTAAATCCAACCTTACTGTCTATCCAGTTCCGTGGAGCAGAGATAGGATACCGGCCTCCGGATCTAAGGTGAAAGTTTCGATCCTACATCATGGTACTGGGTGGGATTATGGATAGTCTGTAAACACACTGAGGAGTTCCGATACAACGAAACAGCTGTCTGTGAATGATTCATATATATATATATATATATATTGAAAATCCTCCATTATTTCAGTTGATGTTTGTTGGCTTTTATTTTCTTATGAAATCTACGTATTTCTTTGACATAGAATTTTCAAAAGAAATTTGGCAATCATATAAGATATACAAGAAAATTTCAGTCATTAATTATCTAATTGAACAATTATACTGATATTTCCGTATTTTAATCAAAATCAAAAATAGTCCAAGCAAATGAATATGTGTGCGTCTACAGATATATGAGGTCAGTTTTTCTTCTTCCATAAACATAACCTAAATGTCGCACATAATATTAGGTAACGCAAAATGAAATCAGTTTGGGCAAAAATACTCATAGGACGTAGAGTATATCGAAAAATCTACAATACAATGTTGAAAACATGTTGAATTTTTTTTTCTGCGATTCACAAATCACTTTCACGTTTGGAAAAAGGTTGCATCGAATGATACTCCTGTTGAGTAGAGACTGAGAGTCTGCTTGCAACACACATCTTTTGGTCAATTTGAACCTTACATCTGATTTTCGATGAAATCTCGATTGGCATATTTTCGTGACAAGTGTTATATCTTAAGGAATAGCAACCTCTCCTCTCAGTTTCTTCTTCTAGTGGTTCAAAGAAACAAAAAATAAAAAAGAGTATCAAAAAGAAAATTTAAACAAAAATCACAACGCTTGTAAATATTATTTTCTGTAACAGTTATAGTACAGTCTGTTCCATTTCTTCAACATTGGATGATTTTCATTTTCTTTTTTTTTTTTAAATAAGGTATTCAGCCTCGTGTTTCCTTTTGATAGACAAATAAATGACAGTCATCTTTTTGTAACAACCATCTAGCTTTACGCGTTTATACATTTTGACATAAATAACATTTATCAAGCACTCAGGCATTTCCCCCAAAACTTCAGTTCCTACAGAACACCTTTTTTTCGGAATAAAGAAAACTACAGTCTGGGAATCTGTGCTATCCATATTATTCCTAATTATGCATTCAGTTGACGAACTATTGTATAATGCTCCCTCCAGCTCCACTACTTCATCGATTTTCCCAATCAATTATCTCGATTTCATTCTACTTTTTTTCTTTATTCCAGATGTGTTCGGCCATACAAGATTTTTCCATCTCTCTTTTGGCAATTGCTTTACCATGTTCTTGTAGTTTTATTCAAGTGGACGGCTCATTCTTACTTCTGATTTTCTAAGAATGCATAGGATATCATGGACAATGGATTTCTCTTTGCTATGTAATTTTGGTAAAAGCGAATAAGATCCAGCATTAACACACGTGAATAGACTGGAACGCGTACATGTAATTTGTTTCATTTATATGAACGTATGAATCCATGTGAAGCCTCACATACGCATTTAATTTGCATGTATATGTATTTGCGTATACATTTAATCATGCATAAACACATCCATGCATGCGCATATACATACATATGTGTGAGCAAAAACATGATGACTACAACTACGTGTTGAGAATGATACCAACTGCTTTGAAGTAAGTTTGCTTACTGGAGTCGACGGTATAAGAGCAAGGAAGCTACTTGAAAAGACTCAAATTACATTCATTTGCCTCCACAGTTATGGGCGATATGAATATCTGAGTGACTTTAATAAGGATCGAATTTCTATGATCAGAACACTAAGTCTGAACACATCTGAATCAGCACGGATTGTGAGATGATAATGTTCAGCCATGGCCCGAGGGGTCAACCACCGACAAGACATTGGGTGGCTGATACTTATCGATTCGAGACGTAAACAGAAACTTCCCCAAAGTAGGTGCCAACTGATGGGATACTGTGTTGCATATTATAGAGAGCTTTATCCAGGTCAAATGATGGAACGTGTCACATTGTACTGTATATCGATATCTGATCTGTATGGTTCAGCATAGCTACAGACCAATTAGAATGCCCATGGTAGCCGATGTCCATTGCCAAAAACTCTCAATGGGCACGCGAGCGTCGAAACTGAAACTTTTATTAATAGATGATCGTTGAATCGAATGTCATGCTTCCTCTTGAATAAAGTTTTCGGCAAGTTTACGAGAAAGGCAGATTGTTACATACTACCAAATTCAACATCTTTGAAGACCAGCCACATCTATTCACGGTGTTAGTAGGGTCTTCCAGCAAGGAATCAACCCTTTGTAACCATTGCACGTGTTGATCGTGGATGGTTTCCCAAACATGAAATAGACTTCATTCTGGCCTTCCAACTCCCGAGAACTTTGCACGACTTTCATCATTTTTACTTACACAAATTGGAGGGTTGCTTTTAAAATCGAAGAAAAAACCCTCTATAGGCTATTCAGAGACCGTTGGTAATTGGTTAGGAGCTTCTTCGAAACGACTTTGGGGACCAACGACTTATTAAGCAGTTGGAAGAATGTTTCAGCCCTTCCGTGAATAACTATACGAATACACGAATATGAATGTACGCCTATTCATATATATTTGTGTACACGTGCAAATATATATCATCATCAGTAGCAGCCATTATAAGACCACTATGGATCAAAGGCCTTTTTTTGTCCCATTCTGTTCCATGATGATTGAGATTGTAGTAGCCTCTGTTACCAGCATTTTTTCTTATTTCGTCCCTACATTTTGTGTTATGTATTTTACATCAGTGCTCAACAGGCTTGAATCGGTTAACATCTGATCCATCTATTGTCATGACTCCTCGTTGCAACTCCATTTCTAGTGCTTAATTATTAATGTAAAACCCTCCATTCAAGGTTTCCCTCTGATTGATCGATTTTTTTATCTCTTAAAGTCATCCCTAGCATTGCTTTTTCCACGACTAGAGTGATTGATCGAGCTTTCAACCTTATTTATTTGCAACGTTCACTATCTAATTTTCAAGTATTTATATTTTCAAGTATTTATAGAATTATTGACACATAATCCATAACGTGTTCGTTGGATTGGGAAAAAGTAAGTGATAAAAAATCATGTAGAGGTTAGGAAAATAATAAGTATAATCGATGGGATCTATTATCTCGAGGAATCACAAACCTGATATCATGCAGTGAATTGCATTCAAGGCTTAGGAGTTTTATGGATCATGTATGCCACAGGTTGGGCATTTACATGTTGGTACTAGATTAAGTAAAATAATCGATGGAATATAGTGTAAGAGTAATTGTCAAAAATGGAAGATCCCATCAACAATTCCCTTGTTCAAAGACGCAAACAGACACATACACTCACGCATGCACATGCATACACATAGACGCTTACAAATATGTCTATCTATATGTGTGAATGTATGTGTGTGTGTGTGTGTGTGTGTGTGTGGTCTGAGATCTTCAGATCAGTATTGGTCATTATCAAGAAAGTATAATACTGGTTGTCAAAGTGATCAATACTTAACACTAACTTTGGGATGTTTTCGAGATACTTCAGATGGCATCAATGATGAATTTAAACATAAACTAAAAAGAAATAACCAAAAAAATCAAATGACACGATTATTGATATATATATATATGTGTGTGTGTGTGTGTGTGTATGTGTATGTGTATGTGTGTGTGTGTGTGTCATTCTCAGACAGCTGTTTTGTTGAATAACAACCCTTCATTGTGTCTATAGCTTATCCAGTATCCCTCCGAGTATCGCTAAGTAGCGTCAATACCTTCGCTCCAGACTCAGATGCTCTACTCCTGTATTCACCTACGCATAATTCCTGTGTACCCAAATGCTCCATTCCAGAGTATTTCATTGTAGCATGTAATAGACGATTGCCTAACTTAAGAATGCTCAACCTCGAAGAATGCAGCAATAACATATATATATATATATATATATATATATATATATATATATATATATATATATATATATATATATATATATATAAGGAACAGTAAGGCTGGTATGCAAGCTGGCTGGCTGGCTAAGTATGCGTTAGTAACTGGTGGTACGAATGGAGCTTGAAGGTTGACAATCCGACAAATTATTCATTTAAAAAAGACAGCTTTATGTATATTGGCACCCCTATATATTTTTTGTGGGGCCTACTGACTGACTGATTGCCTTTGTACGTCCTATATTGATCTATCTTTGCATATATCAATCTACACATACTTGTTAACTCATTGACATGAATCAGTCTTATGCTATTTCAGACATAAGTCCGTCGATCTGGTGCCATTTCCAGGAGCAAGTGTTTTGTGGTGTGTTATAACTGAAATTGTCGAGATCCTTTCCTGCAGGTGAACAATATTTAGAATGAAGGCAATATGTATTCACTTGAACATTCATAAGAATTGTGTAGATTTGTCGGGGCTTTGTTAAGGCACATTTCATCCATCTTGAAAAAGAGCCATTGGCAAAATGAGGATGTAAATTAACAAATTTTCCAATAATTCCAAAAGTTACTTTTGTATAAATAAACTAGAAATCTGCAAATAATCACATATTCCTAAAATAACGTACTTTTATGATATAATCATATCCAATCAAGAATGATCTGATATTTGTACATTTTATGATTGCAAAGAATGTGTTGTAATGGAATTTGCTGTTGTATTGCGAAAGATGCTGAATTATTATTAAATCAGCTAATTTGCCTAATCGTGTGAGAACCCATTTCTTCTCCAACAATATGACCGAAGCTTCGTTAGGAGGCAAAGCTGCACAAAAATCATGCCGGACAGTCGCCTCGTTGACGCCAGTAGGATTGGCAATTAACATCCCCTACAAGTAAAACGATGGGCGTCTCACGATCGCTATTATTTCCAGCCACCCGAGTTCTGTCTTTTTGTTCAATGGCAGATCCAGTCGTTTCATAACATCATATTATTGAGAGGCTAGCACTGAGTGGGGGTCTTTGTGACCACCTTGAAAGTCAATGCCTCGTTTACTGATTAAAATTTAGTTGCAGGAGCGCGATTATGAGATGGAATGGGTTTCTATTATCAAGATCCATCCTGCTGTCTATTTAGACCCGGGTGTATTGCTTAATAAATTTTATATTCGAGTATCCCCATAATTATGATCGGTCACTATTCTTGAATATTTTGCAAAATAGAAAAATGAAAATAACAATTGATTTCGTTTTCTTCATGAACACTAAAAGTTAACGCATCCGATCATGTGATTTATGATTTTTTTTTTTCATGTCTGTGGCCGTATGTTGATTCTGACTTAATTTTCAGTTACCACCTGGTGTCATACCACCATTTTTTTTCCTTTTAAAGTATGCAGCATGTGCTCTTAATAGCATTCATTCAGCCATTCTGGTTTTCCTTTGCTTTGTTTATTTCAAGTGTGCAGTACGTGGCTTAAATGATCAATTCCTGCTATATTTGTTTTTCAAGAGTTTGCTATTAAATTGGCACATTACCGTGAAAAAGTACAGGTTGGTTTCTTGAAAGATTGTTAGAATGTTATGTTTTTATCAACAGATAAAATACAATTTCTGAGTAGTTCTTTGTCGGGGTTTCCGATTTATCTTGATTGATCAGTGTTTGCATGATCACCATAAGATATGCATCCATATTGAAAAAAGTATCGATTAAACAATTAAGTTTGATTTAGTCTTGACAAATTTTCCGATTATTTTTTTTTTCGAAGACACAGAATATTTATGGGTCAGCATTTCTCCATTTGATACAAGCCAAATAGCTATTTTTAATCAAAATATGGTGCTTTAATTAGAAATTAAAATAAAAGATCGAAAGGAAGCAAATTAATTGACCGTTTACGTTACAGAAATGTCACCTTCATGCACACAAAATGAGTGTAAATATTTGTTTCGAACAGGAAGGTTATCGCTCAAATATAATAATGTCCGTGATACGAACATATCAATACTTTGATTGCTTGTTTAAGAAAAAAAATTGTAAATTAGTCATTCGGAGTGAATGTCCAATTTAAAAATGTATCAGTATTGTAAAAAAGTGTTCAAGCCCCATGACGGATGTTAACAGGAAATATGCACTACTCTTAAAGGATAAAGGCTTATTGGGAGAAATTTAGATTCGTAATTTTGAACAGTACTTTTATTTTTCAGATATTTGTTCATAATTTCCTGTACTGATATTTCGATTTCACTACATATATGTTAGTTAAAAAATTCGTCAAAAACGTCAAAAAACAAACGATCAGCTTCTTGAAAAAATATTTTATGATGGGAGAAAAGAAAACGCCTATAAATACTACGTGATCAAAATGAAAGAAGCAAAGATCAACTAAAGTTATGGACTTTTGTTACTCTTGAAACTTTTTCAAAGTTACCAAAATCTCCATGTAAAACGCACATCTTCTTGTTTCTTGAAATCTGCGACGGAGAACGACGGGAACTGTCAGTTGTTATGATATTAGCCGGATAGCCTAATCGCAATAACCATCCAAGAATCATCCTTCACACTTAAGTACCAAAGTCATGAAAACAAATATCAATAAAAAATAAAAAATACAAAACAAATTGAATAACAAATCAATAAAAACAAGTTAGACACGCATATTGAAGACAGAAACAAAGCACACGAATCAAAAGAAAGGAAAAATTTCGAAAACATGATTCCTCAAAGAAATATGAAAAAAACGTGTCAAAATGGAAATCGTTGTTTTTCGTAATGAAATACTCTCAGCAGTAAATTCAATTACTTCTTGTCAAAGTAACACTACCGGCAACCTCCCGTAATCACATTATGTCAATTTTGTTCATCTGAATGCCATGATTAGTAGCTTCTGGAATAAAAACGAAATACCTCAATTTATGTCCGCTAAGAAAACTATTGAACCATGCCAATAGAGAGTTAACTGTTAGAATTCTGAGAATGTAACGTTATAGGAAGATTGAATGATAATGATGTTGACTTACTGGTGGGAAAATAGCCAGTTGGAGTATGAAAATATTGGCCTGAATCTCTACGTTGTCTGATTTTTCTGCCTTTCATTGTAGGCGCTTTACCGGAATACGTGCGAAAACAGAAAAGCAACACAGGTGAATGCATATTGAATAAACATGATCATAAGAAATGATCATCTTTTGTAAAAGCCACGACGGCGGGACAATGGTATTGTTTGCTCATTGAGTACATACTCTGCTACAGATTGTCTCGCTCCGCCCTTTCAAATCTATCGTTTGACCGGCAAAACATATGATATATTGTCAGGAACGGATGCCATTTCCAATATAAACATTTCACTACAAACATTCATTTTTTATCACGATATTCATCCTTACCAATGCGTTTTTTCAGTATTAAATAATAATGCCAAAGATCACATATTATTCAGGGAAAATTTTGGATCGAATTTATCGGTCAACAATGTATCAGAAAGACTGACTAATAAAGCATATACTCATCAAAATATTGAAAATATTACAAACAATAAAATTACATTCCTATCATGATGAATATTTCACTGGATGCATGGAAACAGACAGGTAAACCTCTCTCTAACTCGAAAATAGATATATTTAATTATTTTACAATTTTGAATGTGTCCAATTAAATTTTATTGGATGTATTATTGGACCTGCAGTGTGTATAAACATGTATGGGTGTTTGCATTCGATGCATATACACATGTCCAGCTTATATAAAATCTACAAGCCTTCTAATATTGAACATTGAATGTGAATATGTATCATTTCAGTCATTTTTTTTCCAAAATAAAGCATTTCTGTGGATGTAAGATTTTCAATTTGCATTACACTTCAGATGGAATTAAATATGGCACCATGAAAAAATCACTGATGCAGGGATCAGCAAACAAGCATATATCTAACTATCTATCTATCTATCTATCTATCTATCTATCTATCTATCTATATATATATATATATATATATATATATATACATATGTATGTAATAGTGTCATTCACAGACAGCTGTTTCATTGTATTATGACTCTTCAGTGCGGCTATTGACTATCCATGATCCCATCCAATACTACAACGTAGTTTCAAATATTTCACTCCAGACTCAGAGGCTGGCATCTTACATCTGCTCTAAGCAAAAGTAAACGGTCAGTAAGATTGAATTTAAGTGGTATATTCATTCATGCAGTATTCCGCATTCACAAGAGTGCTCTATTTCCAAGTTGGAAGAGCACACACACACACACGCACACACACACGCACACATATATATATATATATTTATATATATATATATATATATATATATATATATATATATATATATATATGAGACAGTGACTGTAATTAATATATTTTCCTCTCGACTAATTATTAAGAAAAAATAATCCATTGCAACACAAATATGACGGAACTTTCTATTGAAAATATATTTCGATGGGTCGTTAGTACCTGAAATAGTCGTCAAGTTTATTTTATCATTATTTGGAACTTCGTCAACCCAACCCGCCAGTAGGGATAGTTTTCTTATTGTAGGTATATGTGTGATCAACCAGTATGATACACATTCATAAAGAGTAAAACCTGAGATTTTACGACTATAAAAACCATCTTATTGGTCAAGTTTAATTATATGAGAATGGATGTCATTGATGCGTTGTAATAACATTGAAGGCAGGAAAAACGGCGAGAAAATAAAGACGATCTCAATGACCTATTTGAAGATTGTTTTGTATTTTCAATGGCTTTTAATTTTGCTTCTTTGTTTCAGTTGAATACAATAACAGTAGTCCCCTCACCATGTGCCAGCAAGATCTTTTATTTTGATGAAATTGTTCTGCAGAAGCCTATACTGAAATATGAACTTGGCACGCGTTCGTCAAAAGTTATATATGCTCAGAATTGAGGAATTCAAAATTAAAGCCGATGATTCAAACAGCACTTGAACCCAACTAACCATGGTCTCTCTCTCTCCCCCCTCCCTCTCTCTGTCTATCACACTCACTTACACACCTATACACACGCATATAAATATATACATCGAAATGATATTTCATCGGCTACAAAGACTCATAGTCTTCAGAAACAAATGAGGGGGCCACATATGATTCAATTTCCTCGTTGTAACACAGGTAACATTCGGTTCAACATGAAAAGTTAAGTGTTTCAAGTTAATCTAATGTTGCTCCGTTAAGACTCAATATTATGTTGGCCACTGACGCTAAAGTATATGTGAAGTGGTTATTAACAAGCGGTCATCATATCTCAGAAACGTATTGAAAACAATACAGAAATAGTACAGAAGCATGTCAAGAAATATTTGTCCAACTAACAATACAACGAAGGTACAGATACCTTTATATTTATGCATAATGCTTTTTATTTTTGTATCTTGAATTACAGTTTTCTCTGAAGAGGAAGACAAATTAATTTTCAAGTCCAACCCTCTTTTTGAGTGGATTCTCCTTCATATCTGTTTATTTGGAATAGAATGTAACTAGAAAGTAACCTTAAAATATCAAACTAAATTATGAAATGCAATTTGAAGCTTATTTTCTATTTAACCTCTCATTACTTCATAATTTAGACATATGGGTCAGTATTCATCTTCCAAACTGAAACAATGCGTGATCGGTTTCAATTTATTTTCTTTCAATTGTTATAATCTTTTATCAATAGTTTATGATCAGTTACCAATCTTTTCATTTGAACTAAATTGGTTTCGAGGACAACGACATTGGCAAGTTCTATCGCAAAATTCCAATTGCAGAAGACTATATATTATCCGACGAAATGGCTCGATTAACTATAAAAGTAACAGGGGATATCAGATATGGTGTTAGCCCTCCTGGTCATTAAAAAATATTTTGATCGAAATAGCTCTTTCCGGCCAAGTTGCAAGAAGGGACATCATTTCACGTGAAGTTATATAAAAAAAATGCTCGAACTGTAGGATTGATGTATTGTTAGTATTATTTACTAATTTCTAAATGTTTACCAGCATAAGTGTTAGTGGCCAAGCAGTTAGCTACATATTGAAAGTGGAATCGACAAGTACAGGTCAAACTGCGATAATCTGTGGTCAATTCGAAGTGATGCCCTTGAGGAAAGGATGAGAGTGAATGTTATGTTAAAAGGTTAGTATTGTAAGAAGATTCCCAACAGAGATAAAATATTTTCAAACTGAAAAAAAAAAAATTGATATTAGGTCCTCTATTTACTTTTGTTTTGTTTTTTTGTGGGTTTTTTTTGTATGAACACTCGTAAATTTCTAAAAATGTAAAATCGAACTACTTTCTTTTTTTTGTAAGAAACGATGATGATAGGAACGATGTTCTTTGACCAATCGATAATTGTCACAGAAACGAAAATGTATTCAGACAAGATATCATCACCATCGTCCCACTAAAAACTATCTTCACATGGAAGCTAGTCCAATTTTGTGATCATAATACTGTTATATGAAAAAATTCAAAAGAGCTTAGCCAGCTGCAGGCCAATGAGCCTACTCACCAGGCTATACAAACTCTTTATCGAAGTTGTCATCAACCGAGCAATGAAAGCCTTGCACGGAAACCGATTACTTTCAAAAGGAGTTACTGGAGAGGGGATTTATTCACTGGACTTACTAAAGGGAAAAAAATGTCGAGAATATTAGCCAAGCTGTAAGAAATGTTGACTTCTATAATTCTTTCTACGCAGTGGAAATTCTTGAAACTGTTGATGCAGTCAAACAGCAAGACGTGGATATGGTACGTATGCGAAGTGCTTCTACGAAGCTGAAAGAACTTGAACTATATGATCAAACCATGTATAGTAAAACTTTGTACTGCAAAGGTATTGGCAACATTACCCTTTGCATGAATGTTTGGCAACAGCTGTGCGCATGAACGGACGTCTCGCTGAAATAATCTTTTTTTTTCAGTAATGTGTTGTTCAGATTCTTTCGCCATACTGCAATAACTGATCACACGGTGCAGATAAACTTCATCATTTTTCGCTTCTTAATCAGACTCCCACCTACTAGTCCAGGAAACCCTTCATAGCAATGCTATATCCCAATTCAAAGTGTTTTCTTTCTTTTTCTTCTTAGTATACACGTTTCCAGGGGAGGCTTACGTCAGTCGAAGACGATGACAGTTCTGTTGATGAGCACAACATAAAACGTTGCACTGGGCTATTTTGCAAATTATAGAATAATTATCCATGATGTTTGTGGTATATCATAATTTTCTTAAGGGAAAGTTCATGTCATGTCGTTGGACAAGTTGGATACGAGACACATTGTTGCAAAATCCGTGCCGAACCTGCAAAGCCATCTGGTGTTCAATGGCTTCCAATAAGCAGGAAGTCATCAATCATCTACCCCTTTTCCGTTGAACTTTCACCTTGTAACTCTTTCCTGTTTCATCAGCTGAAAGATTATAATTTTGACTCGATTTGAGAGACTGAGAAGAAATCATAGGGCATGCTCGAAGTGGGAAGGACTCTGTGACTGCTGTGTCCATGCACGAGGGAACTATTCCGAAGCCATTGGTAGAAAAATGAGCTGGGTAAGCCTTTTTTCTGCAAGGTTCAAATATCTCGAACTTTAGGATAGCACTTTCTATGTTGCATTATACACTGTTTACACATGACATGGAGCCAATCCATCGGGATATAGGTGAGAACAGGCGAAGCCAGCTCACCAGAAATCATCAGAGCTCTATTTGAAGTAGTTTTCCAAAACAAACTGGATAAATCAAGTGGACGGCAAATAACTAAGTAATCCCAGTGCATTGTATTGAAGAACAAACAAGGGAAGAAGTATGTTAAAAGGCATCAAAAACTCAGAGTAACAACTAGATGGACATTCTTGAAAGATGTCAAAAACTTTCTCAGCATCAACACAAGTCAAAGACAATGATGACGATGATGATGGTGTTGGATATGAAAGTGAACCTATTTTCATTGTATTCATGCTTTGTAATTATAAAAACTATATATATATATATATATATATATATATATATATATATATATATATATGTATATATATATATTACAATTTTTGTGTGTTTCTGTTTGTTTGTCATATCATTAAAGGTACCTAAACAAGGATATGACCCAAAAAAAGTGGACATACCTTTTTGATTAAAGAGACAGAAACTTTTTACCTGCTGAATCAAAATAAAAGTTCTCCAAAAATCAAAGGGTTCTATTTATTACGTAACTATAGTGCACCCTTACTCTCCGTTCAATACACACACCAACACACACACACACTTCCACACACACATGCACACAAATCAAAGGGATTACATTGAAAATATTTTCATAAGTTCTGTTTAGTTGTTACACTGAGCTATTGACCCGACCTCCTATCGAATGAAATATCAATACATTTTATTTCCTCTTGTGTTACGTTATGGATATCTCTTCAATTATTTCGTTCAGATCAACCTTACGTTCGTCTCTTCGAACACTTTATTCATCACATTAGAGATTCTTTCCCAGTAGAACTTTGATCAACTCATTGTTTATAGCAAAGAAGTGAAAGCAGGTGGGGTTACAGAATATATATATAAATATGGATTTTTTTTTTTAGATGACGTTAGATATTCTCCTTTGAACAGATAGACAGATAAGAGGAGTTGTTCCTGCAATGTTCTCGTTGGACGAATTGGTGCACTTGGTTAGCTGCAGTTGTAAAATTGACTAACATAGCGTTGAGATGTGCGAAGAATGAATGGCCGTATTGATCAGCAGTATATAATAATACGGCTGAGCATTATTGACAGGTTGGCTAAATGGGATCAAATAAAGTTGAAAAGCGACAGAAAAGAGAGAAGAACAAAAAGAAAAGTAATACGTGAAGACAAGTCGGTAAAGTATCATTTGAAAGCAGGTAAATTTCAACAGCTATATAAACGGGGTAAATGTCAGATATAGTGGTTTAGAGTTGGAATCGGAGCTAAGAGTAAAAGGAAAAAGTTGCATGTGTATGAAGGTATGTATGTATGTATATACGTATGTGCACTGATTCATACCAAACAGTATACGTTTATCACATCTACATGCATTGATATGTATCAAAACATACACGTATCACATGAATATAAATGTTTGTACGACTGCAGATGAGGTTTTCGGTGGAATAAGAACCGAATGAGAGGGCCAAATTAATGGAAGCAGGGAATAGCTAACGGAGTTGAATCAGGCCTAATGTTATTTATTTTCATACTCTAATATCTTTGGAAGAATTGAAAAATAATTTTACGTTTTGGGTCATCATATGTATCTAAGAGAGGGTCACTGAAATGCCATATTTTATGTAAATGATGAACGTGTGAGTGATTGCACAGCACAATAACATAATGACTAACTGCTAAAACATGTTATTCCGACAGTCAAATAGTACACTCGTGTGCAAAATATGTGAATACACACATTACCATGCAAGACATACAAGCCATAACACAAACACGCGCACACACACACACAATATATATATATATATATATATATATATATATATATATATATATATATATATATATATATATATATATATATATATATATATATATATGTGTGTATTTATATATTGTATGTGTGCAAAGATAAATGAACATAGTAATAAATTCATTTAGTAAAGCTTATCGAATAAATAAATGGATATACTGACCTTAATAAGATAACAATTGAATAGCTCCAATATTTCAGCGATAATTTCCACTGCAAAATAAACAAAAATTCCAATCTGTAATTCAACATTGATTAATAATTTCAGAAGTCTAATGAAATACTTACAGACAGAAAAAGAGAAGGCATTGCCTGGAAACATCGGTCGACAATCATATAGAAACAAACAAAATATATAAAAAAAAGAATAACGTAATGTGGAACGATTGGAAGAGATAATGATATATATATATATATATATATATATATATATATATATATATATATATATACAAAAAACAAAACTGTCATTTGATATTTTTTCCATTCAGTTTTTTTTCCCTTCCAGTGCTTGTGTGTTATTTCAATAGAGTCAGTGTTTCCAACAGTTTTAGTTGGATTCCCTTGAGGATATTAGGTATGTGGTGTTGTCATATGCCAATTTTAGTCTGTTGAACGCACAAATGAATATGTTTGATGACCGCATGCGTTGAATTAACACAAGATTGCTCACAGCAAACGACTTAGTCATAATTCCTTTAGTTTTTAACCAATGGAATGCATAATGTAGGTGCTTGAAATCGTACCAACCCTTTCGGATAAGAGTAATATAAACAATCAGCGTAAAAATAAAAAAAATGTGGGTGACGATTTTAGTTGTGATATAAATAGTGGATGGTTGTTGAGATGACGGAATTTTTGTGTCCTTGGTGGGTTGATGTGTAGTGCAAGTGTGGTCCCGTACATGTGAAAGGAGAACAGGGATGTTAGGAAGAGAATGGAATGCACGACAAGTATGTAGTTGGACGCGCATTGGAAGAAAGTGAAATGAGACACATGCAAGTATATTGGCCTGACAAAAGACGTACATTTAATACAAGACTGAAGATGGAGTTGAAATACATATACGGATAACATGAATACGATCGATCGTGTGAAGAGATGAGCATAAAAGAGATAGCAAAATGTGGGAGCTTTCTTGTCATAGAGAGTGCTAGCGTCGGGTCAAGGGCGGAATTCTGTGAACGCATTGATTTCCATATGGCTTGGGTCGCTCCAAGATAATAAGTGGAATCCAGTTTCAGTTTGCCAGCCATACCGCCAAGTAAGTGTCTTAACTTGGGGGCTATTCTCTGATGCTGATAAACACAAGACAGACACATAATGAACAACAGAGAGCATGGAGTTTTATACATACGTGCTTCCCAGGGCAAAGAAGTTTGGGAAACATTGTCATGACTATCGTATAGTAAAAAGCCTTGCAATTTCATTCATAAGAATGAGAGGTGATACGCATTTGGAGTACATGGTGAACACACGGTGGCGTAGTTGTGTTGCTGTGCGTATACGTGTGACTCGATATCGGTGTAGTGAAATGGGCAAAGTTAGTACAGATATAGGTAACAGAGAAAGAATAGTTAAGATCGGATCGACGGGTGGATCGGCCAATGATAACGATCTTAGGGAGAAGGAAAAAGAGAGGAAGAAAGTGGCCGGCCGCAAAAGCCAGGGCCACAGGCTTCAGCAGCTAGAGATGCTGGCACTAATGAGCACTGGACCATGTGTGTCTAAGGGTTTTAGTGGGGTCGTGATCGCAAGTGACGTTTTGATATCTAGCAAAAACACTTTCGTATTTAATTCCTAAATAAAAGTATAGAGGGCAGTACACATATAACCGATTCCAGTTTTTCTCCCAAGTTACCAGTGTACCGTATAGTTGTAAAATGCACTAATCATAAATAAAAAAAACATGCGTAGCCGTTGGCAAGCATTTGGATTTTGGATATGGAATCAGCAGACTCCTTTGCATTGTCTGTGTAAATATTAGAATCGGGAAACGACTTCATACTAATAGAATTGTGTGAATGAAAACAGCAAAGAGCTCTGAATTCATTGGTACTTGAGTATATTCTTCTGCGTATATTGATTATTTCTTGTAATTTTTTTTGTAGAAGCTCTAAACTGGCTTTGATCAGTAAATTAAAGTTACCAAAAGAAGGCTTCCTATTTTGAAATGATACAAATACCCTTTTCACTATAAAGAGAAAAAGAAAACAGAGCAAAAACTATGAAATAAAAATAAGATGTAAATGCAAAATCAAAACAAAACATACCATTCATTGAGTAGAATACTTTATTACGATACTTAAAAACCTTTGTGAAATGTCAATTCTCCCGTTTAAAAGGGCATGAATTATTCTGAAAACGTTCAATTTTGGTCGCGGGCCATGAAACTCTGACATTTTTCCAAGATTTGCTTCAATGATCACCACTATGTTTACATGAAACAAAGAAAAAATACTTCTCCTTTTTTCTGAATAACAATAAATAGAAACAGGTCAGGTTGGTTTCTCAATAGAAACTGACAAACATCTGTTGGCAGCATGTCGTGTCTTGGGTGAAAGGATAATCAAAGAATAAGTTATTTGCATCGCCATTTCTCTGGCAGTTATTCCAAAAAAAGTCTGCATCAACCAAAAAACATGTGGGCGGCATCATCATCATCATTATCATCATCATTTTGTTATCGTCCGTCGTAGATCGATTCCCCTTAGATACACCAAAAAAATGTATCATGAGCATCACGGGATCAATATTTTCTGAATCTGTCCAGTTCGTCTCGGAATCTCGTATTCTCACTGTTACAGTTTTGCATTCGATCCCATGGGTTCTATGTTGTGAGTCGTGATATCCATCGATCGTTATTCTTAAACTAGGGATCAATCGAGAATAAAGCTACATTGGAAACTGAACTCCATTACCAGCAACCTATATAGAATAGTGTTTATTTGTGGACATAATGAAGAGAAAATATTGGAATTTTCAGCCCTCTAGCTCCAATGATGAGGGCTGTCCAATTACGGGAATCTCAAAAATATGTTTCAAAAATCATATATATATATATATATATATATATATATATATATATATATATATATATAACAAAGTGTGTGCGTGTGTGTGTGTGTGTATTGCAGCGTAATTTAAGATGTAACACAATGTTGATGCAGACACCAGAGGAGGAAAGTTTCGAATCGGCTCAGCTGTTTGAAACCTAAAACAAGAAGGTGATTTTCTGATTTCCTCATGAATGTCCCCTCAGACAGACACAGTGACTACCTTGTTATCTTTACTTTGATTCTCAGATCGAAAAGATCACCACTGATGTGCAAAACCGACACCACAAACATAATATAGGGAATTTTCAAATAATTGATAAAAAAAATTTATCTGCTCATTATATATATATATATATATATATATATATATATATATATATATATATATATATATATATATATATATATATATTTCACTCCCGAGTCTGTCTCACTCTCTAAAGTACACATTATATATATATATATATATATATATATATATATATATATATATATATATATATATATATATATATATATATATATATATATATATATATATATATGTGCATATGTATGTGTGTATGTCAGCTGTATATGTGTGACGGGTTTATTTCGTTAACCGCCGGAAACATGAAACATCAAACATTAAATTGTGTCACTGCAATATGATGAAATGAAGGATTTGCTGCACACATACTTTTATGCTTCAGTCCTGTTTAGGTATGTTTGCGCAAGCAATTTAATATATTTGATATTCCTATTTAAGATATTTTTATGGGAGAGGGGGTGCTATTGTTTTAGGGTGTAGGGTATCCCGTACATTTGTTTCACTTGTTTTTTTAGTAGTTGGTCATTGCATGTCAAGTCCTTTCTGTCACACATCGTGCACATACTGTGCTTGTTGGTAATTATAAATAACCAATTAGCAAGACAAAGTGTAGGCATTTTCGTTATCGGCATGTTGTTATACCATCAGATCTTTGAGATGCTTTTTTCCCTTCTGTGAGTATTTTTTTCTCATTTGAATCTGTTTCCCAGTGTTGGCGTTTACTTCTACATGACCCCAGTTGTTATGCTGGTTATTCAACGTTCCGTCTATTTCTTCATGTTGAAGATACTTATGGTGATTAGGTTATTCTGTAAAGTGTCTGGGCGTATGGAATGATGATGATGCTAGTAGTAGTACAAGAGCAATCTAGTAGATACGGTAAATAATTTTAGGTATACCTGTATGACTTCAAAGTTTGCGTTGATGGGCTTTCAAAACCACAAAGAAGGGTATACAATCTTAGCCGGATGTCAAATTGAGATGATGATTTAAACAGAGCCATAAATCATGGGAAAATTGTGGCCATAAGCTTGACCGGCAATAAATATATTTTTTCTGGAGAATATACAAGACGCCACGAAACGTAAACACATCAAAACTCCCCTCATTTCGGAGTGAAGAATTATACCAAAATGACCTGGGTCATTAAACATAGAAACGACTGAGGTAGTTTTAAAACAAGAACGCATAAATAGCAGTCGAATTCAAATCAAGCGCTCGAAAATTAGTGAAAAGACCTTCAACTTTTTCATAAATGCACAACTAACTAATACCGTTAGATAAATCAACTTTACACTCACAGACACGCCATAACTAGAGCATAGCTACACAAACACATGAATATGAAATTGAATGGAACGTTCATCATCATCATTCCTTTTTCGTCTGTCGTTGGACAGAAAGCTTCCAACGGATTAACCACATCTCTCTAATAGTGGGCTTTGCAGAGCGAGTACTTTCTGAATTTTTTCATGTCGTCTCTCCATCTAGCACTCTGCTCACTTCCGTTACATTTGTGATCTCTTCGCATCCATGTCGTGAGTTGCAATGTCCATTGGTAGTCTGCTATTTAATCATCTTGGTCAGCTAAATTTCATTTGAATTTTTTCATGAATCCTATGATGTCTCGAACTCCTGTCTACCCTTAGATGTATCGTGCAGTATTGTTGTTTATTAATATGAGGTTGAGCATGATTCTTTCATGCGCAAGTTCCATGGTTCTCAGAGAGCAGGTCTGTCTCTTACTCAGGTTCCATATTTCAGCTTGATCAGTAACTCTCAAGAGGATGTGTCGGTTGTATTCCCTTCTTTTGATGATCGATGGAATCTTTTTGTTTTTGAGGGTTGAGCTGTCTTTGCCATTTCTCTCAATTCATCTAGTATTATTTGGAGGTCAAAAGTCGAAATTTCGTCTGCAAATCTGAGGTTGCTCGGATATTCACCGTCTATTCTGAGTTCTTTATTCTACCAGTCTAATCTTCTAAATACCATCAGGCTGTGAAGAATTTGGCCAAGCTGGTATCACTTTGTCTTACTCCTTTTTGAAGCTGAAAGGTCCCTGAGCCTTTTTGTAGCTTGATAAAAGAGCTGCTGTGACCGTAAATATATGGTAGCCCTCTGACGTATACTGGATCTTCATCGCATAGAGTGTTAGCTTTCATGTCCATAGAGATTTCAAGTGAGTTGAAGGCTCTTTGAAGTCGATAAATACTACAGCAAGTGACAGCTTGTATCCTGCTGCTTTTTATTCCAGTTGATTTACCGAATTCAGGTGGTCCATGGTCGAGTAGCCTAGTCTAAACTTGGTCTTATATACAAGACAAGCTGATGTTTCATTTGATAAATTCAACCACCTACATACTAGCATACTCACCTAAACAAGCTTTTACTGGATTACAGTCGCGCTCTAACAGTAACAAATCTTACACACACACGCCATAACCTGACCATAATCGCATACACGGACTTACAACACTTACACTAGTGGACACATGCAGATATCAACAGCAGTCTTGGAATATGACCCCCAGTTGACTTCTACTCAAGAACCTGTCACAAAGACAGTAAGTGGATTCAACAACGGATTACAATCACAGATTAACCCCTACGCTCTCATACTGCAGGGTTCAACCTCTAACGGAAATCTCTTTGACCTGCAACTGACTTTTCTTTTCAAGTTCTTCACTACAAATCCTCATTTTTTTAATAATATGATACTTATTCAAACGTCTGAATTTTGTCCATGCAGAAAGGGAATGCATCAGGTTTCATCTTACTAACAATAAGATATTTAGATTCGATAAACGTTTTCCCGGATTACTTTCTTCCCAATAATAATAATAATGATAATAAAAAAAATGATAATAACAACAACAACAATAATAATAATAATAACGATAATAATAATAATAATAATAATAATAATAATAATAATAATAATAATAATAATAATATACAAGTACAAATAACCTCACATGGAACAACTATTGAATAATCATCATCAGCCCTTTAATCAATCGGTTTTCATCCATCTTTGACCAGTGTCTACTCAAAGCTCAATCATATGTATAATATCCTCCAAATACCCCTCTCCTCAGTCCACGTTGATCGCTATCGATCTACTGAAGTATTCTTAGCATTGTTCTTTCCAGGACTCTCGCTGCGATTATAAGTTAGTTTTTAGTTGATTTTGTTGTTCGGATTCGGAATGGCCAAATTCACCTTAACACAACCAGAAATACTAGCGGTTTGACTTATTTTCATTTTAAAATCAAGTTACCCTATTGAATTTCTAGTCTGCAAAGAGTGTGTAAAAAATAAAGATACTAACAAATATTCTAATATATATTCTAATATATATATATATATATATATATATATGGACAATTTGTAGCCTACAGAATGTATCAGTGATAGGGACATTTGATTAAGATCTGATTCTTACCGGCAATTCTTGGTAGCTAATCAATAAAAAATAAATTACTGCTCGATGGTCATGAATTAGCAAAGGGTATTTTGGACACTTCCTTTATCGGTCTAATATTGACACATCAACTTTTTGTGGTATATTTCCTCTTTGGAAGTATTTAATTATTTACGTTCACTTTTATCTGCTCTGCAGAGTTAGGGTTACTTTCACTTGTACTTCCTTCTCTGTTTAACTGTTTTTCTCTATTTTAGACTTGATTTGTTTATATATATATATATATATATATATATATATATATATATATATATATATATATATATATATCAATAAAAGGTTATTGGGTTGCTCCTCAAGTCTCTGAGGGTATGAAATAATGATGTTGAAAATTGTAATGCTGGTATTACTGTCCTTAATAATTACAGAAGGGATAAGTTAGCTATGCTGGCATATTCTATAAACCTGTATGTAGGGTGTTAAATCATGTCTTTTTAATAGAAATTCCCGGCAATGGAGGCATTTCAAAGCATTTTTTTCTTTTTAATAGTTTTATGGTTTGTTTTCTTATTCGTGCAAAGGTGATGATTTCAAATTTTTTAGCATAATTAAGAGTTGGTTCTAATGTGCAGGTATAATCATGTTTGTTTTGATATTTTTGTTTCACTGCGGATGTGAGATTGTTATTTGTTATTCTCTCTAGCAAGGATCGACAGTGGTGTTAGGTTGTGTGTATTTCATTTGTAAATGATGCTACATGGCAAAGACCAGCTTTAAGAGTGACTCAAATATTCTTATATAGTATTCCCCTTTCTAAGGACGTCTTTCATGTTAATATTTCAACTTAAAATGCTCTATCAGTAACATAACAAGCAGAGGCCAACAACCGGAGAGAGAATAGAAAAAGAAGAGGATAGATAGAAAAGAGGAAGGTTTCCCAACCAGGAATAAAAAAACACCCACAAAATTTGTATTACGGATAAAAGAAATCGAATAATTCGGCTGAAAAAGCCTACACAGGGCAGAAACAAATCCGTGTTTTTGCAGTGAATCTATCATTTCAACATATTTTATTCTATACTCAAGATTGAATTAATTTTTACTGCTGAATGTATTGAGCACTTTTTGAAAAGGACCCATCACACATCTGATATTAGTTTTTATATTGTATTCCGGTTCAGTACTTTGTTATATACATCTCCATTTCTGTATATCAATACTTCTCTCTCCCTCTCTTTCTCTCTCTCTCTCTCTCTCTCTCTTATATATATATATATATATATATATATATATATATATATATTGTATAGTTGTTCTCGTGATCAGAGCCTTTCACACATTTTCGTTGGTAAGAGAATATTGCATAACCTGATGTGTAGTGATGTGATAATCTTTTAATGCATTCCAAACTAAACCTCTACTATGCTGATGGCGTCTTTGAATTTGAATTTATGGTACATTTTCGCAACTTTATATATTTAATAATATTTGCAGCCCTTGGAGATTTCAAGGTTCGCGAGGCGGTCTACTTGTAAGGTGGTCTTTGTTTCTGTCGATATTTACGAGCAGAGATATTTGATGCTGCCAGACAGCAATAATCGCATTCAAGCAAGCATTCCACTTTAGTGAGTAATGTGCACAGATCGGTAGAAAGAATAATGTGGTGTTTAAACTCTTCTAGCGCATACAAAACTCTATCTCAGTCAGGAGTCAAATATATGTATAAAAGTATACAGAGAAAAATGGTAAGAAGACACCCTGAGACACACACAAATATCTGTTCCTACAAATACATAAGTGTCTGCATTTACTAAGCATACAAAGATCAACAAAGGTGTTTCCATTTTGGATGGGGGCCAATACGAGAGTGGCATATTCTATCGAATCGGCTCAGATTGAGGTTTCCAAGTAAGATTATTTCTAGTGGAGCTCGTTTTTTAGGGGTATGGTCTTTCCTACTTAATACTGATCATGCTTTCTGTCTCTCAAAAAGAGAATTAACTCCGAAAATTGCCTTTTCCCAGACACTTCAGTCCGCAGCTGGTGTCTTAGCCAGGCGTTAAACAATACAGTAGGACATTATTGAATTACTATGACTTACATATATATGAGTTTGTGTGAGTATCTGTACATCTGTCTGTCTGTGTGTGCATATGTATGTATTTATGTATGTAAACGTCGTATATATACAACGCATACAAACACAGACACACATACATGTCTATAATTGTACTTATACATCCGTACACCTCCTTTTCTTTCTGTCTTTCTGTCTGTCTGTCTGTCTGTCTGTCTGTCTGTCTGTCTGTCTCTCTCTCTCTCTCTCTCTCTCTCTCTCTCTCTCTCTATATATATATATATATATATATATATATATATATATATCATGTCAAATTTTGCTTCCACTTTACAATCAGGTGTGGGGGAAAGAATCATAGGGAACGAAACTATTATACCTTGTTCGACACACCGAGAAATATTGAATAGAGTGAAAACTCAACAACCAGACCGATGAACAAGTTTTAATTTTTCTACTTGCTCTCCACAACAGAAAATGACCACAAACCTATCTTTTTAACCATTTCAATGCATCATTCATTTATTCTGGGGGTCGTAGGGATAGACAGACCCTGATAGATCATACAGGTAGTGAATTACCTCACTGAGTACCAGAAACTGATTCGATCAATCAAAGAAAAAAATAGCTGGAGATTTGTTTCGACCAGGTTCCACAGTCCGCGATTAACATCAGCAAAACATGTAAGCAACACGTTTCAGGGGGGGACAGGTTTTCTTTATCTGTTTAAAGTTTTGACTGTCACTCTCAAAAATGAAGAATTGCTGTATGGGTAAGTTGGTCCTTTTGACATTTTGCAGAATTGTATTGATATTGTTAAATTAGTTTGAGATGAACTGTTGAGGGCGAATCAGAAATGATAAAAAGTACACAGTGGTGACGTTTTGGGAGTGAATTGTGCAAATGCATTGTAACCGGGTGGAGGGGAATTGTTGGTGCTGAATTCCCCATAAACCTTTAGTGGCATCTTATCTTTTCATTGCTTCTTTCCTCGTATAACTTCGTAAATATGTCACGTAATAAAATTATATTATTGCATATACAAATCTTGGCATCAAATACGAAATTGTTTCAAAGCAGCAGCATTACCACTGGAATTTCGGGTAAATTTTTACATATTCATCCGTGGATAAAATGTTGTGATGATTCAAAAGATGTCGCTGTAATGGAACAAAAGCTATAGAACAAATCTCCAAAGGGAATTGCTCATTCGTACAGAGAAACTATTGTTTTTTCCTTGATACAAAAACCCCGAAATTATTTTTAAGATAAAAGTATGAAATTTGCTTTCATATTACGGGTGTTTACGGAGTACAAATGCTGGTTGTATTTCATTTTGCATGTTAAATAAGCGATTGAACGAAATCCAAATTGCAGTCATTTTTCTATTCGGGAACAGGAACGTCCTCTTTACCATCAGAAGGCAGGCATTGGACTGGCCATTAATCCTAATCAGAGTATTCGTCTCAGAACACAAACATGCATTCAAACACACGTTCTGCAGTGAGTGATGGATAAACACCCAAGTACCTACAACAGCAACTATGCACTTATACAGTTGTGTCACCCTATCAGCTCATAACCTTGATGCACAAAAACAAACTCACACATATGCACATCCATATACATTAAGCAAGTGCTCCTACCGTATTAATATATATATTGGGTCCAATGTGAGGGTTTTAATTTTGCCTTGCAGTACTGGAATGGATAAAGTCTACAGCCACACTGAAGAGATATAATACATCCAAACAGCTTTCTGTGGATGACACAATAATACATATATATATACACCAGTTAGTGAATTTTAACTCTATCAATGTCAGAGTGCCTTGAAATGCAACTCTACACTCCTTCAGCCTTTTGAAGTGGAGCATTTAACCCTGTTTTCTTGGTACCACAGGAGAAAGGCAAAACATTCACCCACAGGTACATTGTAAAGCGTGAAGAAATGAATAATCGTAGATTTGCGATGTATAATGAACACTCGTTAGCAGGGCCCGTTTTTCTGTTCCCTAGTGCCTCACGTTTTATCTAATTTCTAACAAATATGGTTCAACAAACTGTTCCTCATTAAACTACTTCTCTCCTTTTGTCAATGTCGGTATATTGTCTTCCGAGCTATTTGCACCGGAAGACAGCTTGCTCCCTCCTTGAATGTTGCATTGCAAAACAAACTAAGAAGATTCCTTTTTTTTCTCTTCATTTAATCTTTCATAATGTAGAAATGCAGCAATACTTGCTGAGGGCGCCTAAACAGATGTCAATTTTCGAATACAAACTGATCTCCAAGCAAAACTAATCCCCTCAGAAAATGTCGGCCTAAAATCTCTCTTTTGTAATGAAATCTAAGATTCCAGTAGCTTCCAAGCCAAGATTGTAAACCTTAATATGACAACACACTGACTTTCATAAAATTCACTTCAATCAACAATGCATTTTTAGGCTCGACAACTTTTATATAAAAGTCCCGAGGGACATAAACTGATATTTAGATCAGAGTTATCCATTTGTTGCTCACTATTTGAATTATTTATAAAATCAACTGCATGATTGGATATCTTTCAAATTATCCAAAATAAAATCTATTTTCTGTTGAAAAATATAAAGAAATCCCAGGTTGTAAAAATGTTTCCGTCGGGGAGATACGCTAATAGACTTAGTCTAGTATATCGGGAAATTTAATTGCATCCTTATAAACAAAATATACCGAATGATGAATATTTTTTCTAACATGATTCCTTAGAATTTCTTTTTATCTAATCTACGTCGGGAGGCAAAACAGTTTTCACGATTGATAAACTCATCTAATTTGACAAAATTGTAAACCGATCTCTTCTCTAAGATTGTCCAATTATTCGTATAGAAACAGTTTATATATTGATCACCCACACAGAACAGCAGCTAATATTCAATAATAAAGACATTAGAATTTTAAGAGTAGGTCGGGAAAAAAATGAAAAATGTCGTCCATATAATTTTCGAGCGGTAATATTTGCACTACCCAGAGGCTTTTTTGCAAGGAAGTGATTATTCGTGGAGATTTTATGTGAAATTAGCCATGAAATCTAAATTCAAGCCATTGAACTCAGAATATGCGTCCCTCATGATTTGACAGGAACCCCCAGTGGGTATATACCTTCCTATGTACTCTCGTGAACACTTCATGACAATTTTTTTAGATTTTGAATAGCGATGGAAGATGGTCTACAGAAAATATGAAAGAACAGAGTGGACTTACATCAGATATTCTAAAATTCACTGAGTGTGATTTGAGAACATCGACGACATTTTTTGATTGATTTTTTTTACAGCAATCATATATTGTTAGCATCTAAAGCATTTAAACGATGCTATGATGATGCATATTGAGATCACATCGGTAAAAATCAAAAGTTTTATTTTGCAGAAAATTTCCACACGGTGCATCGACCAGTCTTATAACCACCAGAAATATTTTCCATGTTCTTCTCCTGCAAACCGAGAGACTTTTGCAGAAACTTTCACGAAAACACTAATACGAAGCCATAGAATTGTTGGAAGGAGGTTATTGATAAGGACGATACTTTTTTTTATTCCAATCAGGCTTGAAACTTTGTTATATTTAGGAACACTAAATCAGAAATAACCTGTTGGATGACCTTATATATATATATATATATATATATATATATATATATATATATATATATATATATATATATAGAGAGAGAGAGAGAGAGAGAGAGAGAGAGAGAGAGAGAAAGAAAGAAAGAGAGAGAGATCTCGACATACAGATAGATAGATAGATAGATGGATAGATTGATGGATAACATGGATGAAAAGCTCATTATTATATAACAACTGATAAAAAGAACATTTCCTCTCCTTAGCCAGGGACTTATTAATCTAAGATCCATGGATTAGGGAGAAATCAGTCTATTACTATTCGCAGTAGAAAACCGACCCCATTTCTATTGATCACAATGTACATGGATTATATAACCAGTGCAACACATTTCATAAGTATGCAATTTTGTCAAACAGCCAGAGTTGACTTCATTGTTTCAATAAGTCAGATCTAGAATTTAATATGTGTGATTTTAAGAATTGAATTACAGAAAAAGGTCGAAACGAAATCGTAATTCTGTGGCGTCATGTCGTGTATATGGTGTTTCCGAGTTAGCAATATTTTTTCATGCAATCATTGAATTTCATTTATTTGGTTTAATAACAAGTATATATATATATAAATTTACATATATCTTTTTTACGGAGAAAATTGCTTTGCTACTAAGCATGTCATTAAAGCAGTTAATATAATGATAGAATGAGAGAACCAGTAAAATAAGAATATAAAAGATAACAATTTGTACATGTTCGTGATTTTTAAGTTATTTGCCCGAACGTGCTTTTACTAACTTGAAATAAATCACAACGTACTAGTAGTGTTTCTGTAATGCATTGGCCTAAATTGTTCCGTCAGACACCTGTAGGTTTTATGATTGCATCTAACCGGGAACAGAACTTTCTAATTTTTTTCCATTCGCTCGAATACGTCTTTTCATATATTTTTTTTATTTTGTCAAACTTTTACCATTGAGTTGTGATTCATTTTTGTATGAAACAATGATGATGCAATAACCGTACACAAATTACAGTGACAGTGATTTACACAGGAACTGATGCCGAATTTACTTGCATTTCTAAGAGCCTAACTCAGATTGACTTGCTCAGCCTAATTTAGCAAATCCCATTCATAGGAACTATTATCAAAGGAGTTGAAATGAGATACGTAGTTATTGAATGATGTTGTATGGAGGAAATAATTCAGTTTTATTTACTTTTTAGATTCCAATGAAGCAAAGAAGTTTGAACTCAGGGCAATGATTAACCTTATGGGATTTTCAATAAATGGACAGATTTAGTCATTCATATAGACATCTCCATTTATACACACACATAAACACACACACACACACATACACACACACACATATATAAACATTTTTGCATGTATGTATACATATACATCTATAAAGATATATGCATGTTGTGAAAGGGGCACAAATAGAAGCGAGTAGCATGTTAAAAATGAACTGATCTTGGGAAAGAATATGTATTTTATTTTCATCTCAATATTCAGATTATTTTGCACTGCGTTAATCAGTAAAATCGTTTTTATGTCAGACAGGCTCCAAAAGATGGGGGACGCAAGTCCTAAACCATTTGAAAGCTTTTTTTAAAATGTATTTATGCTGCTTGCAAAATGGTCTCGAAATGTGAAATGACATTAGCGTTAAGATAAAAGAAAGAAACACTTTGCCAAAAATGATAGTTTGAAAATTTATCTAAAACAAATGGATTATATGCAAAATACATGTTTTGATATTCTAGTAGTGCAAGTTTGGCAAGCTTCTCTATGGATACTTAGCTAGTAATCTCCCAACTGGGTCTTCATCCTTTCAATATCATTGTAACCGCTCATAAAATATATCACTAAAACTGCTACCATACATTTCCTCTGCACGTAAAGGTCGCACTAATCGATAGTTACAATGTTGGATATTTCAATATTTACTTCTTATTGTGCCAGCGTTTTAGATGTTCTTTTAACTAACTATCCTGAGTGGATTTTTAATGGGTAATTACACTATCATTTCATTTCTCTCAGTCAGCATTTATGCATGACTTTTGAAGTTTTGAACTTTTAGTGATGATGATTGTCACCTTCGGCTTGATTCATCAGATATCTCTATCATAGGTTTTGCTGGATCAATAGTACCTGAACTTACGTATTTCATCACATTGTGTTATTTATTGCCGGCCAAATGATATGAGGATCCATGTAATGAGTCGTGATATCCAGCGGTTGTCAGATATTCTTGTGATATGACCAGCCTATTGCGATTAGAACTCTTTGATATCTCAGAGATGTTTTTATTTTGTAATGTACTATGCTGTTGTGATCTCTTAATGTGATATGGGGCATGTTTCTATTTTGTGCACATTGCAATCAATTTGGAAGGTTTCATGTATATAAACCATAGATGGCTATCTATAAGATGCATTGAATGCATATCTCTCTTCATGGGATCAATAGAATATCTTGAGCTTACTCTTTAAAAAGCTTTCCAACCTACACTGATTCATTGCTCGATTTCCTCATCTTTTAAAGATTTCATGGATATTCTTTGTCCAAGCTAGGCGTACTTTCCTTCTTTTTTCAGCTCAGCTCTTCCAATTTTATTCATTGCTTCTTTTCCAACAACATTAAGGCTGCACACAGTATTAGTCTTACTGGAGTTTATATGGAAACCAACTTCCTTGTTTCCTCCAATCAGTCTACCGTTATGTAGAAATCCTGCTGGTTCTCGACGCGAAGGACGATGTTGCCAGTAAATCTGGGGTTTCTTAGGTATTCGCCGTTTATTTCGATTCCTTTATTTTCCATTTTAGGTTTTTGAAGTTCATCTCCGGGGCAAATGCTAAGGGAATCGAGCAAGCTGGTATCAACTTGTTTTGTCCCTTTCCCAAACTGAATTGTTTTAGAGTTTTTATTTCATCTGATAATAGAACTGACGTGACGATAGATGAGATACAAAACTCTAACATATACGGGGTCTACGCTTTGTTGTGTCGAAAACTTCGAATTAAACAAATGCTACTGCAAGTGGTATTTTATACATTGATACTCCGCCTTTTACATGCTTGACTAAACGGAGATGGTAATGTATCTCTCCTGAAACCGACCTGTTCCCATAGTTAGGTTTTCATCTAATACTTTCGACTGATGATCACTTGGATGGAGCAACTTTGTGGATGTCGTTGAATAAACTTATCATTCTGTATTTGTTTAAATCTTTTGAGTCCCTTTTTTTATATACCACTGCTTTATGACTGCTTCGAGGAATAGGATTTTTCTTGAATTTTTGTGCACGTCTGAGTATTCGGCTATGACTGCCCAATAAAAGGCGAGAGAAGTGACAGATATTGATTTCCTTTTCCCCGAAACTTTTGTTGATCACCAATAAAATGACAAGCTACTTAAAGATGTTGGTGAAGAGACAGTTTTTATTGAGTGACTAAACCTCTTTATGGAAATAAACATCCCTTGCTACTAGACCCTTACACCATCATAATTCAAAAGTCTCATTACGGACGGTATATTTTCTTGTTTACTCATACGTACATTCATACACATATGATGGATGTATATACATCAAATTACTAGAATAAAAACAGACATGCATTGTGTTAGACGTGTGTGTCGATACACAAAATAAAATACTGGGAGAATAATTGGAATTAGGACATCTTCTCAGATTTTCTGAAGATGCGTACTATAATATGTTATGAAATTTACTATTATTTGTATATACATATATGTGTATACATGTGTTTTTATATGTGTTTGCTTGTCTGTGTATTACACACATATATACATGCGCGCACACACATATAAGTGTGTGTTTGTTGATAAGGATGACAATTGGAAGGTGAGCAGAAAAAGCTGAAGGGGTAAGTATCGAAATATTCAATAATGTGAGAATATTTGGCTGCATTCCGACAAAAGCAAGCAATATATTCCAGAGAACAGTTGCAGCAGTTCACGAAAAAAAAAAAAGAAGCTATTTTAATGTTTCGACGGTGAAAAGAGCATGGGAATATTTCTGTTTTGTTGGTCCTTTAGTACGAATGAGAGTTTTTTTTCTATTTGTGTAGATGAGAGTAAAATTCAGTTTGAAATGAGAAAAGGCTGTGGGAGGCATGATTAAGGGGCGTTGTTTACAGTCATTTTGGGTGCTTGGCTTTCATCAGATGAGAAGTAAAGAGGGGGGGGCTACTCAAACTTTTATTTCAAATTATCTTGGTTAATGCACTGAAAATGCATAATTTGGCCTAGACCACCAAAATAGAATGAACATTTTCTTAGCATCAGCCCCATTTCTTTCCATTATTTTACCTTACTATTGTTTATGTTGTCCTGGCCAAATGACAAATCCAGAGTGTAATAACATGACATAATTTCAAATAAAAGTTTTGATATAATATAATGCAGCACATGAGCACACACACGCACACACACACACACACACACACACACACACACACATATATATATATATATATATATATATATATATATATATATATATATATATATATATAAATATATATATATATGCAAATGCTAGAGGAGATATTTGTGCGTAGCAGATAGATAGATGTCAGTGCGCAGGTAATCTCATTTTAATGTCCCGTGACACAACCTTACCACTCCACATATACAATGCGTAACTATGCAGTGAGCCTTCATCAATAAATACACGATAATTTTTGATTTAACTATACTTGCTTCCATAAAGTAAACATAAAACTGCACTTACCGTTAGTAAGAATTGAGCCATTTTGAATATCTGTTTAACTAATATCAAAGCCTAAGCCATTCTCCGTTGTGAATATGAGCTTTGGAAGAAATTGTTGTTCTTCAAATTTCAATTCTATGAACGTTATATAGACCCACGTAGGTGAGGTTATTCACTGGCAAAATGCTCAAGCCACTCACATACCTACGTACGATTTTGAAGAAAGCTACTACACTCATGAGTACTAAAACATATGTATCTGGCTCCCTTGAAACTATATGCACATTGCTAGTGTGTCTATGCTAAATCATGATAGATGTGAATCTGTATATAAAACATTCAAGATGAACTGTTTTTGCCGCGTGTCGGCTCAAGAGGTTACTTCAATAGAAGCCTCTCGTAGTGTGCTGGCAAAAACATGCAGTTGCGATTCCACAAGTACAATGAATAAGTCAATTGCTGACCCGTATGCAAATTTCACCCCACTTAGAAAATTCTCTCTACATGCATCGAATGGAGATATTGGGAAATCTTGGTCATCTTGGAAAAAAAATTATTGACCTTACGTTTGCCCTTCATTCATTTGGCATAGATGCAGGCATGCCCTCTTGATGTGCCGATCGATCGAAATTCTTCATTGGTGCTATGTGCCAAGTATACGCAAATATACATACACCAAACAAATCAGATTCTTGCATGCCATTAGGTCTTAGGTCATTATTAACTCATTTCATAGATTAATGCTATTGGAGTTTTGTGGAAATGACACCGGTATTAATGATTCTTCCGCGGGAAATCAGGGGAAGCATGATTTAAAACAGTATTTACAATCAATAAGGAATACTATCCATGTATCAGTCATGTAATTTTATGTATGTGTGAATGTGTCCTCATATACTTTTATCTAGGTGTAGATTTTGCTATTGTAGAGCCATAAATATGAGATATATTCCGAAACACGACTGTTTTGTACTTAATTGTACTTATCAATTAGGCAAAATTATTCCTTTGTTGTTTTCTTTTTCATAGCATTTTAATCCGTAAATATATGCTTCGTTATTAGCTTTTCTTTTCATGTTGCGAACACTTGGTGCTCCTGTTACGAGTAACACACACACATATAAATATACATAAATGCGTATATATAGTAGCATAGTTCTCATTTTAAGAGCCAAATTTTCGGTTGGGATACTTGTGTCAGCTCCATGGATGCAGTTCTCTTTCTAAACCCATAAAACGTCTTTAATAGAATTGTGAAGTAATTTCCCTTGCTCCTGCGACAGCCATTATAGAAGGTTCTGGCGAATCTCAAGAAAAGTCTACGTCCAACGATGAATGATAGAGAAAAAAAAGCTGCCACTGCTTCAGATGATGATGATGATGATAACGATGAAGATGAATTATGGAGTATAATTTGCCGCAAACACCTTCCGTTTTCAGCATTGTAAATTAGTTCTGCTTGGATCAGAAAATAACCGCCGGCCAACTTTGCCAGATTTTGATCTTCTCCTTTGAGGTTAACTTAAAGAAAAAGTTTGTGTAAACAAAATCCCCAAACACACAAGGAACCTAAAAATATTTTTCGACATGGAATAGAGCATTGGAGCCATATGCATCATGAGCTCTTTTGGAACATTGCTTAGAAATAGTTCCGCTTTGACGAACAAAAAGAGAAAGGCGATTGCAGGATTTTATTCTCCACAATTGGTTTACAATAATTTCCGAATTGTAAAATGCATCAGAGTTAAATGGAAAACTCTTCTCATTTCCATGAAAAAGTTACCCAAGTTTTAAAATGAATTTTTTTGCACCACGTGAGTATATAAACTTCCAATACTCATCTTATATTCACGATGAACACTGGTCCTTTTTGAGATCAGTTTCGAATTTTCAGCGCCAACATTGTTCCAATTTCCAAACAGTATTTGACGTTTTATGTTCCTCCATCATACACATAGATCGAACGTCATTCTTTTGAAATTTTAGATCAAAATTCAAATAATAATCGAGTCAAGCTGCATTCTTATTGATCAAGCTCAAATATGATAAACTGAAGATGACAATATTTTCGTAAATTGAATCATTTTGTTTGGAAATGAAAGTTCTAAAGATTTTAAAATAGCCTGATGGGAAAATGACTGATCCAACAGTTGAAATCATATACAAGCAAAACTATAAAATTTGACATAAACCAGAAAAGAATCTCTGCAGTTGCAATTACACTATATGATATCTACAATATGATTTTTTAAGTTTCCAGATAATGCAGTGGTGCTTTTTACCGTCCATATGCTGTTGTAGTGTTTTTAGAGTGAATGATCTTGGATGGTGCGGTTGATATTTTTTAATGATATGAAGGACAACCGCCGAAAAAGTTTTTGAATGTCTGGAAGCTAAGAATAAGGTTTGAAAAGTCGACGCAAAATGTATAGAAAAAGGCCAACCATATCACGAAGTTGGAAAGCTCTAGTATGAAGCCTCGATCAAAAGTCTGTTGCTTCAGTAAGAAGCCCAAAGTTCTCAAATAAATCTGTTGAGGGTACTTGTGCAAAAGCAATCTAGAGCTTTGATATCTGATATGCTGTGATATATTGCCAGGAAGTGCAGCCAAATAGGAAAGGGAGAAGGACGAGAGAGTTCTAAATTGTAGAATGGCAAGGCTGTTTTGAATGTAGAAAAAAAGCCGGACGATTGCCAGTAAAAGTGAAACCTGATTTACATAAGTCGGGTTCCATTTAAAAAAAAATAAATCGTCTTTGTGGGTGAGAGCACTGTATCAGTTAGACTCTATCGATAAAAAAAAGAGAAGAAAGAAACGCAGCCTAGGAAATGTTGCATTGGCACAATAAACTGGAAGCAAATCATTTAGTTTAAATGAAACCTTATGGAAGAGACAAAAGTAAAGAGAAAAAAAGATAGTGAAATCCCATGTATAATCTAGAGGAATCTTTCTGACCGTCTGACACGCTATAAACCACTATAAACATAGGCACAGCCCAACCATTATTTTTATTTTTTGCAGACTCAAGTGACCCAGAAAAAGATTTTGAGAAGATTTGAAGATAAAGTTCCGAGCAAATATCCGTTTCGTATGTTTTCGAGTAGAGCTCTTTTAGATATGTAAATATAATGTCAATTTTATCTTATTCACGGTTGTCTGTCACGCTATAAAGAAAACAGCCAATCACAGGCACACCTTAACCACTTTTGGTGTGCATACCCAATGAACATAGAGGAATACTTTGAAATAAATGTTTCAAATAAAGGAGGGGTTTTATAGGGGATAATATATTTCTAATGTAGCTGTGATACCAAAATGGAACCTCACTACGTCAATATACATGTCATATATCATGTTTTGTATAAAAAAGTGAAGAGGACGCCCGTTTGTCGGAATGAAAATTTAAGGGAGACCTGTACTGTTGGGTCAAAGATACGAGAGACTTTTTACTCTTTAGAAGTTAAAGGTAAGAATCATAGTTTAATGAGGTTTTTCAAGAGGCTCTCGGGGCCTCAGAATATAAGGGGCCACGAAAAGCTTCTGTAGTTAATCTACAGTATTTCTACTGACGATAACATATTTTCATAAATGGGGTGGGGGTACTCCTTAAAATGCAAAGCCTTTCAGGACCATAATTATGTATCTACGCCTCACAATAAAAAGAATCTCCTTCCACCGATATTCCAACTGGCGTAGACTGATGTTCAGCTATTAATATAAAATCGAAAGAAAAAACATAGAAATAGAATATCGAAAGAGTCGAAGTGGATCAAATGATTGAACTACTTGCTCCAATGCATACATATAACTGACTGTTCCTGATTCCTCACGGACTGAAATCATCAGAATAGTGTCCGTAATGATCATTGATTTGTTCGTTGGTGCATTGTGCCAGGGGCATAACCTTACCTTAGAAAACAGCTAGAGAATCAGTTTTCACAACAACTTTGATTTAGGAATTAACGAGTATAAAATCGTTGATATGCCAAATTTTTGCAAGCACCATGAGCTCTACAATGAAGTAAGTATTGACTTCATTCGGGTAAACTCTGCAGATATTGATGTGTTCTAGTGAATGTGAGTATGTAATTTGGTAAATGAGCAGAAGTTCTTCGTAATTCTCTTGGCGAAAGCTTGTGTCTCAATAACATAGATCTTGAACCCAAAATATTGACACATAATAAAATGTCTATATTGATAATAGATGCTTCAATCAGGTTGTTTAAATTACTTTTACGTGATTCTTGTCACATACTAAAGTCTTGTACGGATTATCATATCCAGCAAACGCAGCAAAAGGAAAACACTTTTTTTGAATATATATATATATATATATATATATATATATATATATATATATATATATATATATATATTGATACTCATGATGCGTGTTTTGTTTTGTGTCTTTACAGTTTGTAACAGAAAGGTTCTACTCGAGAAGATCTGCATAGTAGCACTAATACTGGACAAGAATAGGGTAAAACAAAATTAAAAAGACATGAAGTATCCAAATTAGAGAAAAACATGAAGGGTCCATTGAAACACGTATACACTTATATTTTAGACGTCTAATAATGAACACACACAATTTTTCTAAGATTAATAATGCGTTCTGTAGTACTGATAGAATATTTTGGAAGAGAGGAGATTTTATTTCTCCTGATTTTTTGAACTTCAATAAGATTGTCATTAGAAAATGCCTAGAGGGGTATTTTTGCAAATTTGCAACATTTCTAACCAAATGATAGCACTGACACAAAACTTAAAAAGAGACGTATAAAACAATCATCTGATACTCAATTTGTTTTCTATTGAACCCTGACTTTTCACCACTAAAAAGTACACACCTGTTACAACGGTTGGGAACCCTCCCCTATATATGTAAACCACAATATCAAATCAGTTTTGGGATATATATAAATACACACACACACACACATATATATATGTATATATATATATATATATATATATATATATATATATATATATATATATATATATACATATATATATATATATATATATATATATATGTGTGTATATATATATATATATATATATATATATATATACATATATATATACATATATATATATATGTATATATATATATATATATATATATATATATATATATATATATATATATATATATATCAGTATTTATCCAGTGTGACAATGAAAAGACATTTGTTCAACTTTATAATTTGTCTTTTTTCAATTATTTTTGTATGATCGCTTCTCAATTCCGTATAATTGGTATGATGTTCGTTATTAACCACAAAAGTTTTCCAGGTGCTGCTTCAAAAAATCACGTAATGCAGATTAGTGTCCTCCCTGTGTCATCTTACGACCATTGTAAGCATTATGCAATGAAAAGATCAAGAAAAATTATCTTGTTTTTATTATTCAGACTCCACAACTCATGAATGAATACGCTCACGAGGCCAAGAAACACTTGGTAATGTTCTCCTCAGTTGAGGCAATGGTATATTGAATGTATTTAACAATCGATTCATTGTTTTAATCATCAATTGATCTTGGGTTAATGGCTTCAACGTATCTAATAATTCGAAAATGAACCTAATTAATCTCAAATCATCACGAGAGATCGAATGACATCACTGGAACACCAATACCAACGGTCAACAGGGAGTGAGCACACGCTGAATGAAATGGTGAAATTATATTGAATTAGCATTTTTAAAAAAATACACTCTTACCCCTTCTATCAGGTAATAAAAACCCAACATTGCTTCTGAAATAGCAAGTTCAACTGCTGAATGTGCTTCATCTTATAGCCAACAATCACTCATATTGCTACCAAAGAGTCGTTAACTTGCTTGGAAACAATAAGTTATAAAAAGATATCTATCTATCTATCTATCTATCTATCTATCTATCTATCTATCTATCTATCTATCTATCTATATATATATATATATATATATATATATATATATATATATATATATATATATATATATATATATAGATATATTAGCATACAGTAATATATAGTATATTTGAGGAAAAACAGGAATCCAGGATATCAGAGAATCCATAAAAAAACCTAAAGGGCTGGTTAGGTTGAAAGAATGTCAGACAACTGCATACATCATGATTCACTATGTGGGTCCACATAAATCACGTGCGAAACCTGTGCTAACAAAAATATGAGATGTCCTGATGAACTAGATAATTCAGAATGTACTGGCTCCGTTATATCCATGAAAGATAAGTCTAGCTGATCTTGTAGAAAGTCTACGGATAATGTTTGATGCGCAATGAATTACGTAATTGACCAACCAAAGTGTTTTGAGAAAAATGCAATTTGACAGCAGCTTACTAATTTGATTCCTAGAACTTTATAATGCCACAAATAGCAAAATGAAGAAATATATGTCGCAGGTGAACAAAACAATTCTATGAAAAATGATGGTATATTCTGTGAGATAGTACAAAGAGCATGAGTTTCAGTCACACATTCGGTGACAAATAACATATATTAGTATCAAATTGTAAGCACGAGAAGAATTAGTTTGAAATTGTAAGCACGAGAAAAATTGAGGGATATGAGGTGTTGATATATTTTTAAGATATACAAGGGCTTTAACGGAATTTACAGAGTGCACTCTGCCATACGTTGATTTACTAAAAAAAACATGCCTATGAACCTTCTGACTGAATTGTATTGGGGAACAGGTGTTGCTTCAAATCGTTTGAAACCAATTGAAAAAAAACTAATGCCTGATGTTGACCACCTGACATATTAGGTGGAAATTTACATCTCCCTTTCCAGGGTGAGAGAGAAATGAACGTGTGGGCACAGAAGGTAGTGTTAGATATAATAGAATGTGGCAGCGCACGAGCTACATGACAGTTTGAAATCTTTGAAGTGAAGTAAAGAAAAAAAACATAACTATTGGTATTGAATTCATCAATCAACCAACGTAAGAACGAAAGACAGGACGGAGAAAACATAACTTTTCAAGATGACAAGACTCAGAAATAAAAAATAAAAATCTAAGAGGAATTGAAGATCGACAGAACATGAAATGAAGTCTAAACTAGAGACCTGAAAAGGAGAAAAACTAGAAAATGGAAAAGAAGAAAAACTAAAGATCGTTATGTTAGAGGAACAGTACAGGTATAAAAAAGGTTCTGGAAAAGACGGATAAGGAAAAGGAAGATGGAAACTTAGATAGAAGGATGGAATCTGATAAAATCAAACGCCTGCATGAAAGGTTTAAGCAAGAAAACTACACAAATGAATGAAATCAAGAGCTAATTCACAAACAGGATACATGAACGAGTTAAGAAATGAACGAGTTAAGAAATAGATGAGCAAAACGATAAAGTTAAGTACGAAGGAAAAAAAACGAGAACAGAGGAAATCGAATGTACGATAGAATGAAGAAGAAAGAATGAGGAAGAATGAAGGAAAAGAAAGATGAATGAGAGAACTCTTGATACAGTGAAGACTTAGTAACATGATAAATGAGAAAATATGTAACGATTAAAACATGATAAAGATACAAAAAAACGAATGCAGAAAGCTTACATAAACCAAACGTAATGGATGAGAGAAAGAGGAATTCGCCATCGAAGTCAATAAATGAACGACTGTAGCATAAACATTTAGAGTTGGGTAAGGACAAAGAATGAATATGGTCGTTATGTGTACGATTTACCAGACTAAATATTCGCCCTAACGGGCAGAATGAAATGCTGTAAAACCGGATGAAAAGATAAATGGATGGAAATCAGACAGCGTTTAATTAATATTGGTCCCATAAACAATTAAATATCACTTTTTGCACCGTTAGAAAAAAGGCCTTAATGTCATAAAGTAAAGTTTAGTGGTGTGACGTATAGGTAGGGCTGATGGCATAAAAAGATAGAGAGTTCGAATGAGAGGTATAATGATCTGAATAAAAAAAAGTTCCACTCAATTTTGACTCTTAAGAGATGAAAATAATTTTCCCCCTAAATATTGATCAGTTCAAATAATATACCTACTCCCTAAAAGTTGAAAAATAGCCCCAACTTGATGTCGATCTCTGAAAGTGAATAGAATTTCCCTCTTGGTTTTAAATTGGTTAAAATATTCCCACTTTATACTGACCCTTCAAGATGAAAATAAACTTTCCTTTAGGATTCGGTCTTCTGATAAATTTTTTTAAAAAATCCCATCTTGACCATTAAAACTTACAAATAACACTTCTGTCTGATTTCGACCCAAAAACATGAAAATAAATTTCCTCAATTCAACCGATAAAATTGAAACCACCCCAACATTTTCGATCTTCAAAAGTGAAAATATAAATTCCATTCGGATTTAACACCTCAGATAAATAACTAAATCTACAAAATAATCCGATCTTGGAAAAATTTGGAACAAATGTGCCTTGATCTAGTCATTTAAAGTGAAAGATGACTTTAACCCTGATGAATAATCATGCAAATTGCCCCCCCAACTAAATGCACCTAAAAGTATACATTAATTTTCAAGGATTCAAGTCGAGTAGTTCAATCAGTAAGTGGGTACATACAAACTGACAGACAGACAGACAGACAGACAGGCACATGGATTCCCAGTGAATCGTAAGATGACATCACTGGTATTTTCCATTCGAAAATAAGTGAAAAACATCTTGAAATATTTGAAGTCTTGAGAATTTTATGGTAATGGTCGTGTCTGTAGACAAAACAGTGAGACAAGGAGCGTCGGAACCATCAAACGCAGGAACAAAAGACAACACACGCACATGCGTACGAGGAATGATTGATCCCTTCACCACCTTTGGTGGTTATGCTGGTACAACAGAATGAATGAGGGGGAACAGGTAGAAGATGAGAAACAAATAAAAGAGGGAACTTATAAAAGTTGGGAAGAAAGAGAAATCTACAGTTGAGCAAAAACAGGAGGAAAGAATAAAACAAAACATCAAACAAAGCAGTATATATTTACGCAGATGATGTAAGTTGATAAATCAATAAGCCCGTAGTCTAATGTTGAAAAAAACAACAATTTATTTTATGCAAGAATATTGATTTTTCTTACACAACATCACTCCTTGTCAATGCACCTAAGTCAGTGGTGAATATTATTCACATAAATCAAAAAAAATTGCTGTGGGTTTTTCAGAACAAAACTTCGTGTCAGACTATGGACTTATTGATCCATCCTCGTACATTTGCCAGAACAAATCGGAAAAGTTGATCAAGAAAAAAAAAACAAACCAGTAGAAAGTGAAGACAAAAGTTCTAATGCAAAAAGTGTAGATGCCACGATAAATAACAGCCTGTTTTCAAAAATGTGTTGTCCTTCTGAGCCTGTGAGAAAAAATGTTGAATTTTCAAATGAATATAATGAAATTGTCGTCACAAGTTTGGAAAAAATGATGTTGGGTTCTCGTTTAGAAAAGGTAAGCTAATTGATAAGCAGAAGAGAAAAAAAGATCCTGAACTTTAAAATAGTCTCCATGATTCCTGGCGGTTGTGGGGACAATGAAACTGCTTTTAAACAGAGCAACAATAATGCAAAATTATTTCATATTATAATGCAATCAATTATAATTTAATGTCGGCCATCTATTTTAAATGCAATGGATAATACCTTTCCTGTCATTTAAACCCCAGATTTGTCTCTACCCTGTTGTTTACTTTATTCTCGTACTGAAAGATAGCAATGGAGAACCTCCAGAATCAGCCTGTGCTGACCAGAGCAGAAAAGAGAATTAAGGATTGAATTTCAGATACATGGGAATAAATGAATATCCATTGAAGAATAATTAAGGTATTTAGGATTTGTTTTGCGAAATACCCACTGGTGCAACTGTTTGATCTTTGAACGAACATATTAAAGAAAAAAATATTCCATGGGAAATACATCCTACAGGATCTTTCCGGTGTTTTCAACAAAATTCAGTGATAATAAAGTTAGATATACTGAATCGGTCTGAAGAACATTGCAAAATACATCTGGGGGTTTCAATGAACTAGTTGTCATTTGGTCGACTTATAAACAAGCTTCGTTAGTCACTCAAAACATTACTTGGCTTCTGGTAGTCTGTTGTGTGGGTAATCGATTGAAACATTGAATGACAAAAGTATTCATAAATAAGTTATTTCTCTTGGATTTGGTTGAGTAATGAACAACAGAACAAGCCTCTCTGCTGCTGAACACAAACTAAGTAATTATATTTGCATAGCGGTACGAAATATATCTACCACTAAAACTTTTGGGGGATGAAAAAAAACGAAACAAAGCAGTTTCTCTTAGACATACTATTGAGTAAATGCAGACATTGTCAGCCCTCCAGCGTCAGACTACGGTTAGACTGCCAAACAGACAAACTTATTATCTGGTGAAACCTATGTAAGAGTTTTGGTAACAGATGACAGATTTTTATATTGACAATCATGATGGTTACGATGATACATTCTTTCTTTAGTAAGTATACTACTTTACTAAAAGTCCCTTCCCAATCAAAACTGGGACATACAGTTGATTTATTGAACAAAGAGCAAGATAAAATCAGTTATAGAGTATAATCAAACCTATAAGACACATGTTAATTTGGAGAAAAGCAAGAAAAAAAGTATTGAGTTTTCAAAATTGAGCTCAACTGTTAGAGCATTAGAAGCTACTTTGATACACATTTCCACATGTAAGCAATGTTGAGTGTTTAAACTATGGAATCTAAAGCTGCTTTCCAAGACCCACCTGTCAACCTCACTTCTTTCCTCTCAATGTTCCTTACGTCTTTTCCTCTCATTATTGACTCTTGTCAGACGCATATATTTATATCAATGATCAGTTGAATATCCCATGTAAAGACAATACAAATGTCTTCATCAAAAAGAAGCATTTAAGTAGATTGTTGTATGTGGAAATGACTAAATGCACTGGAGAAACATTTGGTCACATAACAATCGTGATTTTTATGGGGATGATTCTATGCAATGATACAGCTCCAAATTTTGTACATGGATTTACCCTTCTGCAATGGGAACGTTATAAAATATAGTTACTTTATTGGATAAATAAGCATAAATGTGGGCGGATAAGTTGTAATTCTGATGTTTTGATATACTTATTTTAGTGGAGACTAAATTCAGGAAAATTCAAACATCAATAACACTCAATTCTTGTATTCAATCGATTTCTCAGCTTCAGATCGTAAAATGATGAGAATTGTGAAACCATTTAATTATTCTAATAATTCATGTGTTTTGGTGATATTCAGCATATTAGTGATGTTTCTTTGCATTATAAATCACTTGCCGATTTTATGCGTGCATTTTAATTCATCTGTAACATTCTCTGTGTAATGATTGAATGCGTCAATCCAAACTCATCGGAACATTCTATTATGAACATTAAACACAATGAATCTTTGCAATCAATCTCAAGCATTGAAATAAGGAAAAAGGTACTTTTGATTCTTCTTTGGAATATTCTTGTTTGTGTATTTATCTGTGGAATTCATAATAATGAGAAAATAAAGATGTACGTAAACCAAAGGGTATTTTTGAAGATATAAGCAATCAAAATAATCGTTGTGGCGAGATTTTGAATACTTTAATGCTATTTAGTCCCATGCAATGAACATGTACATCACGTTTCAAAATGTATGCAAATAAGCTTCAAAATATTTTGAAATCTAACATCGACTTTTGACATTCGGTCAGTAATTGATTATTGACTTAAAGCTCAAAATTTGTGTCAGGAGGATAAAAAAAAAGATTTGATAATTTAACAAAATAGAAAGTGTGTCCAGTGTGAGAAGTAGCTATGAATGTATTGAACTCTATATGTATTGACAGGAGCCGATATTCACAACTTGATCGCAGACGGATTAGGTGAGTTTTCTTGAAATTAAATACTTTTGCAGATGCAAACGATGGCAATAAACACAAACCAAAGGTTTGCTGTGAAAAAAATTACGATTTTAAAAACAATACAAACTTGAGACAACAAAAATAACTATTCTAGGGGAAAGTTATAGGGATGAAACAGGATAATATGAAGATGTAGACAAACGCTGCAATAAAATCGTATTTGAACGTATCTGTTGACGATGATAAAAATGTGATTGAATTCTACAAATAAATGATTAGACCGTGTATTTCTTGCAAGCAGATACAGATAAACCATTCTTCTTTGGATTTCAAAGTTTACTAAGTTCTTTCTGACCGTTCCAAGTGATCCAACAGTGATGAGCAAAGCTTTTATCCTCAAGTTCTACAATTGATCTCCTGGGACGCCTGTGGCTTTGCCTACTAATTCTTTTCATCCAATCTTTTATCTGTATCTGCTAGGTAAGCAAAATTAAAATTCTTCTTTCCTGTTTACAATGAGTAGATTTGACTTAGGTAATCCATTTGTATCAAAAATTTCGAGGTAATACTATGTTTCCTATCATCAGATTTTGGTTTGTGTATTTATCATTGGTCTGTGTTCTCTCATTTTAATTTCCAACAGTTCCATATGAGCCAAATTAATATTACTATTTTCAATAATAATAATAATAATAATAATAGTAATAATACGACAGACTTACCCACCTACTCCAAAGTTGCATAAACGAGGGTGAGGCACCAGAATGGATGACCAAAGGCAGAACCACCCTCAAAAAGACCCTGAAAAGGGGAACATGGCAAGCAACCATAGACCAATAACGCGCTTACCACTTATGTGGAAAATCCTGACCGAGCAAATAGCAGAGAGAATGTATATATCAGTGGAAAGAAGGGGACTATTACCAGAAGAACAGAAAGGTTGTAGGAAAGGAACAAAAGGGGCAAACGATTTACTATACATAGACCAGATGATCTTAAAAGAAGTGAGGAAAAGGAAAAAAGGACATTGCAATGGGATTGATAGATTTAAAAAAAAAGCGTACGATGGATTCCACATAGCTGGATACTCAAATGCCTTAGATTGTTAAAAATTAGCGAACCGGTGGTTAAATTCATTGGAAATTCGATGAAAAACTTGAAAGTAGACTTGACAGCCGCAGGGGATAAACTAGCAGAGGTAGGGATAAAAAGGGGAATCTTCCAAGGAGACTCGTTGTCCCCACTTTTATTTATTCTAACAATGATACTGCTCAACAGAATCCTGAAGAACAGCGAAGGGTACCATTTCTCTAAAACAAAAGGAAAGGTCAACCACCTAATGTACATGGACGATATAAAATGTTTGCAAAAAACAGGGGAGAGCTTGAGACTCTATTCAACGAAGTAAAGGAATATAGTGAGGACATCGGGATGGAGTTTGGAATAGAAAAATTTTCAATCATGGTAATGCACAAGGAAAGGCTTACAATGACCGTAGGAATTGAAATCCAGACAACAGTAAGATTAGAGCATTGACCGCACAAGACCGATACGAATACTTCGGCGTCCTTGATTGTGACACGATAAAACGGGAAGAGATGAAGGAGAATATAAAGACAGAATATCTTAGAAGGATAAAGAAAATATTAGAGACCAAATTAAACAGCAGAAATCTAATAAAAGGAATGAACACCTGGGCTGTGTCAGTAGTTAGGTATACAGGACCATTCCTACGAAGGACATAGGAAGAACTCCAGTCAATGGATAGGCAAACAAGGAAACTTATGACAATGCATAAAGCATTACACCCTAGAGATGATGCAGATAGATTATACGTAAAGAGAAAAGAAGGTGGCACGGGGCTCATCAGCATAAAAGACTGTGTCCAGAGAGCTAAAGTAGTCCTAGAAAGATATGTGCAAACGAATAGTGAAGAAATCATAAAGAGTGCAAGAGATAGCGCAACAAACAATAAAGTAGAAAACAAGGGAACTGCACAGCAAACAAGAAAGAAAGATGGGAAAGGAAAAATTGTATGGCAAGTTTAAAAAGCAGATATAAGATGTAGCAGACGAAAAATCATGGACGTGGTTACGAAAAGGAAACCTAGAGGGAGAGAAACAGAATCGCTCATCATTGCAGCTCAAAACAAAAACATAAGGACAAACTACATAAAAATAAGAATCGACAGAACACAGACAAACAGCAAATGCTGCATGTGCGGTGAAAGAGATGAGACAGTAAACCATATAACTAGTAAATGCTGTCAACTCACCCAGAAGGAGTGTAAGCATAGACACGATAGAGTAGCAACGATGATACACTAGGAACTAAGCAAACAAATGGGATTCAACCATGTGGAAAAGTGGTATCAGCACAAGCCAGAGGCAGCCGTGGAGAATGACAACAACAAACTACTCTGGGACTTTGACATCTAAACTGACCACCTCATCCAAGCAAGAAAACCGGACTTGGTAATTTTAGTCAAAAAAAGGAAGTCCTGCCAAATAGTAGACGTGGCTGTACCTGCAGACCGTAGAGTAAAAAGGAAGGAGAGTGAAAAACGGGGAAAATACCTGGACGTAGCAAGAGAATTAATGAAGATGCGGTAGTACCGGTCATAGTGGGCGTACTAGGATCTGTCCAAAAAACACTGAGGGTGAGACTGGAGGAGATCAGGATTAGGGGAGGTTCGAGACTGTACGGATAATGAGGAAAGTGCTAGAAATATAAGGACTGCAACGCTAACTGTCAATAGTGACCCAGCAGAGGAAGGGATATGCAAGCGGAAACTCAAATTGTAGCCCTGACATGATAGGCGGAAGAGACAGGAGACGTTAGCTGAAGACCTGAGGAGACATTGTCACTCAGCCTTCAGCGATAACCACTGGGCAACCGGTGTGAAACTGTAAATCGCAGTATTACTGCGACTTATGAGTACTAGGAGAGGAGGGCTGGAAACTTGAGGAGACTTGCTGTCACTCAAACTCCAGCAGTTATCACCAGGCAACTGGTGTGAAATTGCAAATAACAATAATAATAATATTAATAATAATAATAATGATAATAATAATAATAATAATAATAATAATAATAATAATAATAATAAGAAGAAGAAGAAGAAGAAGAAGAAGAAGAAAGAATGCAGGACTGGAACCAAGGAGGTGGAATACTTGCTTTGCATCGACCAGATGATCTTCGAAAAAGTATGAAAAATGGAAAAGAATTTTGCAATGGAACGGATAGACTATAAAATAAGCACAAGACATAGAAGTATGCTCGAATGTCTTATATTTTTCAAGATAACTGAACCAGTGATGAGATTCATAGTCAATTTAATGAAGAACTGGAAAGTATATTTGATAATCGCTTTAGAAAAATAGCAGAAGTATAAAAAGGAGAATCACTTGGGAGTTTCAATATCCATTGCCATTCGTTCTATCTATGATACTATTCACCAGAAACCTGATAAAAACTAAAAAAAAAAAGCATAGGATACTGATATCCAATTTAAAGGGAGGAGGCGACTATGTAATGTACATTGACGATATAAAACAATTTGCAGAGAACAGGGGAACATTCAAAACGGTGTTCAACGAAGAAGTACAATGCAATTATTGGGATGTCGTTTGCAACAGAAAAATGATGTACAGAGGAAGGCTTGCAGTGGCAGAAGGAATCGAACTCCCGGACAGAAAGAACATACGAGAATTAACCACACAAGACTGATACAAATACTCAGGAGCTCCAAATGTGACACAATAAAACAATAAGAAACGAAAGAAAAAATAAGAATAAGATACTTTGGGAGGATAAGGGAAATATTGAAAACCAAGCCGAAGAGCAAGAATCTGATAAAAGTAATTAACATATGGGCTGTGTCAATTGTAAGATATGCAAGACCATTCCTTGGATGGACAATGAGAGAACTCCAGTCAATTGACCGGCGAACTAGAGAGTCCATGACAATGCTCAAGACTGTACACTCCGAAGGTTGCAGGGATATACTGTAAGTGGAGAGAAAAGAAAGCAGCAAAGACTCATCAAAATCAAAAACTGTTTAGATGGTTGGAACAGATGTGAAAAGTATGTACAAGGAATCAGTGGAGACATCATGAAGAATGTCTAAAGCAGCACATGGAACAACAAACAAGAGGGGAACGATGGAGCAGTTCAGCAATCAAGGAAAGAAACATGAAAACAGACAAAACTTTACGGAGAATTAAAGAGACGTATACAGGATATGGCAGTCGAGAGAGCATGGACTTGGCTACAAAAAAAAAACAAACAAACTAGAAAACAGAACAATAACGCTCATCATGGCAGCTAAAACAAATGTATCAGGACAACCTAAATCAAAGCAAAAATCTGTAGATCAAGAAAACAGCAAAAGCTGCCTATGCTGCAAAGGGGATGAAACTGTAAACCACATGGCAAGAAGATGTAGTCGAATAGTCAAAAAGAAGTATAAACACTTACACAATAGATTGCCAACATTGATACACTGGGAACTGGGTAATCTAATTGGATTTAACCATGCTCAAAAGTGTTCCCCGCACTAATTGGAATCAGCCCTGGAGAATGGGTATCATAGATCACATTTGGATTTCAACTTCCATCAACTGACCATCCCATCTGAGCGAAAAGACCTGACCTAGTAATCGTAGACAAGAAAGAAAATTGCTGAGTAATAGATGTGTCCATGCCTGCAGACCATATAGTGAATAGGAAAGAGATTGAAAAGCTGGAAAAATACTAGAACCAGGCAAGAGACTAAAGAAAGTGGGGAGCATCGAGGTATCGGTAATAATGGTAATAGTTGGTGTGTTTGAAGCTGTATCAGGTACACTGAAAGCGAGATTGGAGGAACTAGGGATAAAAGGAGGTTATGAAACTATACAAACCACAGCACTGCTGATGGCTGCATAAATATTGCGGAAAATACAACAAATATGATATGTACGACCCCAGCTGCTTGCAGTGGCGTACCAGAGAGGAGAGATTAAGAGAGTCTTGGAAGAAAAACATAACAAACAAAAAAGAAATACCACGTAGAATGAGTAATATTTATCACTGAATCGAATTATTGGAACAGAAAGAGAATATGTTAGTACATATGTGTTGTATTGAATAAATTCTTTCTTCATCTGAAGTGTGCGGACAAATCAATGCATATACGTCTTAGGGTCATGAGGATGGCTTCCATAATGACTCGTGAAATCCTGGAGAGGGGTAGCAGATACACATCCCATCAATATGCAGCGTTTTTCACACGCAGAAACGTTGCATTTTGGTTGGGGGTTATGTGACGTTTTGGGTACGTTACTATGACGTTGCAGTTGAATACTTTTTTAATCCAAACAGGAGGCACATCCCAGACATCAATGAAATGTTTTGGTAACATTGCAAGTGCTGAAAATACCATTAACTCCAGGGAAAAATTAAGATATTTTTTTGCAAATCATATGTATATAAATTATAGCAATTATTTGAATTTTTCTTGGTTTTTTTTTTATTGATGGGTGTTCATTTAGAACATGCATTTTCTTCTGATATTCTCCTGAATTTGATGGGGAACGGTGTCTACAACGTTGCAAGTTGTTGTGGGGAATGTACAAAGAGATGTAATGTGACGATACAAGATGTTTATGTAACATGGCAAAATCTGTATAGTAACATCGATCTGTCAGCTACGATAGATGCATGCTACAGATAGAATGAATTCTTATATATTGAAGAAAAAACAGTTATGTGATAATCGCATTTTACATACTACGGGAAATCAAGCATTGAAATTGTTTTTCATTGTTTAAGATGAAGAGGAAAAGAATGGGTTAAAACTTGTTCTGAAACCTCGTGATGCTTCGGCAGAACAGATGAGTACTCGCAGAGTATTTCCAGAAGAGCCAAGATGGCCACACAGTGATCATGACAACTGATCATCAGGATGATTTTGAAACAGTCTAAAAGAAGTGGGTGTCGAAAATAGTATGTACGACTGAAAATACCAAAATAAAATCTCTTCAATCAGGAACAGCTCTAAGTCTTAGTCAAAACAACAGTATTGCCTTGTAAAAGAGACTATAACTTCAAAGACACAGTTCAAATTGCTCACTCAATGTTGGCCCCTCAGCACGTGAGGAACCCTTCGGACAGATTTATTTATCTACGGATTTCACCTGACTTTGATCTTTGTAAGACAGACAAATTCTAGAAACTGTTCAGTGATTCACCAACCTAGGAAAAATCATAAACTCTGATGCCTTGGAAGAGATATCAATAAGTAACGTGCGAAAGCATTGGAGCTATGTTGGAAAGAAACACGTCTGAGATACGCATGGTATCTTTCAAAAGAGTCTCTGCTCCTTTGAATCACCATCAATCAATTATCACAAATGAGGCTGTTGAAAAGGAAAATAAAAAACATACGGTTTGGCGACTTCCCTGTTTATAACAAACTTCAGAATTACAGCTTGAGAAATGAGGCAATGATATGAGTCCAGGGCATTTTTCTGGTGTCACACTTTTCTTTTAGTCAGTTTGATGAAACTTGTCAGTGTTTTGAGGGTCATGCCCGTCATCAATGAGTCGGTTGTATATATGGATTATCTTTTCAAATCCTCGACTGCAATGCCAAGGATCATGAGCCAGTAACTTCCAAAAATATCAAGCTTGTCACGCTATCATTTTCTCTGTCGGCTACAATTTCGAATATGATCTCTTGAGATCGATGTCTTGAGTCGTGATGTTCAGTGATTGTGACATTCTTGCAACGTGTCCAGTCCATTCTCATTTGAATTTGGTTTTGTTCTCTCTGCATGTGGTCGAGCTGGATTTCCTCATGTGCACGTTGCTTGGTTATCAGTTTGATGAGCAACTATTGACCTTTGGAAAAAGGCAGAATCACTCCTCTAAAATTTGATTTATTGACAAGTCTCGATGCTAACAGAAAAAAAAAACACAGTCAGATACAGGGACAAGGAAATGTAACTCCCCTCACTCGTACCACTAGACAACACGATGAAGAAAGAGAGTGACGAAACAGACAAATACCAAAAGGTTTACCTAGCTTTTTACTGACGCAAGGAATAAGACGATAACAATGGAACAACAAAGTGTTAAAGTTGGCATGAGTAATAGGGGAAAATATTGGCATACTCACCGTCACTTGGTTCACATGAGTGGCCAACATCTGGTGTGAAGATGAATACTATTAGCAATCATGATATCAACAAGTAAATGGCTAAAATGAAGGCTATCCTCAAGTGAACATTTTCATTAATATTAATACTGCTGTGCATATAACCATACATTACATTGACATTTTATCTGAATATATTTTGCTGCAAGCTGCTTTTGCACCTCCATTAGATTCATCCATATTACATAGACTTTTCTTGCTCACATATTCTGATCAACCCAGAGAAATATTTGAGCAGTTTTACATTACTATAAGTCCTTGCCTGAAAGCAAAGAGTGTAAAAGAAATAATTTACTAAGAATTACAAATAATTTAGTTTAATTAGTACTGGTCGCTTTTCTTCCAGGTCACTAAAACAAGATCTCAAACCCTGAGATGAACTACATTGATTACCAATATTTCATTAGCCTTCCTTGCTTTTTTACTGTTGCTTGTCTCTTTGACGTTAAAAACAGAATCTTTCATGGCTTGATCAGTTAAAGAGTTGTCCATGAAAGACTAGCTTTCTTAATATATTACGTGTCTTTTGATCATGTTTTGTGTGAAAAAAGCAAGAAGGGAAAAGGGGAGATGAAGAAGAAGAAAAAACCGTGGAAAAGAAGAAAAAACAGTGGAAAAGAAGAAAACAGAGAATGAAAATGGAAAAAAATGAGGAACTGGAGAGGAGAAAGACAAGGACAAGAATGAAAAAATCATGGAGGGGAAAAGAAATGAGGAGGAGGAAGAAAAAGTGAACAAAAGGAAAAGATAAAATTAAGAAAGACACAGGAGAAAAAGGAAGAGAAAAAATCGAGGTAGAGATTTAGGGAAAGAAAACAATGTAATAGGAAAAGAAGAGAAAAAGAGAATGATAGAAAGGAAGTAAGAGAGAAGATTTGCAAAAAGAAAAAATAATCCGTACGAATGAAAGAAAAATAAAACAGAAGAAGACTAGAAAAAGAAAAGGAGAAGGGGAAGACTTAAAACAAGAAAATGGGGAAAAGAACTCAAAGAGGATGCCGGAGAATATCGGGGAGGAGAGCAAAAAGAAGGAAAAATGAGGAAGAAAGAAAAAGAAAAGGAGAATAAAATAATGAAGAAAAAGGAATAAGGAAATGAGGAAGAGTAGAAGGAGCATTCATACGATGGACAGAGGAAGAACTCCAATCAATAAACAGGCGAACAAGGAAACTTACGACGATGCATAAAGCCTGACATCCTAGAGATGACCCAGATAGACTACACGTTAAGAGAAAAGAAGGTGGCAGAGGGCTCATCAGCATAGAAGACTGTGTCCAGAGAGCTAAAGCAGACCTAGAAAAGTATATGCAAGCAAACAGTGAAGAAATCTCAAAGAGCGTGCAAAACAGCGCAACAATGATACTCAGGGAACTGAGAGAATGAATGGGATTCAACCATCCAGAAAAGTGTTATTAGCAAAAACCAGAGGCAGCCCTGGAAAATGACAACCACAAACTATTCTGGGACTTTGACATCCAAACCGACCACCTCATTCTGGCAAGAAGACAGGGCTTGGTAATTATAGATAAAAAAAGGACAACCTACCACATAGTTGACGTGGCTGTACCCACAGTCCATAGAAAGTGGGGGGAGGGTGAAAAACGGGAAAATACCAGGAACTAGCGAGAGAACTGAACAAGATGTCGAAAATGAAAGCCAGGATAGTGCCAGTCATAGTGGACGCACTGGGAACTGTCCCAAACACACGTTTGAGGAGACTGGAGGAGATCAGGATAAGGGGGAAAGATTGTGACTGTACACACCACAGCACTTCTAGGAACTGCATGGATCCTGAGAAAAGTGCTAGAAATATAAAGACTGCAATGTTGATTGTTAACAGGGACCCAACTGAGGAAGGGAAATGAAAGAAGAAATGTAAACTGCAGCACTGAAATGATAGGTGAAGGAGAAAAGAGACGTTGGCTGAAGACCCAAGGAGACTTATTGTCACTCAGCCTTCAGTAATAACCACTGGGTAACCGGTGAGAAACTGTATTGCAGTATTACTGTGACTTATGAGTACTAGGAGAGACGGACTGGAGATTTGAGGAGACTTGCTGTCACTCAAATTCCAGCGGTTACCACCATACAACTGGTGTGAAATTGCAAATAATAATAATAATAATATGATAATCATAATAATTGCATAAAGAAGAAGAAGAAGAAGAAGAAGAAGAAGAAGAAGAAGAAGAAGAAGAAGAAGAAGAAGAAGAAGAAGAAGAAATGGAAAGAGATGGAAAGAAATAAGAAAAGGTTATGTTAGAAAACTTTAGTTTGTGAGTTTCAAGATAATCTCTCTTACAAAGCCTACTCACTTACTAATGGGTATTCAGAGTTGCCTTAATTAGCGCAGAAACGGGAATTGGCGAACTGAGCTCCAACCATAACTGAAGTAGTTTGTTTTCTTCGAATTCTATCATTATTACTAGCTATTAATAAATTTAACTATCGTATAATCTGCCACATCTTCACAGCCAAGTTTAGCAATAAAGTACCCCCACCCCCATTGCTCTCAGAAAAGTAGCAAAGGACCAAGCACTTTGTAGTGACAAGCTGTTTATTCATAGGATGTATTGTTGTTTGAATTTTTCTCTCATAGATATTAAAGTAGACATATCATCAAGACCTAATATAAATTTATTCAAACAATCAATCAATCAATCATCATCATCATCATCATCATCATCATCATCATCATCATCATCATCATTAGACGTTTAACGTCTTTCGTTGGACATAGACCTTCCCCAGGATTCGCCCCATTTCTCCATCATGGGCGTTACGGAGCCAGTACTTTCTGAACTTGTCTACATCGTCCCTCAATCTGATATTCTGCCAGTCTTGATTGCACATGTGATCTCAGGGGTCAATGTCGTGAGTCGTGATGTCCATCAGTTGTCTGCCGTTCTTGCAACATTGCCAGCCCACCGACATTAGAGATTTTCAATGAATTCTATGATGTCCCTGACTTTTGTCTTTCCTCAGATGTTCTGTGCTGTCTTGTGGTCTCTCCATGGGTGCCAAACATAATTCTCTCGTTGCATGGTCCTCAATTTGTTTATCTGTCTCTTGGTTTGGTTCCATGTTTAAGCTCTATAAGTGACTATTGGGAGGACGCATTTGTTATACACCCTTCTGTTTAGGATTACTGGGATCTTTTTATTTTTGAAGGTTGAGCTTGTTCTGCAAAAAGCTTGCCATTCTAGCATGATTCTTCGCTTGATTTCTTCTTCTTTTGAAGATATCATGTAGATTTGTTGTCCTAGGTAGATGTAGTGATCTACTTCTTGCTGAAGTTCATGTGTACACTGACTTTGTTGCTCCTTTCATTTAGTTCATCTATCTTTTGCTGGAAGTCTTGTAGGTTCTCTGTGAAAAGTGTAATGTCGTCTACAAATCTGAGATTGCTCAGATACTCGCTGTTTTAATTCCTTCACTCTCCCAGTCTAGTCTTCTGAAGATCATCTCGAGGCAGGCACTGAAGAGTTTAGATGAGTTGGTATCACCTTGTCTCACTCCTTTCTGGAGCTGAAAAGGGTCTGTCTTTATGTAACCTGATAAAGGAGCAGCTGAGATTGTATATATTTTTCAGTACTTCGACGTATAAGAGATCTACATCTTGTCGAGTGATGGCCTCCATGACCTTATAGATTTCTACAAAGTCTGAACTAAATAAATTGATCAAGAAAAAACGGACAGAAAAGAGATACACGACGGCAGTCTTCGAATCGACTCTTGAAAGAGGTCGGGCCTTCAAAGTTATAAACAAATTCCTCAACTCGGGACGAAGGCAAATAACTAGCATACTCGAGGAAAATGGAAACCTAACAACAGACAGAGGCAGGATTGCTGAACGTGCAAAGAATTTTACCAAAAACTTTACTCATCTAAACAAGGACTACGAAACAAAGAGTGGTATAAGCAAGATGTGAGAAATCAACTCGATGACTTCCTAAAAGTAACCCCGTGGGATGTGAAACAAGCTATCAAACAGACGAAAAAAGGAATGGCCACTGGGCCAGACAACATAAACATCGACCTACTCCGAAAAACGGGTAAAATCTTCACTAGGAAACTGGCCGTCCTCTCCAACTTGTGTCTAAAACACAGTAAAGTCCCAGACAATTGTAACACTGCTATCGTAATGCTTTTATATAAAAAAGGAAACCTAAAGGCCTCAACAACTGCAGGCCTATAAGGCTACTCAACTGTGTATACAAACTTTTCAAAAAGATCATCACCAACCGAATAACGAAAACATTTGATGAAAACTAGCCACGTGAACAAGCTGACTTTAGAAGAAGGTACTCGACCATGGACCGCCTGCATTCGATAAATCAGCTGAAAGGAAGAGCAGCAGAATATAAACTACCACTCACCGTAGCATTTATCGACTTCAAATGATCAATAATCAGTGTCAGAATATTCACCTGTATCATTGCTTATATCACAATGCTTTCTCATTATTCATGACGATTGAACATCATTCAATGCTTTTTTTTCAAATGTGAATTCAGCAGAGTTTATCGTCCAAATGATACATCTACGTATATATATATATATATATATATATATATATATATATATATATATATATATATATATATATATATATATATATATATATATATATATATATTACTTAGTTACTCACTAACATTAGACAACTTTCTTCTTTGGGCGTATCTTTTTTCAGAGTATTTGCGTGAAAAGAATTTGGCTCGGTGAACCATTGATAAAAATTTAAAGCTAATCACCTGCCTGGGGTTTTGTTGGTTTTGGGCCAGATTTCCGCCAGCTAAAGAAAGGAATGTCAATACCAATTGAGCACTTATCCTACCTTTTTGTTACACAGCAAAACTGGGCTGAAATGGGAGTGAAAACTTTTCGTATCTGTTCTAAATTGCCCCATCCTTATGATTCATTTGTTGAGAAAACTCTTGGCAAACATACTAGCATATGCAGTCAACATTTCTTTACATATAACTGCTCGTCCCGACGGTAAAAAAAAAGTGTTACCTCGTATTCGGTGTTCTACAAACGGTCAGATAATATAACTGATTTGAAGAATGTTATTTCAATGTACTGATCATATTACAAGTACATATTATACCGTTGTTTATCATTGTAGGTAAACTATATTTTATCTATTGTTGTTTGATAACTGTATCCTCTCAGAGAACATCCGGTTATTCAATATCTGTAGACTTTACATCAAGGAACCATTCCATTTTCAGTATATGCTGCAAAGTTTCCTAATCGTGATCATCAGCTACTTCATTGCATTCTCCTTATTCTTGTCCTAAATGACAAATCTTTCGATGGGAAGTCAAAGGGTGTTCTTAAAACAAAATGAAAAATAGGGTATGACTCATTTGGTCATAGTGAACAAACTGTCCCGATGCATACAGGCTCACCTTATTAGATTTTACTGCAGACTGGGTGATTAAAGAGGAATGCTTTTGTTCTAAATTGCTCAATAATGTCCCTTCTGATATCATAACAAGTGGATATATATATATATATATATTTGAAACCGTCAAATTGAACTGTTACAAGAACTTTCAATGTGAGTTATTCAGTTAATCAAGCTGGACTAGCTAAGTATGTGTATGTGTCATGCAATCATGTCTCCCAATCAGAAATTTGAAATTTAGACATTTACTTCATACTACAGGGAGGCTAACTTTTTTCAGATTCTTTCTTAATGGTATTCTTTAGTTGAGTGGGGTCAGTTCCCAATGGAAATTTATGCTGCATTGATGTATTAGTTGGTACCATTCAAACCTCCAGTTATCCAGCAAAAGCAAGTAATTCATTCAAATCCTTTTTTTGAATCGTTTTAGTTGATCACCGTCAGCTCAGTATGGTGGTAAGGGATGTTAGTGGTGTGTTAAAAACCGGACTTGTATGCAATTATGCATTTATGGATGTTCCTTTTCGTCAGCCACATGTTTGCACTTCGGAGGATAGAATTAGGTGTATAGGAACAACTGTTCAGGGTCAAACAATCTGGTAACATGACATACGCACGCGCACACACGCACAAACATACATACACACACACACACACACACACATATATATATGTATATATATATATATATATATATATATATATATACATATATATATATATATATATATGTGTATGTGTGTGTGTTGTATGTGTGAAAAGGATCAATATGAAAACATACAGTAAACATTTGTACATGTATTCATGTATTTTGTATATCTTGAATTTTTTTCAATGGTTCATTAATGATTGTACATACTGTTTGACCAGAAGGAAATAAATTAAATGAATCGTCGAATTCCTTTTGCTATCTATACAGTAGTAGTATGCATTTGCATGTGCGTTCGTATATATATATATATATATATATATATATATATATATATATATATATATATATATATATATATGTTTATATCCTTGTATAACAGATTACTTTTTGGAATCTCTCCAATGTTTGTATGTATATATATATATATATATATATATATATATATATATATATATATATATATATATATATATATATCTTTGTATAACAGATTACTTTTTGGAATCTCTCTAAATTTAAAGAGAATTATCTAATTTAAATATCAGTCCCCGTAGTTGAATCGAAAATTCCCTTAAAAAATTGCATGTAAGTTTCACCATTATAAAGTCGTTTGCTTGCGTGTGTATTCTTATCTCAGATTAATTTGGGTGTAAGCAACAATTCTCATCAAGGAAGAATGCATTGAGAAAAAAGTTTCACACTTTTTTCAGAAGCAGCACGCTGGTAGGTGTAATCTTGTATTTAGTTACCACGATTCTGATCTTGATGAGCACCTTCAATGATGTTCTAAAGCTGAAATTAAAAGCTTATCTACCACCAAAAACGCATTATTAATCGAAATCTCGACTTCTCTAAGTCAGCACACACGTACATATTTACATATTTACAGATCTATCGATCTGCACACTTGTATATATATATATATATATATATATATATATATATATATATATATATATATATATATATATATATATATATGTATATATATATATATATATATATATGTGTGTGTGTGTGTGTGTGTGTATGTGTAATAAAGAGAGAGAGAGAGAGAAAGAGAGAGAGAGAGAATGCGAGAATGCTAGAACGCGAGAACGCGTTATGGCTGAATTTGCATCGTATTCCCAAGAGTTCGAAACCAAGCTCAGGCCATGATTCCGAATGCTTTTCGACCTTAACATCCCGTAATCACTAAGTCGTTCAGAAAAATAATCGACCAAATCCCCATTTTCCAGACTCACGTTCAGTCAATTTATAAACTTATCTTGTGTTGCTGTGAGGGTTTTTTTTTTATTTAGTCAGTTTCTCTTATCGGTTACTCGTGTAGTATGTGTAATCATCAAAAGCTGTCCAATATATGTAGCGTTGAGCCGAATTGAATAAAGCTCAGTAAATAACCATATTTTATATTCCTTCCTCTCAAGGTTGACTGCTACAGTAACAATGTTTTGAAGCAACTGCTTGGGCATTTGAGACAGTTATTTTGAAAATGGCTGATTGATGCAAAAACTCACCATCAGCAAGCATCTTCCTACCGGATACAATACCGATGAAGTGACCCGTGCCTTCATTAGAAGCATTAGCACGAACTGAACATGACAATTACACCGATACACCCATACAAATTATATAATAATAAGATATTTTTTGTTCCCTGCTGGACCGATGCTTTTTCTACCTCCTCCCATGAAGAAGGTGATGTGATTGCGCTAATCTTTGCCCCGATTTCCGGCGAATTTCTATCTCGTCTGTCCATCTTGTGTCTCTATTTTTCCTTCAGCGTTTCTGACTCACGGGTACCAATATATATATTAGAGAACAGAAGATTCAGTAAATATTAATTCAAAGAAGAGCTCGATACTATCGGCAGAGCTGCTATAATATCAGTAAATATGTTTTCAGCTGCTCATTACAATTTTTACATTTTCATGCTTGCTTATTTATTTGTTGAATTTTTTTTATTTGATTTTTATTTCAGTTATTTAATTCTATTTAATGATTAATGAATATTCATGCCCAGATTTATTTTCTATCATTTGGACTTTTATTCATAAAATTTTCTAATTCGTAGTCATTCTCTATTCGACTTTCGTTTTGATTCTCATGATTAAATGTTTACTCACCTTACGTTAGTTACACCAAAATGCCTATCTAGATATCTACTTTAATTTAATCGTAATTCAAGTATAGAGTCATGTCCTTTATGACACCTACGAATATATTTGCCATCAAAACTCAGGTCGATCTTACCATCCTGTACTCATTTGATGTTGAGTTGAGCGTCTTGGTCCAACTTTACGTCATTGAATGGGAATTAGCAATCGTCTAGTGTGAAGTTCCAGATTTGTGTCAAGCGTAAGATATGTCTAACGTGTAGAAAAATGCAAAATAGTCAATGAAGTGAGAGCACAGTTATCACCTGACCAGTTCAAATAACGTTCCTATACCACCATTTCGCGTATTTCCATGCCACCGTTGTAAGTTTATGAAGTGAAATTTTAGCACTGTGGATATATATATATATATATATATATATATATATATATATATATATATATATATATATATATGTATATATATATATATATATATATATATATATATATATTTATATATATATATATATATATATATGTATATATATATATATATATATATATATATATATATTACATGGAACTTTTTTGTGTACACTGTTGACATGTACATTTCATCTACAGTTTATTGGCCAATTTCTATTCATATATGTTACCATTCATACTTAATTTTCTACGCATAGTTCCTGAGTTCAGTCTCCTTTTTTATTAAGCCTTTTTTTCACTAACCTCCGGTTGATTACCGATTTTTGTCTTATTTCAACTTCCAATATTAGATTCAGAGTGCAGTATCTTATGTTCATTCGTAAAAGAGGCTTTATGATTGGCAAATCTCTCCTTAAACTCTGTTATTGATTCTATAGTATGCTTTCTCGTTTTGACAGGTTTCCAATATCGAGCCTGAACACTGTTTATTTGGTTAGTAATTTATTTTGAATGAAGCATTTTTCAGGTTTCTTATAGTTGGAGAGACTTCTGTTTGCGCTTTGGTTTTTCCATTAAATTTTTGTTTCATAACGTAGTTATTATGATTTATCGTAATGTTATCGAAATTAGCCATACAACTATACCTAAGCTTTATGCTGTTTATGTTAGGTATTTTGTGTTTATTCTGAAATATTTCTTTTACAAATTGAATTGATATATTACAAGATTGGTTATTACCTGTTTATTATAAGGTATTAAACCAAATACTGATCTTGCCCGATTTTTTATCCTTTTTATTTATGCTGTTTTGTTAGTATCCCTCATCAAATCTCCTCCTCTTATGATACTCGATCGACGTGCATTGAGTTCATTGACAAGAAATGTGATAAAGTTGAAACATTTGTTATCCGAAAAACATGTCTTTTCATCATTAGGCTTAGGACGGATTATATACCTTATTACACAGACAGAAAGTTTCACAAAAAGTAAAGGTACTTTCTCATCCCAACTTTTCGGATTTCAATTTGACACAGGAAATGAAAAGGAGGTTGAGATATTTTTGATATTTATATTTGCATTCTTAACCCCAAAAGTATTAATGTTATGTCTCATAAACAGTTTGAAAAGGTTTTGGTCCACTGAACTTTTTTGGCCATATCTCTATCCTCAGGTGTCACTCAAGGAAGATGTCCAACGAACTCAGAAAAACACGCATAAAAAATTCCTTTCCAATGACATTTCCAACAAAGATACCGTAATACCTGTAGATTTCAATTACCCCTTGAAAATGCCACCATAGTGAGATTCGAAATCTTAACATCTTGAGTAACAAGTGTATATTTTTTTAAATAAATCAATAACAACATAAGGTACACTATATGAATACTTGAGTAATTATCATGATTAGATATATCTCTACGTAATCAAACAATATTATAAATTGCGTTATTCTATATTGAAACTCTTACTTGAAATGATATCCCGCTGTTATACAGTAAATATACCACTCAGTCTAGAAAACGTAAAAGTGAAATGAACAATTGAAGAACATTGGGTTGCTGCAGGAGTCTAATATATGACCAATATGAGTTGCCACTTCAACGTAGGATATATAAACAGTGTAACGACTGGATATTATTTCAAGTTATAAAGTATGACGCAACTTACATTCATTTTACCAGATCACATGAATGCATTCGTATTTAATGAGACGTATTGACTGAGAATGAACAAGATAAGGATTTGGGGTGATAACAGTTATTCAGACATTTTCATCATCAGGAGCTGGTATGAGCAATGCTAATACAAAGCAGCTACCCTATCAATAAGAAGTTCGATTCTCGCAGCAATCCTGTTTTCTATAAATGCTTATTCTATTTTAAGTTGTTTGCAATAGGTGATATATTAACCGTGTAACGACGGGAAATCATTTCAAGAGAGGTTCGATGTAATATAATGCAATTTATGATCTTTCCGTAGGATCGTATATATTCATTTCTCAATATATTGTCAGATATGTACATAAACAGAACAATATTTACTTACATTGTTGTGCCTCTTTGATCAATAATGTTCAACTTGTTGGACCATAAGACCATTACTACTGTATTATGATTGAGCCTGATTTGTTGCTACTCCCATGTAGCTTTGCTCGCGTTGAGGATAATAAATACTTATCAATGTTTGCTGCTTTACGCATGTGGTTTATACGGGTTGTGAATTCAATTATCATTGATGCCCTGTTACTTAATCAAGCTTGGCACATACTTCTCTACGCATTTATCTTTTAAGATACGAAAGAATGTGGGAGATATTACGTTTCACTTGTATTGAATAAAAGCAATACATTCAAGGCTTAGCAATGATAATCTAGAGATCAACTAAAAGCTGCTTGATCTAGCCCACAGCCGTGATAGTGAGGCACCCAATGCAGTATAAACTTAATCTATGGGCCGTTAGACCTGTACGTTAGCTGTCAGCCTACAAGCTGTGCTCTCGAGGATTATACTTTCCCAGTATATCAAATAAGGCTGTTTATATGTATTGCATCTTAAAATATTTTTAACGCAGAGGGGAGATTAGATATCTAATGATATTTTTGTGGCTATCTATTTTTAAATCAAAAAGAAAAAAAGAAAATGATTGATTGGTGATAATGTCCTACTATGAACGGAAAATGATGTCAGCTAATGGGAATTCACTAAGACTGTCTTAATCTGGTGGAAGGCTGTAATTTTTAGATTCCCAGTGAGAGTCAAACTAGAGAACACTATCCATTTCTCTACGACAGATGCCTGGCTCCAACCATCCGCTGAGATGATTTATTAGAGAACCTATCAATTACTCAAAGTTAGGCACCTGATGTCACTCGGTCCATAATTTCTGTTGGTTTTATATTTAAAAACCATTCGGCGCCTGATTGTACATTTATTTTTAAACCTCCCACATTTCTGTATTTGAATCTTTTTGCTGCTAATGGCGCTTCAAATCCCTCTTGAAAGTAGATTATTTTCTAGGTAATTGTGATTACTGGGAATGTGTTCAGTAGTAAACATAAATTGATGCAAGAGCAAATTACGGATGATTTAAACAACATGAATTATTGGGGAATCGAAACATGTTTCCCTTTTTAAACAGAAGTTGACCGTCCCCCTCAATGAGTTTTGTAAAGCAAGGGATATTTATTAGTGTCTCAATATGCACTCGCTGCTCAAAGAGAAGCAAATGGCAAGACAAATTAGATAAGTACATCTACCCATTTGTTTTCTGGTAGCCCAACTAAGATTCATTTATTTGTAAAAATCACATAATAAAATACAAGTCGACCATCTCAAGGGTTCTGTCTAAATGCCAACATTTCCGGCTCGTTTTCATCAATACTTTAATGATAATCAAAGTTGAGGTCAATTATGCACCACTCTCTTTGATTTTATTCAAGACCACTAGATAAACATTAACAATAAGAGCACTTGGCGAAGGTTCCTCAAACCGTTTAAAATAGCCCCCGTCATTTTGACGATCTTTAATTTTGAATCAAAACGGAAAACGTCAAACAATGGATAAGGAAGCCGAAAGGTCGCTAATTTTAAGCTAAACATTCAAGAATCATAAATGAGAGTGGCTTAAAAATATTAAACTCAATTGAATTTATCAATTGATTTTACACAAAAAGTATATATTGTTAACGTTATTTTGGTTGGATAGTTTGACTATAAAAAGGTATTTATCAAGCTAAATATTTTTTTATACGTTATAATCATATGCATATTTACTCTCATCTTTTTTTTTTATCATAGACTGGCTATTCATTTATTTCTCTTTGAGGTTTACTGAACAAAGTCAAGAAAATACCAAGACTGGAATATACCAATCGAATTTGCTATATTTCATAGACCAACGGTTTGAATGAGGGATACAGTTACTAATAACGAAAGTAAATTCAGGATTTACAAGTAGTACGTACTAAGAGAAGAAATCGTGCTCTCATGAAAATATCTAATTCCAATTGTAAATAACTTCGTTGGCTTGGAATGTGTGATTTCAATTAGTATCCGATTTTCTTCGTATTATGTATCCATATCAGGATGACAATGTTAAATCAAGCACATACAAAGGGGTTGAAATACATGACATGATGTTTTTAAGATTCAACTTTTTTATTTTTGCTTTTCAGGTGTTATTCTTTGTTTTTCGTTTTTTCGAACTTCTTTTTTCTTGATCCGTGACAGTCTGATATTGAATTCTTGGATAAAGAGGAGTGAAAAAACGCCGCTATCAATTACCTTCCCATGCAATAAAACAACAGAATGATGTACTTATCAGTAAAAAAATTTAGAAAGTGTGACGGCTGGAAGCTGGCAAAAAAAAGTGAAAAAATGGTGCCCTATCTTATCAGAATTCGTTGTCATATTTCAGATCCTTTTCGTAACCCAAACTATGCACTTCTGTTGCTATGGTTTCATAGATTCAACAGTTCACTTTCTTCAGTAGAATTCAAATTAGCTTCTTGATCATGGTTTACGTTGAATGGGAACATATTAATCCTACGCTAATATACTATAGTCAAATACAACATATATCAAAATTACCTAATGTCATAAAACAATATTTTGATACAGAATTCGATTGGAGGACTACAGGAAAAAGTAATTTATGAGTTATATATGTAGCAATATTGATCCAAATTACCCAGAAATTATGGGGAACTACTCAGTCAAGTTTGCAGAGTTTAATTGCAGAATGAGTCATAAACTCCATCCACTCTTTCTTATTAAATTTTAAATTTTTTTCCTGAGAACTCACATAGAGAGTGAAGGTCATCATACAGATGATATGCGAAAATTATGCCAGAGATATGAGGGTCTCAGTATGACAGCAGATAACTATTGGATGTGTATATCTCACTCTATTTATGTTTTTTGAGCCAAAATCAGATAATCTGCAGCAAGGGAAGTAATTATATATTCGTGATGGTTTACATATTGTTATTTGCCTCATGAATATTTTGTAAAATTTTCATTGATGTTATTTTCTTGTAACGAAATCAGAACACTATCATACATCTATTAAAACATAATCGTTATCAAATTCTATTGAATGTCTATTGAAAGTAAAACTAACAGGGAATTAAATGGAACATACAATCTAATTTTCATCGTTCTAAGAGTTGATGGAATCACTACTTACAATTCTAACCATTTTAACTGATTTGATTTTTCAGACCTTGGTGATTTATCATTTACGTAATCCAATGTTCAAAACGATCGACCAAAATTCCAACATACGTTTCTTCTGTTTAAATAGGTTCCATGGTTACGCTTCATAAGTGACTATTAGGAGGATGTAATTGTTGTAAACCCTTCTTTTTAGCCTTTATAGGATCGTCTTGTTTTATAAAGTTCAGATTGCTTGGCCGGAGGCTTGTAACTCTAGAGCAATTTTTGCTTGATCTCTCCTGATATCATGGAGATTTTTTGTCCTCATTAGATGCAGTGGTCAACACAGTTTGTATCCTCGATCTTGATCTAAGAGTTCTTATTTCCGACACGATTGTTGCACATGAATTTCGTTTTGCTAAAGGTCATGTACAGGCCAATTCCTTTGCTCTCTTCTTTTGTTCAATCTTGCATTTGTTCGAAGTAGTGTAGGTCTCTATAATAAAACGCAATGTCATATGCAAATCTGCGGGTCTCCGGATATTTGCCGTTTTTTTTTTATCATTCCTGTTATATCCCAGTCTAGTTTTCAGAAGATCATCTTAAAACAAGCAATTGAGAATTTGGATGAGCTGGTATCACCCTATCCTACGCTTTTTGGAAGCTGAAAGGGGCTTGACTCTTTATGTAGCCTAATAAAAAGAGCTGATATAAGTTGCAGCACTTCGGTGTATACCCGATCTATACCTTTTAGTGTGATTGCTTCCATGACCTTAGTTGATCTTCACTGAGCCAGAAGTTTTTTGGAAGTCGATAAATGCTACGGCAAGTAACACTTTGTGGTCTGCTGCTTTTCCCTCCAGCTCATTGATTGAATTCAGATGGTCCATGATCGAGTAGCTTATTCTAGAGCCAGTTCGTTCCCATGGTTGGTTTTAATCTACTTTTTTTTTGATATGATCTTTGTGTGAAGCTAGCGTACGCATTTTGAAAGGCTTCTGAGTCTGTAGTTCTCGAGATATTTTTGTTTCCTTTTCTATATTATAAGAAAAATTATGAATATAGTGTTCTGATCATCTGGGAATTTGTTTTAGGCTTAATTTGAATGGACGGCCAGTTTCCTACAGATGATTTTATTTGCTGTCCTGAGTCTGTCGATGGTGATATTGCCAGGTCCAAGGGCCTTTCTATTTTTTGTTTGTTTAATGGCTTGTTTCACTTCCCACAGGGTTATTCCTAAGAAATCTTCGAGTTGAATGCTTGCATTTCACCTAACCTGTTCATTGTTTTGTAATCCTTGTTTACATGAATAGAGTGTTTGGTGAAATTATTGCACAACCAACAATCCTGTCACTGTTTGTTTTTAGATCCCCCTGTTCTTTGAGTACAATTATATATTCATATAAACATTCATATATATATATATATATATATATATATATATATATATATATATATATATATGCATTCGTATGGAATCACACTTACACATACACACATGTATATATATATATATAAATACATGCATGTATGTTTATAGATACATACATATATGAAGATATATATAGAGAGAGATGGAGACAAATATATCCTGATATATATATATATATATATATATATATATATATATATATATATATATTTACAGATGTATGCAATTGTATATATAATCAAATATAAATATATGAATATATATACATGAAAATATATAAACATATATACATAAGCATATTCATGCACACACGCATGAATACATACATATATATATATATATATATATATATATATATATATATATATATATATGTACAGCTGTATGTACATGTACATATATATACAAGCATTCAAACATGAATATATGAATATATATATACATGAAAATATATAAATATATATATATATATATATATATATATATATATATATATATATATACGCATATTCATGAATACACGCATAAATACATATATATATATATATATATATATATATATATATATATATATATATATATATAATCATATCTATACACACCTCACACATTCATTCATGTATATGTGTATGCGTGTGTGTCAATGTGTCTACGTGTGTATATGTGTGTGTTTCTGTTGTTTAATGTGATGTTGTCAAAACGAATGTTGATAAAAATATCAGTGAGATCTTGAGGAGAAGTTAAACGAAAGAAAGTATTACATCTCTATTTTTTGTTTTTATCACGGGCATGTTTCCATGCATTTTCATTGGTGCGTGCAATCTTTTCCAGGTAAACTTTCATCAGTCCAGTGAGAACTCTATGCTGTTTTTATTTCCTTTCCTCAGTTTCAAACTGCATATTATTTTCTGCTGCACATGTAAGGATTCCCATACGTGTCAACCTGTGCTTATTAGATTGTAGACGCCATCTGTCCATCCTAAAAATAATTGACGGACGATATTATCCTTACAATTGTGTATTTCCGTTTGGACCCCTCCTCTCACAGCACCAACTCATCTGACAAACCTGATACTAAAAGACACAAGTACAAATACTTTCTGACCCCTCATTTTATCGATCATTCCGAACGAAGCCCAACTCTCACTTCTTAACGTATACACATCTCCCCTCCTACTTATTTTAAACAACCAACACGACAAGAATATCCCCATTTCCTGAGTCTCACAAACATAAACAGTAAGCATTTTTCCGGAAAAAAGGCTCGTACCTACCGGAATGCATGTTAGAATTAAAAAAAAATATTGATAGGGTGCGTCTGCTTTCCTCTCAAAATACATGCTCTTCCCCTTCCAATTGTTATTTCATGAACATTATATAAAACACACACACACACACACACTCACACACACACACACACATATATATATATATATATATATATATATATATATATATATATATATATATATATATATATATATATATATATATATATATATATATATATATATATATATTCAGGGTTGAACACTTATTAGCGAATCATTTCGTGCATTGTAAGCTTATGCAATGCTCTTCTATAAGAATGGAGGAGTCCAAAAATGAATTCGATTAACCAGCGACTGTAGAAGCTAAAGCAGCCTTCACCACGAAAGCAACCACTTTGGGACCTGTTCTTCTAAGTGCAATGGAGCAGTGCTGCTCCTGGGCAACAGATCCCCTGCAGCTGGACCAAGTGATAATAGGAGAACCCAAGGACGAGTCCAAAGGGCTCCAATGTGCATAGCGAACCGCAGCGTCAGTAAAACCTCATTGGCTAACGCATTGAATCGGGGCACTCGGTCTTTGAGCCTAACCACAACTTAATCTCCGGCCCATTCGACGGGGAAGTATCAGAAACTGCGCCTTGGGATCTGACGTGGATAAGATACTTCACTTTGATCCCAAAGAAAAGGCCAGAAATCTTGGTGCAACTGAAAAGTTGATATACAATAGAACAGCTGTCAGTGGATGACACAATATATATATATATATATATATATATATATATATATATATATATATATACGATTAATGATGATAAGAGGAATCGGATTCCCGCAGTAACTTTATTCTCTTCAATTCTTTAATTTTTTACCTGATTCATAATCAAATGATGTAGTCAAGATATATATATATATATATATATATATATATATATATATATATATATATATATATATATATATATATATATATATATATATAAAGCGGAGTTTTTGAACTGATGACCTCATCTTGGTATTTTGATATACTCTATTGTACACGATAGCCTAGTTCATTTACCCGTACTCATGTATGTATGTATCCCTTACTATCAATACACCTTTAAATGGCAAAATGTGACTGAAATAACACCGTAAAAAAAGATTTTACATTGTCATCTAAACGGTGTATGACGGCTTACCTTTGGGGAATGTTGAACATTTTCAATAATTACCAAACTTACTGGATCCAACCAAGGCTCATAAGATTTGTGTATCCATCGTAGGTTGAACTGATGAATAAATGACCAAAAAGACTAAATTGCTAGCCATTACACCACGATGAAACTTTCATTTTTGATTATGTTCGCATTCATTTGCTTTAGCCTGATTAGGTCAAAATATTAGGTAGTGGAACACTAATGCTCGTCGTGAATTTTGCAGCAGTGTTTTTGGCATGATTATTGCGTCAATCATTGTACCGTAGTAGAGCCTGCTGTGAGCATATCCTAATATGCACAATACTACTGTATTAGGCCAGGGCTTCCTCTCCAAGATGTTTGTTTGTTACACTAATTTCTCTATCATTGTAGCTCTGTTAAAGACTAAAATACGTTTATATATATATATATATATATATATATATATATATATATATATATATATATATATATATATATTTTTTTTTTTTTTCACCAGGAAACTTCTTTTGTGTATACTTCCTCCAATCAAGAATATAATAGTTCATGAATAAAGGAGAGAAGAGAAACTTGTTCAACTTATATATTTATTCATGAATACTATAAAGAATTCAGCCAACTGATTTTGTCACAAAACTTCCATGATCTTCATCTGATTGCTAAATTTCTATGCTTTTACGAAATGAATTTTTCAACTGCTCGTCTGGCACATCTTGTTGAAGAATAGGCAATCTGTCTGGTCGAAAAAACTTTAATTACTCCAAAAATTCGCATCTTCGTACTTTACACTTTAAAATTCATGGAGTCAGACATAGGCAAGGTCATTGTAAACCAATTCTTTTTCTGAAAATGTTCAAACAATTAAATCACCCAGAAAGGAAAGAATATTGTATATCGTGATTTAAATTTCACTGTTTCCTGGTTTCAGTCAATCGATCAATCACTGTTCTGCCTTGTATGATCGTATATAATCATGATTTATGCTTTTTGCATCCATTCTACTTCTTGAATACTTTTTTTATGAATATTGATTGGTTAAAAAAGCTATTAAGATATAACTTTTTTTCTGTTTAATATAATTATGATTAACTATCGCTTTGGCATTTTTACGCTTCATCGTAGATTTTTTTATGTTGAAATCATCAGTGTGAAGACATTGTGATAATCACTTTTTTGTTCAAAATAATCAATATTATGCCCATGTAATTAAACTACAGAATTGAATCTGGGGCTTTTGATCGGTCAGATTTAATAGTCAAATGTTTTTGAGTTGCTCAATGTAGGTTGAAATATTTCGTTCCAAAGTATTAGATTAACTGAAATCGTTTGTCGAAGTTGAAATATCAAGATTGCTGCCTGAAGCAAAATCACACGTCGCAAACTAGTTCCCCGAGTTGGTCCCTTGCGAGAGAAAAGTTCAATTTATGAGAATTTTTCTTTTATTACATCCCATGGAAATGGTAACCTATATGGGGTTCTCGACCAGGTCCATAGTTCAGACCTTTGCAAAGATATTAGGTAACTCCCCCATGTATAGACTGAAATTAGATGGGTGTATGGGTGGCTGTTGTGTCTTGGCAGAAATGATTGGATCCAATCAGTTTATCAACGGTCAATGTTTTTGATAAAGGGTTTTTTTGTTTGTTCCCGTACAGGTTATGCACTTGAATAACTCTGATGAATGAATCAGTAGGAATATTTGGAAATAATAAAGGGCCTGAATGGGGACTGAATAATAAATGTCAATAAATCTTCTGAAAGGTATCAACAATATTTTTATGGTGATCTTATCTGACCCCTCAAATCTCAAGACAGTGCATTATATCGGAGTAAAAAACAAGGGTCTGATATTTAAAAAAAAATGGCTACAATTTAGATTGTGAGAAATATTAACTTAGTGATGCCCATGATTGAATGGTCTGGCTAATCTTGGAGAAAGCCTATGTCAAAGGACAGACGTTAAAACGATGCTGCTGTTGCTGCTGATGCTGCTGATGCTGACGATGAACATATTTACTGAACTGACTGAAGGGTGGTAAACTGGGAGAATTTTTATTTTAATGAATCGTAATTACATCATCATCATCATCACCCTTCGATCGTCTCTTTTTGGGCGTAAACCTCCCCTAGAATCCTCCCACATCTCCATAACGGATGTAGTTGAGCCAATACTTTTGAACTTGTCTAGTTGGGCTCACTGTCTCGTATTCTCCTGGCTTTGATTTTACGTTTGACCCTTATAAATAATGAGCTTTCTTGTGATCCCCAAATTTGAGGTTGAGTTTGATTTTCTCAAATGCACATTGCACATCTCTCAGTTTGCAGGTCACCCTCTAAGTTGTATTTCCATGCTTCAGCTCTATAGGTGATTTTTTGGTGAATGCAATTTTTTTTTTACTCGTTTCAGGGTTTTTGTGATTTTTTCTGTTCTAAAACGTTGAGCCTGCTCAACTGCTAATTTGCCACTTTGTCCAGCTTCCGATATTCCTCATTGTGTGAATATTTCCGACATGTTTGTGGTAAATAACTTCTGATTTGCGGGAGTTCATATAAAAAAAAAAAACTTTGAAAATTTTCCCTCTCAGTTCTTTTAAGATTCGCCTGAAGTCTTGGGGGTTGTCTGCAAAAACGACCGTGCCGTCTACAAATCCGTGGACTAATTCTGACTCTTTCATCTTGAATCAGGTTTGTGATGAGCTTGGCTGAACTGGTATCACCAGGTCCGATCCCATTACAAGAGCTCGAAAGATTCCGAGTCTCTATTTTGCTTAATACAGTTGCTGCAATGACACCATTATATATATATATATATATATATATATATATATATATATATATATATATATATATATATATATATATATATATATATATATATATATTGCAGTACTGTAACATATACAGAATTTACATCTTGTAGAGTGACAGTTCCAATACTCTTAGGAATTTTTTCTGATAGATAGCCTTTTTCAAATTGAGAAGCTTCTTCTAAAGCTAACTTGTTTCCGTGGTTTGTTTTCATTAAGTTTTTATGTGATTCAGTTGGTAATAACTTTGGTGAAAATGTTATTGATACAGTTGAGTAGATTGTTTTGTCGGTAATAGCTAACACTTACAGGTTCGTTTTTCATATTACTGCATTATGATTCCAGGGTTCTAATCTTCTGAAACCTTATTTTATTCCAGACCTCAGTTGAGGAGAATGCTTAGTTTCCGAGTGATGATCTCACGAGCTATTTTGAGTAAGACGATTATGATTTATTTTGTCCAAGAGTTTTTCGTTTCTCTATTTGCTTGTGAGTTTTTCCACTTCTCGTGGGGTACTTAAAAGAAAATTCTCGAATTGACTGCTTGCATCTTGAACATAGTATTTGTCATTTTGTTTTCGTTGATAGTTTTTGGTAGAATTCTTTGGCATGTTCAACGATCCCAGCTCTGTCCATTGTCAGATATTCTCTGAGTAGACTACTCACTTGCTCTCATCTGAAATTTCGCTGATGGTCAATACTCAAAGTTTTAATCTAAAATATACATAGAAGTGAGGAGAGAAAGATATGGATGTCACTGATTTTTAGAAGGATAAAAGCTAATATGAATCACGATGGCACCTAGTATCAGAACCTGTATTATTTCATAACCAAAATCAATTAAATTGTTGAGCAATCCTATGTACGGTAAAAAAAGGGTTTTCAAATGTGTTATTCATGAATAAATATGTTGATGTTTTTCAATAACTACGAACTGAGGCCACTCGGATGAAAAATAGATTTTTACTTCTTCTAGTCTGAGAGAAATCGCCCACAGAAAGTTGAAGGGGAAAAGCTTGTAAAATGGTCAAAATATGCATACATTTGATAGTCGTCTCTATTGCAGTCAGCGAAATGCTTTGAAAAGCTATGAGCCAGAGGTTAGCGTTGGAATAAAATGTCAGGATATTGATCTTTGAGGCAGATGGCGTGACGGTATCTTTCTCTATCTATTGCTTTCCTCATTCGGTCATCCACAAAGCTAAGCTCACTAAATATCAATAACTGCTGATATCTTTTACTCGCTTTGATAGAAGATTTTATCGCCCAATCTGTTTTGATGTCAAAGGAAACTCATGATTATTTTTTCTTTCACCGAATGTCGACTTCTCAGTTCCGTGCAGAATCCAAAAAACGTAACTTGAAACTAAATGGAAAATAATCACAATTCGTCATCAACAGCAATTTTCCGTAATCATGGGATGTATTCCAGGATTGTCACTCAATTTTAGGTTGGTTCTTTTTAACGGTATCCACTTATGTTGTTTCAGCTGTCTTACAATATCCTTTGAACTAATATTTCAATGATAATTTTTATGATTCATAAACTATTATATTGCATTCGGAATAGGATTATCGATCATGTTACTTGAAATACAATCTCGTTTTTATTTCCTTCGTATATACGAGAAATAAGCACCCATATTTTACAGAATGGTGATAAGTTGTCGTTCCTTTTATTTTTATCTCTGAAAGCCTATAATATTAATCGGGAAGTGCCACTATATGGCTGTATGAAGCAGTTCTGCGTTATAAATATGGGACACAAATGTGTGTCTTATTGTGCAATGTTTCGGAATGCTATTAGTCACTATTGGCCATTTGTTTTGTCTCAGCTATTTTGGCAGCTATTACTGACAGAGTCGCCGGCAACAAAAGAGCAGGAAGTTTTGCCAGTATTCGCCACTGCAGTCGAATGATTTTCTAAGCAAAAGCATTGTCCCCACCAGCGTTCTATACGCCCTTGGCGGTGCCAAGACCACTGGCCTTGCGCCAAGACAGCCATTCTGGTTGTCCTCGGGAAATCCGCAGATTCCGTAAGCGAGTGCCAGAAAATAGGTTCAACTTTGGCATCAATTAACACGACCCACTTCTCCATAGAAGTCACAGCGTCGCATAATTCTTGGGTTGAATGTTATGTCAGCATTGAGAAGACAAAAACTACTGACGGGTTTTGATACGCTGCGACATAATAATGGATGAAGAGTTATATTCATCGGAATCACACAATTCAGAATCAAAGCCGACAATGTAATTAAACACCTGTAGGATTCATGTAAAAATAGAAATGGATGAATAAGATTTGTTGATCTTTGAGGTGAGCAGAAGTCTCATTGTATGATATTATTGATTTTGACTGGAAATCGCATTGTCTGCAAATCTGTGAAAAAGTACCGCAATGATTCTATGGTCAGTTATGAGTTTCACTCTTGTTTGTTGAGTACAGTGTTTTGGGTGGTTAGCTCTCTGGGCTTCTTCAAGTTTAGGTCACACCCTGTAAATTTTACGCTCATCTGACTCGGATCATTCATCTCGCCTACAAATCGTTCATAGCTGTTTTTTTTTGTTGTGATTACTCCATTTTTATGCATTTGCAAATCCGTATGATTTGGTGGCGTAATCATTTTTTCGTTCTCATTGGATTGAAGCAAAAAATTTCAATTTTTGAATATGACAGCGACATTAAAACCATAAACATACAATAACTTATAGAAAGCTGCAAAGAATCTTGAGATGAGTATTACGAAGTTTACAACGATAAGTCAAATGTAAACATACTTCAGAATGTTACGAATAGAGAACAAAAAAAAAATACTAAAACGATGTGCATGAAGAAAAGCTTAACGAAAGACATATTTTTCAGGGGTTTGTGAGGAAATAGCTAGCTGGTCAATGCATGCCTCAGGGACACGATGACATTTGGAGAGCTGTTGGATGTATGGTATCTGTATTCAAAAACAGCCGGATAGTTGTGAAGGATTCTTGGAACGAAGTGAGAACAATGCATTTGAAAAAAAACTTGTATTGTTTGCAGCTTCACTACCCAATGGTAAGATATAATTAATCATTGTGTTCATCGTAGAACGCATTTTTAAGAACAGGCTTAAAGTAAGATTTTATTTTCCACCATGTTAATCTATACAAGGTGCTGATCAGTGCACGGAGTGTTATTATTTTAAAGAAGTTGACAAACAAATTTTTTTGATGTAGTTACACTCAACTGTGGATAAGTACGTAGGAATTGATTATATTTTTACGTAGTTACGAGAATTTACGCAGTGAACTTTCAGAACAGTGATATATTGTTTCTTGCTTCCTCCTCTGTATTCTTGTTTATACTTGTGAAACTCCAATCTGGGTGGATTGAATAGCCCCTTTAGTTTCCAACTCTACCTTTTAGAGGGAATATAGAGACTGTCCCCAAAATGCCAATAATGATCGGTACAATCAGTAGTAATATCCCCATTTCTCGTCCCCTTCTAGCATTATCTATTCATTGAGCTTCTGTTTTAATTTTTGGTCTATGAACCGCATAATTAAGCATATTATTTGACATTTTCTTCCTTATTTATAATGAATGGATGACTTGTCTTGATCATGATTTCAAAGATATCATTTTTTTCATTCCCTCAGACATATACTGATGATTTGCACAAACGATACCAAGTATTTCACAAACCTCTGATTGGATCACCTTTCTTTATCTACCATGTCTATTTCATTTTATACATTTCCTGTATTATTTGCTAAATCCACTTGTTTTATAACTGACGTATGTATCACTATGTCTACACACGTGAAATTTGCTTATTTGTTGTACGTTGTCTGATATAGTTTCGATGTATTTAGTATAACTACAATTTTGAAATGCTACTATTTAAAGACACTTTGTTACCTTCTGGTGATTTTTGTTCCCTCGGCGATTCCTTTTTTTTTCTGGTCACTTTAACCCTTATTATTATCATTATTCTTCCTATACATTACTATTCCATTCGTGAATCTTGTAGTTTTTTTCCCTGAATTTTCGCTTGCATGATCCCTTTATTCATTTAATCATTGATATATTACAAAACGAAAAACAATTGGAAAGTTATTAGATAAATGCA
>OY735198.1:25378180-25433180 GCA_963457665.1 Thysanoteuthis rhombus
ACTATTGACTATCTATCAAATTCCACGAATTCTTCACACTTATGATTTTTAGTTTCAATGTCTCTGTTTCTTTGTAATTCTTTTTAAAAACCTGGAAAGATAAATACTAATTGAAACCAACTAAATATATTAACATATCACGATGGTTGACAGTGAATTGTATGAAGGATTCATATTCCATGTTGGTTCTAACGTCTAAATGAAGTAATCTAGTTTGCTCAATTCCGTTTTTCATTTTTATGAGAAGAGGAAGCACAAAAAATCTTTATAGAAAGAGGCTAGGTAGAATTTAGCATGAAACTTGTAAAATATTTCCCATGGGATGGATTTAAATCACCAGTCAATGTTTCATTCAAATCAGTCAATTACACAAGGTAACATTGTTCAGTAAATGTTCTTTCAATTTCAAACAACCCTCAATAAATAACAGCAATCAGAGCATTGAATGTTTACCATTTAGATCATTTTGTGTTGAGCTTTTGAAGCATAAATTGATGCAAACTTGAAGTTCATTCCTTTTGGAAACTAGATTTATTGCTATAGTCAGTAATTATCAGATCGATTTTTTTTAAATGAAAAGAAACACGTATTTTAAGACGGGAATTTTCCAATGTTCGGTCACTGAAGAGTTATAACCAAACAGAATACGTATATATATATAAAAGAGAGAGAGAGAGAGAGAGAGAGAGAGAGAGAGAGAGAGAGAGCTGGGAGTTTGATGGATCAGAAAAAAATCTCATGATCAACGATGTATTTCTTTACAAATATATGTACATTTTGTTTCACTCATAAGTGGGAGAGGGCGATATTTGTAGAAGATTCTGAGAGTGTGTGCATCTGCACATATTCATGCGTAGGTACAGATATTCGAATATATGTGTGTGTTTGTGTGTGAGTGTGTGTGCGAGTTTGTGCGTGTGCACGCACGTTTGTTAAGGATTTTTCTTTGAAGTTCGACAGTTCCAAGAAACAAGGGTCAATGGGATTGAGAGTTGATAAGTCTGGTAGTCCTGGCAGTACATTGAAGTTCTCTTGATATCCTCGACATCTTTCCTGCACGGATCGTACAATGTGGCAAAGGGTATTGACCCGCTAAAAGATTCCACTGTCATCATAGAGGGCATTTGGCATGAAAAGGTGTACCTGGTCTGTAATTACGGTTGGATAGATGGTACGTAACAAAGTATCTCCAGCATGAATGATAAGACCCATCCAATTCGCTAAACCCTGTCAAACATATCTAAAACCATAACACTGCTTTTATCAACTTGATTTCACCCGGTGCATTCTGGTGAAATCGATTTCAAGGATAACAACATACATTTACTTTGCCCTTCACTTCATTCAGGAGAATAGAAGACTCATCAAAGCGGGTTATTTTCTCCAATTATTTCGAGGTCCAGTTCCAATCCCTATGTGTCTGTTGAAAACGTTATTTGGTGTGGATTTTCTGGCTTCCAGTGACTTCATACCTCAATAAGTAACAAGAATGGATATACTGTGCGCTATGTAATGTGTTAGACAAATTAGCTTTGTCTTTTCATTGAAACTATCCTCAATTTCTCCTTTTTGTCTGCTTGTAATTGGCTAGAATGCCCTGTCTAGTCCTCCCTTTTATGCACTTCAGCCACCTTATACTTAATCAATGGTTGATGATTTTTCCTTTCTCAGACAAATGCCAATACGTAATCGTCACAACTGAATCAACCAACAGGTAGTGATGTTTTGGGAATACTCTGACATTGTAATAAATGTTTAGCCTCTCTAGAAATCACTCCTATAAAGTGCATCGATTCAATCCTCATAATATTTCCTCATCATTGTGTATGCATATATATATATATATATATATATATATATATATATATATATATATATATATATATATATATATATTAGCATTATCATTATTTCTATTGTTATTATCATTGTTATTATTAATATGTTTACACTAAAATATATCCTTCAAGAATGGAGAAGAATGAAATTACATATTTTTAAGACCAACAATAAATAGAGCGATTTTTGGAAACTTTTTTTTGAAGAATTTAAAGAAAAATATCATGACTTGATAATGGTTGTAAAGACAGCAGACTATGACGTTTCCCCTTATTCCATAATACCAATCGAAACATGAATTTATCAGGATATGGCGAGACCGAAATGGTTTTTAGGTCATATCAATAAAGTGAGGGAGCATATAAACCAAAATATTTGCATATATGCACATTATATGTTTAGGTAATAGTTTCAAATATCATGCAGTGTCAGAAATACTTTTCTTTGTTTCTTCTTTTCCAAAATTACCCTACTTTGCTCCTAGCAACGTTTGCTTTTAAAACAAAACAATATAAACTTTTTTCATTAAAAATTTTCTTCCCAGGAGACGCCATACGGTGATACCGCAGTTTGAAGAAAATTAAAATATTATACCCTTAATCGCTGCTTCTTGTATCAATTCGTTTTTTTCCTTCCAACGTATATATATATATATATATATATATATATATATATATATATATATATATATATATATATATATATATATATATATATATATAAGAGAGATAGATAAATAGGAAGAAGAAGAGAGATATTATGGGATAGAGATACGGATAGAATGATGTACTTGAGAGTTTCTATCGAAGGATGACTTTTGAACTCTTTGTGTAGAACGTTTGCTACTGTATTTGGGTTGAACTTCCTGAATATGGTAAATTTCTGTTTTTTTTCGTAAAGAAGCAACTCCCAAATATATCAAGCAGTTTTAATTATTTAGTGGCTGAGTCATGCTTTCCACACCATCATACAAAAGCCAGGATTGAGAATGATGATAAGCTTAACTTAATAGATATATATTTGTTACATGGTGCATGGTAATCAGAAAACTATTTTGCAGGGTTGTATTGAAAATGATATGAAGAAAAATCATTAGAAAACAAAATAATTTAAAAAAAAAGACATTATTCCATAAGATTTAAAAAACATAGCTCCTCTGGTCGTTTGCAAATCATGAAAAACCTAATTGATTCCCTCATAAGGGGAGGAAGTGTTGATATTTCTTCCCGTATAATTGTGTTCTCATACGATGTATGAAAAAGGACGTTGGGCACTTGGACCTTGAACTATTCCTTCTGAGGACATATTGTACTTCACCAACGTGAGTATTTGTAGAAATAAGATCAATGCGTGCGAACGATGACAGAATCAAATTGAATAGCCTGGTACAAATGCACTGAAATAAGACATTCGAAGCAACAGGAAAATTAAATTATATCCCAGATATGACCATGACCTTGAGGGGGGAGCGAGTAAATAACATTCAGAAAGATTGGAATGACACAGGTTGAGTATCTACTTGGGCATTTTAAAAAGAGAGACAACAAAGGGATAGAAAGGGGGAAACAGTAAAGAAAAAAGCAAGGGAAGTGGGAAGGAACCCAATACGTGTTCTTTAACCCACCGACCCCTTTTCGCTGATGACTTTCCTCGATGGTCACTCAGGGTGGTCGGCATAGCAATTCAATTACTCTCTTTCGTTTGAATCAAATACCAAGGCAACAAAATAAATAACTAAATCTCTCAAGTAAACGAAACTTTTGTGATTATTTTAATTTTTGGAGTGTGTATGCAAACATTAATCTACTGGAATTTCTCGTCAACCCGAAAAGATCACGACCGTACATACCTTGGAACAATGAAAGAGTGACCATTAATCAAATATCGAATATATTAAGTCGTGTGATGTTTTCTGAACCCGCTACGGTACAGTATGCAATCAGTAGATTGCATCAAAAATCATATATATATATATATATATATATATATATATATATATATATATATATATATATATATATATATATATATATATATATATATATATATATATATATAAAAATTTATATCTACAAATGTATGCATAGCTACGTTTACAAATGGAATTGACTCTACCTTCCGTATATGTCTATGATTTGACATGAAAATAAATGACTTTTTAGTATGGAAAATATGCATTGAAGTTTACAGAATGAATTTGATATTCTTCTTTTCTTCTTTTGCGTACACATGTATCATGATTAATGAGTTATGGGAAGAAGAAATCATTCGAGTATTCATAATTGGTATTTCTTTCTGAGTTTGCGTCAGTTTATACGTGTGTTCTGATGTATTTAGAGATTTAGTGATAGATTGTGAGTGTCTCTATATGTGTCGCTCAAAGTTGATAGAAATTTGTTTAGATAATTGAAATCATACAAAATCGCATTGCAGATGGGTCCAGATCAAAGCTAGCGTCAAACAATGAATGAGTTAGTGATTGATTAATGTCCTGCGAGATTGGTTGATTGGATGGACACGGAAATTAACAAAGATTTTGAAAAAAACAAAAACAAGATAAGTAATTAAAATGGTAAAAAAATGGCTGGAATAAGTCAGCAAAGTAGTCTGAAAAAACGAAAAAATTGGGGGAAAAATTCAAAGAATGAGGAGGTGGAGGGGTATATGGATGTAAAAGATATGACTGCTGGAATCTTGCAATGAGTGATTGTTAGATGAAGATTAATCAGTTTGAATATTTGGAGACAGTGTCGGATAAATCAGTTTGAATAGTTAGAGAAATGGCTGGAAAAATATGTTGAAATAGCAAAAAAAAGGTTCGATAAATCAGTCGAAATGGTAAAAGAAAATGCTGGATAAATCAGAATTATGAGAAGAATTGGTGGATAAATCAGTTTGAATAGAAGGAAAATTGCTGGATGAATCAGTTGAAATAGTGGAAGGAAAAATCAGAAAAGGGGATATGCTTGAAAAACAGAGGAAACGGATATGTAAATAGACGGAAGAATAGAGAATAGAGGATAGAAAAACCAAAGTTTGGTTCGCCATTTAATGAAAAACGTCGAAAAATCAACATCTTTTGACAGCGGGCGATTTTTTTGGGGAAGCAATGATAAAAAATAGAAGTTGAGATGATCCCTTGATAAGTTATATCTATAACTTTTTACCATGCAGTGATTATTAAATAAATATGCATTTTCAAAAATACTAAAAGATCAATTCAATTCGCACGAAGAACTAAATTTAGATCTGAAGAAATATAATGAAGATTCAACCGAATACATTTTTTAAAAACCAAATGAGGAGGAAATGTTACAATATCCAGCCTTCTATCTCATTCCGTGCAGCCTGAACGTGTGTATTGTCAAACCATATCCCCTTACAACAACTTGAAAACTCAAAGAAACCTAATTTTGCAGTTTTGGAGATAGTTTTGGTTCAATATTATTATGAATGCTTGGAAAGAGAATATAAGGAAGATACAATTGAAGAAAACATATCAAGAGAGAATATGAATGAGAGGATGAGGCGGAAATATGATTGAAAATAGAGAACATCTCATTGAAGGACGGTAAAGAGAAGAAATGTGATTGAAAGATTTAATAAAGATATAGATTGATTGAAAAAGAGAATAAAGCAAAAACACGATTGAACTAAAAGAAAGAGATATGATCAAGAGAAAGAACAAAGAGAATACGTGATTGAATGGAAAAAAGAGAAAATGATGCAATTGCAATGAGGAAGAAATTAGAAAAAATGATATCATTTCAAATAAAGTATTTATGATGGAAGGACAGAATAAAGGAAAATGCGATGAAGACAAAGAATCACAAGTGTATAAGAATCAAAGAAAAACGAAGATAAACGGATATGAAAAAAAAGAGACGAAATTAAAAAGTGATTAATATTCTAAGGGAGAATAACAAAAAAATGAAGCAATGAAAGAGAAGAATAAAAAAACTATAAAGGAAATCAAACAGGAAAATACGACGATTGAACGATAAAAACAATGCAATTACAGAAAGAGTGTATTGAAGAAGAAAAGGGAAGATCACATACGTTAATGGGAGAAAGGAAAAAACGATAAATACAGAGATAACATTTATAGAAAGAACGCGCAACAAAACCCAAATTTAAAAGCAAAGTCAAACATAGTATTAAGAGGAGAAAGTAAACAAAGTTTTACATAAATAATTAAAAATAATTTTCTTAAATAGTCATCGACAAAAAATTCAAAGATAGGATAGTAAAATAAATTAGATGACAAATATGCTCCAAGCAAATATCCGTTAAAGATGGTAACGTGTGTATTCCTTTGAGTCTGAAATGAATAATGGAATAAAGACATTAATCATTTAAGCAATCGTCCTCATCGGCGGACAAAAGCAATTGCAACGAAATCGGAAAACAGCAACCCTTTACAGGAATCCATCTATTATGCATGTTCTTCTGGGAATAATCGATTTCGAAATGTGTAGATATATAGAAAGCATCCTATTTTGCCTCAGTGGGAATCAGAATTTCAACCAAGACAGCCGAACCGAGACGGTATAAAGTAAGACATTACAAAATGGGGGAGACGAAATAATAAAAGGAATTTGTTTTAACATTCTTTCTCAAATATATGATTAAAATGGTTAATTTAGATTTGTAGGGCAAATGCTGTTCCAAAAGTGTATATTTAGAAAGGGCCAAACTTCAGTATTTATGATACATCTTGTCATAACTGACAAAAAATTTGTTTCCATTCAGATAATAAAACTAAGGCTTACTAAGGTTATGTCATTTCGGTGTTGTCAGATAGAATAGCTCATACCTGATTTGAATAATTTAGAAAATAAAATGGAAGTGAAATAGATGATTCTTAAGAACTACGAAAGAGCCCATGTAACCAGTATTTTTTATTTATCAGAACTAAATCTCCCGAGAACCACTGATACAGAAAATTTCGGCTTTGCGCTGCTGTATGTGCTGACTAACCGTACAGTGTCGTGTTATTGAGCAATTGCAGTGCATGAATATATAATTATTTTTGATTGTTGTTGAAAAAATGAATAAACACTTCGAAGATTCAGCACATAAAAGATGTTCAAACCATCTAACCAGCAAACCTAGCATATATATCCATAGCATATGAGTGCCTCTGATAGAAAGAACAGATAATGGATGTGAGGTTCCAGATACAGGATCCTGATATTGACATTCTTTGGGTATCATCATAATTTAGTTGAACATTATGGGTCCAACGATGGGATCGAGAAGGAAGAGTTCCAAGAACTTCAATTACTTTACTTTAAATACGGATCTAACGTAGACTCCCATTCTATAACTATGTGCAAATATAAGATGTTTAATAAAAATAATACTGTTTGGATTTGGATGGCACACTATAAAGAAAGACGAATAACGAGGAAAACGAAGGATAGGAAGAGGAAAAGATCAAGAGGTAGAAATTGCAACCCTTTGGAGTATGGGTCTCTGCTACATAACTATTGTTCCATCCTGCTTTTTAAATAATATGCTTGCAGGAAGATGCATTTGTGGATAAACCGATACAAAGTATCATATTGTAAAACGAAGGACAATTTATTTTATTTTGATACGAATCGTCTAGTACTCTCTCACTTGTGAATACTAATGGTTGACTTCCCGGAATCGATCTGAGGAATCCATCTGTATTGTCGTTTTCTTTTTCGTTTTGTCCACTTAGTTAGGGATCATTTAACTCAGGCCCATGAGAGAAGCAATGCCTTCTCACTGCCTTTCTCTTCCTCTTGGTAACGGACGATTTACTCAAAGCCCGCACCACGTTGACTGCCGGGCTCCAGGCACGGCTGCCAGAGAGGACTTACATCAAACATTCGTACATTTCTTAACTCTTCCGAATCGGTCAGCTAAAACTTCGATTTTTATTATATCATGTGATTGAGGCCTATTAAAATATATCCGTTAAAGTTTGATTAAATCCATATGTTCCAAATTCTGGAAGACATCAAATAACACACTGCATGACAATCTCCTCCCGAGAGCTGTTGCTGCTAATTAGGGTAGCTGTGTGTTATCTCACAAATCTCTTCGACCACTTACACGTGTACACATCCATACAAACATATATGCATATCCATACCCACATTCAAAATACGTGTGAGCATTAAAGACTGCCAAAGTTTGTCTGATCTCTTAGAGGGTCAAGTGACAATCCAGCCTGCCAGTATCAGACAATTATTATTCTTGAATCTTAGAAGGCCCGAAAGTAGAACATTTGAATTGCTGTTGTATGAAAAAAAACAAAATTAGGTGATACACAGATAATATTGGCGTCTTTTTGGCTTGATAGAGCTTAATGTGGAAGGTTTCCTTTGACTGACGTTGCATGGTAAACTGCAGCAGGTCAAACCAGGTACAATTTACTAAAATGCGTTGTGTACTGCTCCAACTTGGAATATTTTTTCTTGAAAATGTGTTTGAATATAAAAATGAATATTGAGTATATGTTCGCATCATTAATATAACAATATTGAATCTTTCATTAATCCATTCTTTTAAATGAAATATTAATATATCGTATTTTCATCAGCTAAATCTTGTTCCGATGTATAGGCCATGTTAAGAAGGGAAGTGTTACTGGGTGATTGACATTGTGTAGTCAGTCGTACTACAAAGATAAATGTCATATTTAGTGAAGCATAGAAAAAAATGGCTCAGGATTTGGAGCAATATCAACTGAGAGAGATACTATTCTAGGATCCTGAAGTAGCATCTCGTGTCATGGTAATTACTTTTTGTTTGATAAACAGTAATCACACCCTTTTTTGCTGGGAAACATGAGCGACTGATATCTCCACTCTATGGTGTGAAATGTACAACGCTAGTATTGGTTTCACATTTTCACTTGAAAATTTGTTCATACATTGATATTAGTGTCTATTTTTCCATGTTGGAAATTGATTTTCCAGTAATGTAGATTAGAGAAAGATGGTTTTGACTTCAAATGTTATACGATTCTATGATCTCGACCAAACCAATAAAGTGTTTTCATAACAAAGAGTTGTTTTCCTTTTCCTTACAAATATTTGGCGAGTGAAGTACTTAAGCAGACGAACAGGTCAAAGATGTTGATTTCAGACCTTTTTTTTTTCAGTAGACATTTTTGTACATATCATTTTATATCATTTTTTAAAATCGAAGTATTGCTAATGTTACTTATGATTGTTCCTTAAAACGTACTGATAGAGATCATAAGGATCTTGAGTGGCTTTAGGAAAATTAGAAACGTTAGTGAAAACACAAGAATCATCTATCAAATTACAGTGAGTTGAACACACATATTCATGTACTGTACTGGAAACAGAAATGAAGAAATAATGTAAAATTCATAATTACGTTTGGTGTCCCTGTTGTAACATAGTTTTGATATGCTTAACTGGAATATAGATGAGATTAGGGAAATGCAAACAATAAAGAAACTACACTCGTGCCACGGAATGCATCAACGTTGAAGTGACATTGATTGTCTTTATTTGTCAAGGAACAGCAGTGGTAAAGATGCAATTTCGAACTGACTTACAAAACGTCAACAATAGGAATGCACCAGTGCCTCCAAATCACTGAAGATGTTATCAGTTAAGGAACATAAAAACACAAAAGAGCTGCACCCGATAATAAAGGATAGGGAGAAAATCGCTAAAGAACTAGATATAAATCTGTACAGTGATGAGTACTCATTGAAATTTGATTAGGAAATGATTACAATTTTTTTTTATGTCACAGCTAAAGAGCACTTTTCTTAGTTTAGCAAACCTTCCAAGACCCGTGCTTGATCTTTCTCGATATTTACCATTGGCTTCAATGATCCATTTCCTATGCACTACTTTGACCGAATCAAACGTGAAAGTTTAACAACTTTAAATGTGAATGTGAAATTTAGTCATGATTTTCATCAACCAAATAATTTAGTGCATATCGGCATACTGTACTCAAACAACATGCATACGCAGGCAATAAATGTTTGCGTAAATTCGCTCAAAGTTGGCACTTGGACTTCCACATCAACCTTATAAACCTGATTTGTGTGTACTTTTATGGCAGTGTACGGTGTTTAGGTAATTTGCACTGTTTTAGACGTCAGCAGCGAAAACACATAAAAATGAAAACGAGTGAACAGCAAATTGAAATGACAAAACATGAAACAAGCAGATGATTTGTGCAAAGCAAACACACAAAAAGCGTAAATGAAATTATAATTTATTTATAATCAAATTATTCACATCATCTAAAGGTAAAGAAATTCATTTCGAGTAATGTCAAGAGAGATATCCAATAAAACTTTTCCTGATAGTAGAATCGGATAAGATTAGAATTATCTTTGGGTTTCTCATGAAAAAAAAGCGATGGAATCGGTAAATCTTCGCTAATGGTAGACAGTATCAGCACTGTGGATGCTTTAGCCTGACGTGTTAATTTTATATTTCCTTCATGAGACATTTTTTTTAGTTTCCCTTGTTTCTTCCTTTGATATTCTTTTAGAACTTTGGAAAAAAGCCTGCTAGTGTAATGATGGTATAGATAAGAGGCTTGGGGGAAGAATCAACAAGAAAGTTGTCTTTAATCGGGAAGCAAAATTAAAGACACCCATTGAAATATGATTAAGCATTACGACAATGGATATCAAAATGTAAAATGAATCAAAATCTTGGCAGATAAAGGCACTGGATTATACTAATCTAAGGGAAGGAAGTGTCTCTCTCCAGCGCAGAGTAGGTAGGGATTGAAAAAGCGATTGAGGGGATTTCGAAGAAATCGCTGTTATTTGACCTTTAACAGCAGCACCCAGACAGCTTGTATAAACATATAGATGACTACTACTGTCACCGATGATGATTATGATGATGATGATATTCTTTCCCATCCTTGTTGGAGAGCTCTTGAGGCTAGAAGTCCTGGAATTCTTAAGGAGATAAACTACACGGACGACAATATTACTAAAAACAACTGCACTGCCATAAAGGACTGCTGTATCATTGAAAAGGCTTGCTAAGACTTGATTTCAAGCAAAACATAAGACTTAATCCTGATTTTAAAACAAAAAACAGGTCATCCTATCAAAGCGAGTAGATTGGATAAAATGATTGATAATTATCCAAACGGGTTTGCAAATATATAACTCGGTGTTAAACACAAATGTATTTGCAAACAACAAATGAATCTGAATTTTAAAAATTCATACTTAGAAAGAGCATTCAAAGAAGATAACACGAGATAAAATGATCACCTTTCAGGCAATATTCATTAAAATGAGGTCCAAAGCCAGGTTGCTGATTAAATTCACAGCAAAGACATGAAATAATTCTCGAGTTCTACCCAGTATTACATTATTCCTATTTTCTATGATCGTTAGGCACACAGTGCAAATCTCGAAGAGAGAATAATATAATTATTCCTAGAATGTATCTTGGACAGCTGTTTTTTCTGGTCTTCGCTCAATGACAATAGAATGGCTTCATTACAAGGCATACTGCTGTCAAGTAGAAAATAAAGCATGTTGAACAGATGCACCTCAAAAGACAGACTAAGTAATTTTTGGAGTTCCATTGGACAGTGATGTTGTTCCAGGGAGAGAGAGAAAAAGATATAGAAAAGACGTTTGGCTGCCAAGACAGATGTGAACAATTAGCAGCATTGCTTTTTGTTTTTTTACAAAAGGTCATCTTGACGTTATTTATCTCTGCCCATCAGCCGTGAGGCTGTGGTGGGGCTCAACGCTTAAACATGTCCGGCTTGCTCAGAAGTCCTTGCTTGAATGGCACTCACCGAAATTCACTGGCCATCATTCAGAGAAGAACTTTATTCTATCTCTGACATCCTTTGCTGTACCCAACAACTGCCTTTTTTCACTACCCCTAAAGGAGATTTAAGACAATAACCAGATAAAAGATGTTGTCCGAATGTCTTTAAGTATTATCGTTAATTATTTTAGACAAGATTTAATTTTTTTTTCCACTCATATCGAAACACTTTTTTTGTATTTCTTTATACATTATACAAAAGCCAGTTCTTAAATCACTCCCGTATCCTTGGGATCCTACCAGACATGGACAGTATCTTATTGTTTAAACTACAGGAGCCAATCAGCACACACCATTGAAATTTAGTTGAGTTGCAGCATTCTTCCTTAGATTTCGTTTGTATCTTAGTCTCCTCGAATCTGATACGATTTCTTATATTGTACATTGCTCTGGTGATAACGACTACCCAATTGTATCAAGTACAACGTCTGTCCGGAGAGTGTCCAGACTGGTGTGATGGTCCTCCGGTCGATGAATAATTGTAACATGTCAAAATATGATATAAAAGACTTTGTAGCGCCAAACAGAATTTTTTCCCTTGGGTTACATAATTGGCTTTGTGATTGACACATTCAAAATGATCAACCCTGTCCATTCTTCATGTACTCTACACGAACAGTCTGAACTTCTCGTGAGTTATGGCTTTTCCAAAAGAGATATTAGGAGCATGGGTCGGATTGAAAACTGTGACCCCCGAAAAGGATCTTTTCAGGCCGTTTTGAAGAGTTAAAACAGCGCCTGGTTACACGTGGAAGTCCGATACTTATAGAGGGAATAAGGCACACTACCTTGAGCAAACTTGTTCTCTTCGTTGATATTAAATTGCCGGATACCTCGTATGTCATTTTTATTAAAATAATTGGCGCTGATCCATATTGTTTTGCGTTGAATGAAATCGAAAGCACATTCATATTAAACATTCAGAAGGATATTGAGGCAATTTATCTCCTTGTTTGCATACTGTAAGTCCGATGGAGCGGATGAACTCATACAGGATACCCAGTTGATAACAGTAAAAATGAAAAGACAGCATTGTTGAAGTTATTTATAGACCGTAATGCAGAGCACACATAATAATAATGATAATAACTGAATATGTATGAATGAAATAAGAGCGCTCTAGATAAAAGCATATTGGATATGAGAATAACGGGAATAGGAAAATATTAAAAATGTATATGTACCAAAAATGCCGAGTATATTAATATAGCAGAAAGTTAGATATGACACTTGATATAATTTGGGCCACAGTTGTGTTCCAGAAAGAATTCCATCGTGGACAAGTAAGTATTTCATTGAGGAAGACAATGTATCATCATACCTTCCACTCAATCGCCATAATTGTCGGGAGATTAAATATAAACCTGAAGCTGACTGGCTGTATGTTGTTGGTGGGATATTTCTTACATGGTGTGAATGATCAGTTTTCGAGCTGTGGCCATATAGGATTTCGAGGGCTGATTCTTCAGGAAGGCAAGTAATCTCTATTTACCGAGTAAATCAAGCCTACACTTCATTTACCTCTTTTTCATTGTATGTGTCCTTTCCCTTTGCTAAACTTTCTGAAAGGTATGCTACCGCATGTTCCAAGTAAAAGAACGGGAAAAATCGCATTGCCGAATAAGGCAACATTACTGAAAAGGTTTATCGACTTGCAGAGATCTATGTCATTGTACATCCAACTATAACTTCGAGAGAAGTCTGCATTAGATGTTCATAAAAAATTTTCAACATTTCGATTAATATCACCAATACATATTGCCGTATTTTACATACTTGTCCTAGTTGTAATAACAGAGGAAGTGATAGTAGCAAGAGTACAACAACTATCATTGGATAATTATGACATAAACAGCTCTAAATTTCAAGGCAATGTTTACTTTTCCATGGGAAGGCTAGAGTAACGAATTAGAGCATTGAATTGAATTATTTCAGCACAGGATCGGAACATTAAACCCTCTGAAGAAGAAATCAAGCGAACATTCACTCTAGGATGGCAAGCCATCGTGGAGTGAGAACCTCCCCCCCCCCAATACCATTAGTCCTAAGAAGATTATACACCTAATGCATCCTCCAGATAGTCTTTCATGAAGCTGGAATATAGAATATAATCAAGAAACCGACCTGCAAATTTAATACCATGCCATGAGCACATTAAAGGATCCTACTCATTAACACATGGAGGGAACAAATGACAACAAAGTATACTCGGGGAAAACAGTCCCAGGTATAATAATGGGAAACTAAAATTGCAATGGCCCGGCCATGTTGCAAGAATGACTGACAACCAATGTAATTCTCAACATTGATCCCCAGAAATCAAATGCAAAACCGAAGTTGGCAGAATATGAGATGACAAGGCGAACTTGACAGCTTCAGAAAATATTGGCTTCGCAACGCCCACGATAGAAAGGTGCAGCCAATCTTTGGGAAGATTTATGTCCAAAACGGCTGATGAGAGTCTAATGATGACGATGATGATGATAATATCAAGGAAACATATAGCCCAGATTTGGGGGGAAGGGTATTCATTAAAGAAAAATACTATATCAATGTACTTAATCAAGTAACTTGGCCACGTAACATAATCAGTAATCACTGGCTATGTAAAGGAGCGATGGCCATTGGGCAACTCACTGTAATGATTAGAATTGTGTTGTGAATTATTTAGATTGCAGACCTTGCTATATGAATCAATATCAGAGAATAAGTGCAAAGATAGTGAAAAAAGACATCAGCAAAAATAATCATTGCATTGAACATAATGAGATGACATTATAAGTAAATTAGCACGATGTGCAGATATGCTATTAGCAGGGGTATGAAGACCTTAATAAGCATATTTGAAGGAAACGTTAGTGTATCCTTAATCCAAAAACCAATGCCGAATGACGAGAGGATATCCAAACAGAAAGGCTTCATATTTCATTCACTGGAATTTAGAGTCCGTATCAATATGTACGTGAACATAGAAACATATGTATTTACATTGATACACTTATATTGACATTTCTGTATGTACTCATTGCGTACACGTACACTTATGAATATATACCTATAATTGAAGCTGTTTACTCGTACCGACATGTAAGTATATGTTGCACCTATGTAGGTGAGTGTTTTTAACGGACAGTGCCTAGTAGACACGTACAGATAACTAATAATAGTCAACATATGAAAAGTGATTAAACGAATCAAAATTTACAACCTATCACATCGTTCAGAATAAACCCTCTAAAACTCCACCAAGCCACCACGCGTTCTCTGATTGAAAAGTAATCATACAGCCATGTACGGAGATGATTTTGGTTTTGTTTGTCTGTTTTTTTAAATCTAGAAATGCAAAAGGATTTCATCGACTTGAAATTCATCGGAACTGCTGAGAAGGACGACACAGACATTACATAACTCATTAAAAGTTTTTCACCTGATTTCCTGATTTTGACATACATATTTATCCTTTCGGACACGCCTACTTATACGTGCATGTGTCTATCAGGATACGTACGAATATCATTAGTGTATACGGGATTATAATTTATATGGACATACAGCCCATCAATATTAATATGCTGCCGCTTAAAAACAAGGAAACGAGCCAACAATTAGTCAACTTCAGATTACCCTTTCTAGGACAACACAAATCTGAGCCTACCGCTTCAAAACAAAGTTCATTAGATGCTTTGCTACATTTTTTTCATGTCATTCATAGTCTGAAGAATATCTGGAGAGAGAACTGAGTCACAGAAAGCCAAACCAAGGACTGCAATGGAGGCTAACAGACTTTACTAAGAAATTGTTGCCCGACACGTGAGGGATGGGTAAACTCGTTTACTTATAAATTCCAACAGTCCCAGTTGTGTCCGACTGCTGACTTGATAGCCAAGCAGGGTAAAGCTTGATCATTTACATACGGTAAGGTCAGTCAACGTTGGTTTCATCACACTCATCCCGTCTAGTTCTTGAGATACTGAAAATGGATGGATGGTTCCCACCAAAGTTACTGTTATATAAATACTCAATAAAGATTTATATCCTTCGAAACTAAAGATATAAAGATACCTTTTTCAAATATGATTTGTGTTGAATTTCCCAGTATCTGTTAATGCAATTTATGCAATTTCATGCCATGTTTTTCAACGTTCTAAACTTACTTTGACAATACAGTACCCTATATATATATATATATATATATATATAGTGTATATATATATATATATATATATATATAGTGTATATATATATATATATATATATATATATATAGTGTATATATATATATATATATATAGTGTGTATATATATATATATAGTGTGTATATATATATATATATATATATATATATATATATATAAAGAGAGAGAGAGGGGGGATAGAGGGAGAGAGCGAGATTGTTTCTAAATATCATCAACCTTTAGAATGTAACTAAATGCACCCAAACTTATATAAAGATCAAAATGTAATCTGCCGACACGTATCTGTCAATGATCCTCAAAAGAAACTTCTGAAACAAACGATTCATTATAGATAGTCACCAAAAAATATCGCATAAAACTCGCGTTGTATACCAATCTAAATGCCTATTTGGAGAATGTGTGACAAAACTACTTATATCAGATGAACAAATCAAATTTATGTCAAGAATAATGATATGCCAGCTGTCACACACTAACTCTACTTGCATACATTTCAAGCTAAAAAGACGATTGTCCCCATTCCAATATCTGTAAAATACGCACGAAGAACATAAAATCCTCGAAAACACTCATGACTCAATGATTCTAAACGAGTCCGAAAAAGAAACCCAAACAAACAAAAACTGTTGTTCATTGGAATCAATACCTCAAAGTGATTATAAATAATCATACAAAAAATATCGATTATAACTTAAAAATGAGACATTTATTTGAATACAACTTGATTTCACTACAAACGAAAGTTGCATACGTAACATTGGACGATAAGTACAGGCAAAATTTGAAACATTTGACTAACAAATATCTTTGACTTGTAAACGAACCCTGAAAAAGGCAACTGAGGATCGAAGGTATTAGAATACCTAAAAATGTCACGTAAAAGATGAAATTTCTAATATTTATACATGCAACATTTGGAAAATATCACAACTAGATCATATAAAAAAATGTCAATACAGTTTGATAAAATATTATGCATATATATATATATATATATATTGAGAGAGAGAGAGAGTGTGAGAGAGAGAGGGAGGGAGGGAGGGAGAGAGAGATCAAGCTTCTCAACTACCATTGTTTCGATGTTGATCCATAATTTCCATTCACTGAACAATATTTTTTCCGTGGTGATATAGCTTATATCAATCCTAGAAGTAATTTGTCTCGGTACTTCCTCCCATACTCGATATAATTGAGATCAGAGCTCAGAGTGAATCATCATATTTTTGATACCAGGTGATGTTGAAACCTGGATAAGTTTAAGTTATGGCAAGCAACTTGAACAAAGGGCCAAAATACTGCTGGAATTTATGCAAATTGCATTTACAGATGTTGGAGACTGAGTGACTATAGTTTCACAAAAACATTTTGAAGAATATATTAATATAAAAATTGAACTAAATGACCGGCAGTAATGAAAAAGGCCCCAGTAACATCTTGAAACTAAGAATTTCCTTTTTTTTTTCCCACCGTCTACATCTGTGGTACGTATTTCTTGAATACATCTAGCATATCATCAAACAATAGTATATGATCCGACAGAATGATTTAAAATAGCGTTATATGATATTTATATATCATACATAACCATTTGGAAACATCTCCCATTCTAACAAAGTCAATATCTCATTGGCTTTGGTAACTTATATATATATATAAATCAAATGAAATTGGGCTACTGCAAGTATCGAACCACTTTAAGGTAGCATTGCTCTGATGATTGACATATCTCCATGTATACACAAGAAGATATATATATATATATAAATTTATATATATATATATATATATATATATATATATATATATATATATATATATATATATATATATATATATATATATATATATGTCTGTGTCTCTGTGTGTTGTGTAGAAGTTTCACATCCAAAAACACAGTATATTAAGATTTTTATAATCTTTTCTAACGTTCTTTCTTCGCTTGTTTTACATATTTTTCGGTATTATTCTGCAATGCGTAACTTTATGCATATATATATATATATATATATATATATATATGAGTGTGTGTTTGTGTGTTTGTGTGTGTGTGTGCGTGCGCGTGTGCGTGCGCGTGTATGCGTGTGTTTGTATGATAGATTTTAATACACATTTGGATCTCATCCGCTTGGATCAAATCACCCCGACGATCGAAATACCAGAAACGCTAGCCCTGACCTCATGTCAATCGACCATTGTGGCATCCATTTTCCAGTGTTAACTCCCGGGAAAAAAACAACTAATGTGATGTTTCTTGCCGCTTAGTCAGATGTTTAAGATTGATAAGCTGTTTTTTATACATCTATAACGTCAAGAAAAACTGTGACAGCGTGATAATAAATTATTTGTAAATATTGAATTGAATTTTGGCTGTCGAGTTCGAATCATTGAACCGATTTGGTCTTATCTCTGTCCTGAATTATTTAGGAGTAAGAGACATTTAACCCCACACAGACTATAAATAAAATAAAAACGTAATTGAAAAAAGGCAATATCTAATGTAAAGCAAAGAAAACCAAAACATACCCAGTTATAAAACCATCAATCACAAATTATTTTCATACATCCGATGACGGTTACATATTGGGCCAAATATCGTTTTTTAAATGGGAGCCCGAAAACACACTTATACATTAGAACTGGCTGATATTCAACTGATATATTTTGGAGTATCGTTACTTTCGTTGTGTTCTCAGAGCACTAAATAGTAACATTTCTTGAAAATTATCCTTTGATTATATTCTTATGTTTTTTTCTGGAAGACCATATATTTTGTTTTCACACGTTTTTTGTCTTTGCTAAAATTGACCTTATTTGGCTCAACATTATGTTGAAAGAGCACTCATTATGAATTGGTTGGACAATGGATCTCATCTGTTGAACACCGCTCTAAGGAAGATGATCAGGAAATGTATTGAGTATACGTTGAGAAAAGTCAGGATATCTTAATGAAAGATTGCTATCAATTGTGTCAGTTTCACTCTCAAGCTGCAAACCAACATATATCAGAACTTCGTTGATTTTTTCATAAACATACATATACATACATATAAACATACACACTCTTGCATGTATATAAACATACAGTGCGTACTACTACTTTTTATAGGCCATATTTTTTTTTTATGAGACAGTGTGTAAACAGCAAGAAAATTGAGAGGCTAGGTTCCTGTATTACGTTCACTTTTGTGAAGCTTTGTCTTGAGAATCCTGTGATTTTCAGTCCAAACTGAAATGACGGATTTAAAAAGCAAAACTTTTCATCTGAAGGGCTTCATTATAGAAAAAAGCTGCAGCAGCCTACCTCAGCCCTGAAAAAATAAGTAAGCATTCGATGATGAGGCTATAGGCCAAAGAAAAGAACTATGTGGTCTAAACGATACACCAGTGAGTTACATCAATGAAAATGAGTGCTCTGTTAGACAGGATTGAAGTTCATCGCAGGCCAAGTAACCATAATGTTTCTGGGATGGGAAACTTGACATGTGGGACCTATGGATACATATTCCCGGACGCTTTCACCTCGAGACGTATTGATGGAGATTTTCTGCCGACTAGAAACATCATAATATTGCTGCCGAAAATAGCTCAAAGATCAAACCATAGATGACTCTTACTCCCCAAGCATGATCATAACCAGTGATGAATCAATTGAAGCATTCGTAACTGTTTAACAAAAAGGGCAGATAGCACTGGAAGACTCTTCAGCCAAACCCTTCAGTAGCAACATCAAGTGAAAATCGATCGATTCCTCTCGAGAGAAGGGGTATTATCATATCTCTTATCAAAATATAAACAACTGATTTCGAAATCTGTCTTTTCAGATGGAGATGGAAATCACCGAAATATTAAAACACAGCCATTTAACAGAAGTGAACGTAATGTAGGAATGTAACCTCTTGATTTGCCTGCTGTTTACACTCTTGCTCATAGCAAGGTACGGCTTACAAAATGTAGCTGTCCGTACAACATTGGGATCACGCTTACGGTTTAAGAACCGAACCTTTTTGGGAAAGTTGGAGGTAAACACTCAGCGCACACGTCCAAATAAGCATAATAATATTTTTACTCTTATAACACACTCATTCACGTATCAATCATCTCGGGAATCCACTGGCTTTGAATGTGGAAATCAAGATATAAGGTATAAGTATCTTCCATGGTCAGATAGTCTTGATCTATTGGCAACATATCTATTACTTGTCAACATGTTCAGATATTCTTTGTTCATTTTAGACAATGTCTCACAGTTTCGTTTGTTATGCATCAATTTATAGTGAACATTCTCCCCGATGTTAGCAACAAATCACGCTGTCAGGGAACGAAAAATAGCCAGTATCATTCATATTATTGTTAATTTTGATTCGAAAATGCTAGAAAAAGGTGTCCGAAATAGGAAGTGTATCCTACGTGACATGTTCAAAGCAAATTGCAGGCAAAATGCGGATTGCTACGAGTCACTGCATCATCAGCAGCCCTAGGATCATTTCAGACAGAGTCGTCACTCGGAAGAAAAAAAACGTACTCTTCTTCACATTGTGAAGTGCCTTAACTTGCCACTAAATTAGTTTCAATGATGGACCGTTTTTCCAGTCCAGAGGCAACTTTCATCCGAAGAATGTCTCATAAAAGATTTGGGGAGTGTGTAATGAATCATCCGTAGGAACTTCCAAACGATAACTGAACAGTCACCTCAAAAGTTTACTGTCAACAAAGCCGGCGTGTTAAAAACGGTTTTAGACTGAAAGCTCTTACTGCACGTTCACATAACGCTCGAGTAACAAAGGTCTCATGAAATCTTGAAAACTATTTTGATGGGGAGAGAATCACTCTGTCGAAAGGAATTGATAATCATCTGGTTTTGTATTTCAAGTCAAAGTCAGGGGAATTTTACGAATCTGTTATTGAAAAGACATTTTAAAAGATAAAATAAATTTATTGAAAGAAAGCAGAGTATATTGATAATTATGAGTATTTTGAATCATCTCTATATTAGTGCTTGAAAATGAATTCAAACATGGGACATGACATATGAAAAATTATCAGTAATCTAATCATCCTTCTTGCTATGTTGTGTCAATGATCTCAAAATTACTTAAATTAAAAACAATGAATATCAATGCAACTAAGACGGAGTACCATTAACATGTTAGATACATACTGTCTCTCTTCTACAGTGTTTATACATTCTATATTAACGTTGTAAATGTATAACCTTTGACATTGCCCTATGGTTTGCATATTAATCTATCATAATACTTATCACCAGTATTTTTTCCTTTTCTGCTCAAGGTATCATTTTTTTTCTTCCGTTAATAAATTTACGTTTTTTCCTTGATATGAATAAGTTGATATTTCCGTGTACAATCTGCTTATCATCTTCTACGACTTATTCATTTTCTATATCTCAAACAATTCGTCTTAACTTCTTATCATCTTAAAAAAATCATCTTTGTCTACAGCCTAATATATTTTCTATCCTGAGATTCCCTGACTTAATTCCTTTCTGCTTTCCTGGCAACTTAACCCTTTTCATCGTAATTTTCAAATCAACTTTATTTTTACGATTCTAATCTTTTTTTCCATTTTTTCCATGAAACATTTAATTCATTGATTTCCCTTCTTGAAACCATCTTTCTATACACTAATTTCAGTCATACTTTTTTGTTCTTTTTTCTCCTATTCCTCCAAAAACATCGTTTCCCCCTCTCTTTTTTTTTCTTTATCATAATCACGTTTATGTTTTTTCTGGTTTCCAAAAAAAGCTGAAATCTAAATGACTTTCCTTAAGAGCCAACCATTCATCTATAATTCATAAATAACGTCGCTTTAATAGGCTTAAGAAATAGACACAATTTATCACGATTCAAGAATTCAAATAAACTAATTTGCCTAAGTGAGGCAATACAACGAATTAATTTCATTTCCCCTCTGTTCCATCTGGCATAATATTCATTACCTCAAAATTACATTGTCAAACAAAATCATGGGAACATTCAGTTGAATATTGCTTTAAATCCAAACATTATCGTATGTAGTATAGTCATCCTAACTAATCATTAGACTGTCGGGATGATATAGGTAAACCTTAAGTGTAATGATTTTAAGACCATATTATATGCATCGATAAATGTATCTAGTGTTTTACGAGTCTTTTGTTGTGATTCATTTTATAGTATAAATACTTTTTTGATTTTCTCTGTACAAAAGCTCATTTTGAAAGGAGAAATAATTTTCATATATGCAAGACTATGATTCTTTCCTAAAAAAGAATAACATCAATATAAATAACAATGGAAATAACCACTGATATTGGAATTACAGGCTGAGAGTTGAGTAGATTACCGATGTGTTATAGTTATTTACTGTGGATAAAACTGTAGTTAATTATTATTATGATTATATGATTATATATATATATATATATATATATATATATATATATGGGCAGGCTATGTGAGAATGAAAAGAAACCAATGGACATCACGTCTCACAACATGGATCCCCAGAGATCACATGCAAAACCGAGGCCAACAGAAGAGGGAAAGATGAACTAGACAAATTCAAAAAATACTAGCTCTGAAACGCCCGTGATAAATAAGTGTGGCAAATCCTTGGGAGCTCTATGTCATGCAACTGATGATTATGTCATGCATATGTATTTGTAGGTGGTTACAAAAGATTATTGGGAAAAAATTTTACAAAATATTTACACTCAGGATCCAAGTATATTGTAACTTTTATATGATTGATGTGCGCGTTTTCTTTCAGAATTTCGGGGTTTTTTTTCTTTCTACAAAATATCGTGCCAGCGCTAATGGACAAAGAGTTCTTGCACAATCACATGCGCTTCACAACACATTCGGAAAAAAAAACAAACTTTTCGTTGTTCTTCCCACCCAAATCATTGTGTCTGCTTCACCAGAGTTGATATTTGGAGTAGATTTTTGAAAAATTGTCACGTGTACTTCGCTAAACATGTGATAAATGGTTTGTATTTTCATTCTTTATTTTTCTGTTAAACAGTTTTTTGAATTGAACTTTTAGTAATTGTGAGTGCCAATATCGTAAATCGTTTCACTTCAATAAACTTTTGAAATTGTAATATACATCAATGTATCTTGCGTGAGTATATTAGTTTTATTTGTTAGAAGCTTAGTAGGATCATGGAATAGACAATTTTATGAGGTAGAGGTCGGTTTAATGGTCACTCTCTGTAAATGATAGTTAAAGCCACATACAACAGTCTAGCATTCTGATTGCTAAAATAAAAAGTGTTTTGAAAATCAAAACAAAATTAAATATAAATATAAAATATCTTGCTGAACATTTTATATTTCCTGTAGCAGGCTCGATTGTTTTCTAGAAAGATGTCATGCAGAGTTGCCCAATAATGGGAAGAATACTGGTCATCTATAATCTGAACAATAAAAAGAGACGAAAAACGACATATACACTGCTGAAAGTATTAATGCACACACGGAGAGCATTGACTCAAACAGAGGTGTATTACAAGCTACAGAAGAGCAATATAATCAGCTGTAACAATAGAACAATAAGTACTTGAAAATCTGCCTGTTGATTCATGTTACTGCAACAGAAAAAGAAGAAGCAAAATTGAATGACAGTGAACCCCGAAATAAATATTCTTCATCTACAAGGCAACAAAAAAATGTTAAATATGGAAAGGGAAAATTCAAAAAACATGACGGTACGTGCGAGAAGATTGAAAGAACTAAAAACGCCAAGGCTGATGAAAAAATTATCCACGAGAAAATACTGTTGGTGCAGGGAACAAAACTAGGAATAGTGTTAAAAATCCATGAAGTCTTTTGAACCTAAGATAGACCCACCAAATTTAGCTATGGATTAATTCTTGATCTTCCAAATTGTAAATGTTTATTGGAACCAAACGTTCAGAGTTGTGAATCAAACTGACAATCGCACAGCGGGCAAGACTGGAGGGGTCCTGAAAATGTACTTTTTTCCAATCGGATAAATCATATCAGCACAAACTAGACACTGTGTCGAAAAGTAAAAAAAGCTAATTTAGTCTGGAACTTTGACATCTAAAACAACCATTGTGCCCAAGCAACAAAACCAAATCTTGTAATCGTGAGAGATGAAATAAAACTTGTCGAGTCAATGCCACGGATCGTGAAAAAATCGAAAGTACTGGGACGGAGTGGGACTTAACAAAGTGCGTTACATGGAGGGCATTACCAATAGTAGTAGGTGTTCTTGGAACTGTGCCAATTACACTGAAATCGATATTAAAGTAATAAGAAATAAAATGAAAGACTGGAAATGTGCCTACCAAAGCACTGCTGAGGTCTGCAAGAATAGTGAACGTATGTTATCAACGAATTGATGGCTCAAAAGGCCTAGCCATCAACGATCATTCAAAGTTTGTATAAATATTATTTGTATTGGAGCACTATTCAATCTAAACGGATATTAGTATATATTATTCATTTTCAAACCCTGCAGCACTGAAACTCTGAAACCAAATATATGGATATGTAGTAGTCGAAAAAAAGTATAGCCTCAAGAAAGAAAGTATTTAAAATCAATATTTTGTTTGGCTGCTTTAATTTTCTACGACTGCTTGTAGTCTTCATCACACTGACCTCACGAGATTTACCCGAACAGTTATTGGTGGCTTTTCACAGCGACTGTTGGCAGTTTTTCGATTCTATCTTGTCGGAAGGCTGTCGTTTCAAAACCTTCAACGAACACCAAACCCAGAGACATGCTAAATCAATGGAGCACTTTCACATTCTTGCTTCACCAGAATCTTTGTTGTCTTTTTCGTAACATTGTCATACAAGAACATATCAGCAAAAACCAGACACTGTGTCGAAAAGTAAAAGAGCGTGTTTAGTCTGGAACTGGGACATCTAAACCAATCATCCTGCTAAAGCAACAAAACCAGATCTGGCAATTGTAAGAAATAAAATAAAACTTGTCGAGTCATTTTTTTCTTTTTAAGCGTTTCAATGGATGCTACAGGATTTTCTTAAATTATTTTTTCTTCAGTATTCATAATTTCACTGATGAACAGCAGCTCAATAGTGTCGTCGGGCTTCACACAATCCCAGACCATGACGTTTCTATCAATATGCTCAATTGTTGAGACCAAACAGTTCCTCTTGAACATCTTGCAGTGACACCAACGAACTTGCTAGATGCCATCCGGCCCAAATGAATTGTTTTTTTTTCATCTGAACACCGTGTACTGTCGAAAAACACCGATTTTTAAAACATCTCAGTGTGATCCGACAACAAACCTGTCCGTGTCACGATGTTTTCTCTACTTTTTTTTTCTCCAAAGTCGTATGTCATGTGAGCCTATCTTGTTCTATGCGCATTTGACTATTGAAATCGGAATATTCAAGGCATATGCTTTCTTATGCTTCATAAGCAACATCCACTGTTAATTGTGTCAGGTGTTCATCAACAAATTTCCTGTTTTATACTGATACATTTTGGCATCAGCTTGCTTTGCCGATTTAGTCCCTTTGTAAACCTCAAACCTTTCCATTTCTTAGAAATTTTTGCATAATTTGTAATTATGTAATCATTTTCACTACAGTCTTGTACCTACTTTCATGCAACTGTTGTTTTGTTTGTGAAAATCAATAATATGTTCCTTTAAATCAAAAAATAGTTTGTTTACAAGTAGGATAGTTTCTGAAATAAACGCCTGAACCCTGAAAACTATTTCTTCGTGGCAACTATACAAAGATCGTGTGCTATTTATATCCAAAATTTTTTTAGATTTCCTAGAAAAAATCGAATTGCGTTCGAATATAATCTGCAGCAGCAGTAGCCTTTTAGTCCATATACCGAAGATTTGCTAAGCCTCCCCATTATGGACATTGCACAGCCATTACTAACTGAAATTATCTAGTTGATATTTTGCCTGCTAGAATTTAGCATCTGATCTCTGTGGATCCATTTTGTGAGTTGTGTTGTCCAGCGTTTCTTATTCTCCCAACTGGAGCAGCCTGCTGCTACTAGAGTTTATTGATGGATTCTATGATTACTCAAACTCTGTTATATTTCTGTCTTCATATATCTCCATGTCTTTCATGTGCACTTTGCATGGTGTTCAGTTTGGTTAGTCACCATGTTTCAGCTCTCTAGGTGACTAGCAGGAGGACACTGGTTATATACTTTTTTTTCATCCCCACCGGGACATACTTGTTCATGGAGGTTCAGCTTGCGTGAGTGAAAGCTTGCAATCCTTGACTGATTCTATATTAGATTTTTCTCCTCTTGGGAATATCATCAATATTCGTCGTCATAGGTAGATGTGATGGCCTACTCACACCAGTTCTGTATTCCCGCTTTTGATTGCTGTGTTTCTGTCTCAAACATGTTCGTTGTACAGGTTATTCTTTTTTCAAATGCATGTTGAGACCGACGTGACATTTGATGTACTGATGTTCATATAATATCTAACCTTTATGCTTTCTTCATTTCTCCATTATCTAGCATCATTTTGATATCGTAAAAGTTCTCAGCAGAAATGACAATTTTGTCAACAAATCAAGTGTATGATTTTTATTGGATTTGCCTTGTCTTGATTTCGTGAGATCATCTCGAATGAAACTTTGAGGAATCTGAGTGAGTCAGTATCATCCTGTCTTGTCACTTTTTCGAGCTGAAAAGGGTTTAATCTTTATGTAGTCTGATGAAGATACGGGACCTGCTCCTTTTCGAATGATAAAATCAATAACCAGCTGTTTCGTCTTTTAGTTGTTTTACGATTGTATAGGGGTTTGTGCAGATAACTTTGAAACCTTTACATCCTGATGACTGCTGCAGGGTATGCTATTTTCTTTTCATCTTCTCTCTGTTTCTTTTGGATGTTTTCATCAAGTTCGGTTTGAATATATGCTCACCATATGGATGAAACCTTTTCCGTAGATGTGTGCTTTTATTTGGGACCGTGCCACAGTTATATTCGTGACATGATTGAGAGTTGATAGTAGCTAATAATATTCCTCTCGGTTGATTGATGCTCGACTTAAAATTAAAAAAATCCAAGTTTTTCCGGTGAAGAACCCATTTAACTCTTTATAAACAGTTAGAAAGCTCAGCTTATTTATGGATGATACTGGAAGAGTAGAAAAGCATGGTACGTTTGGACAATATAAAGAACAAAGCTACTTTGATCTGCAGGGATGCTGAAAAGGGAACCAAAGCGCAGAGGAGACTCAATGTCACTCAATCTTATACGATGATCCCCGAGCATGTTTGGAAATTGCAAATTGATTGCTGTGGACACCAGGGATACTAAGAGTAGGAGTGAAGACTAAAAAAAATAACAATAATAATAATGATGACGATGATAATAATAATAATAATAATAATAATAATAATAATAATAATAATAATAATACTGAAGGAGATGTGGAACATGAAAGTCAGGGTAGTATGAGTGATATTACGCGCACTAGGGACTGTCTCGAAGACACTGAGGGCAGGACTTGATGATGTCAAGAAAGAAAAGAAGGATTGAGACCGTACAGACTACAGCACTGCTAGGAACCGCACGGATACTGAGGAAAGTACTTGGAATATAAAATTTGCGATACTAAACGTTAGCAGTGGTCTTATAGAGGAAGTAAAATGGAAGTGGTGATGTGAACTACTGCACTAGGGTGATAGCTGAGGGAAAGAAGAGATTTGGGCTGAAGGAATGAGGAGACTTAGTCACTCAGCCTTCAGCAACGACTATCAGACAACCGGTGTGAAACGGGAAAAATACCAGGACCTAGCAAGAGAGTTAAGGAAGTTGTGGAACATGAAAACCAGGGTAGTACCAGTCATAGAGGGCGCACTACGAACAATCCCCAAACGCTGAGGGTGAGACTGGAAGAGATCAGAATCAGGGGAAGGATTGAAACCGTACAGACCACAGCACTACTGGGAACTGCATGGATACTGAGGAAGGTGCTAGAGTACTGCAACGAATTTTAGCCCTGACATGATAGGTGAAAGAGAGAGGAGACGTTAGCTGAAGACCAGAGTAGACATAACGTCACAGCCTTCAGCGATAACCACTGGGCAACCGGTGTGAAACTGAAAATTGCAGAGTTACTGCGACCTATGAGTACTAGGAGAAGAGGGCTGGAGACTTGAGGAGATTTGCTGTCACTCAAACTCCAGCGGTTACCACCAGGCAAATGGTGTGAGATTCCTAACAATGATAATAATAATAATAATAATAATAATAATAATAATAATAATAATAATAATAATAATAATAATAATAATAATAATTATGATAATAATAATAATAATAATAATAATGAAGGCAAAGCACCAGAATGGATGACTAAAGGCAGAACCACCCTCATCCAAAAAGACCTGGGGAAGGGGAACATAGCAAGCAACTATAGACCAATCACTTGCCTACCACTTATGTGGAAAATCCTGACCGGGCAAATAGCAGAGAGAATATACATGTCAATGGATAGAAGGGGGCTACTACCAGAAGAACAGAAAGGGTGTAGGATAGGAACCAAAGGGGCAAACGATTTACTCTACATAGACCAGATGATCTTAAAAGAAGTAAGGAAAAGGAGAAAGAATATCGCAATGGGATGGATAGATTACAAAAAGGCATACGATATGATTCCACATAGCTGGATACTCGAATGCCTTAGAATGTTCAAAATTAGCGAACCGGTGGTTAAATTCATTGGTAATTCAATGAAAAACTGGAAAGTAGATTTGACAGCCGCAGGGGACAAACTAGCCGAGGTAGGGATAAAAAGGGGAATCTTCCAAGGAGACTCGTTGTCCCCACTATTATTTGTTCTAACAATGATACCGCTTAACAGAATCCTGAGAAACAGCAAAGGATACCACTTCTCTAAAACAAAAGGTAAGGTCAACCACTTAATGTACATGGACGATATTAAATTGTTTGCAAAAAACAGGGGAGAGCTTGAGACTCTGTTCAACGAAGTAAGGGAATATAGTGAGGACATAGGAATGGAGTTTGGGATAGAAAAATGCGCAATCATGGTGATGCATAAAGGAAGGCTTTCAATGACTGAGGGAATTGAACTTCCGGACAACAACAAGATTAGGGCATTGACTGCACAAGACCGATACAAGTACCTAGGTGTCCTTGAATGTGACACGATAAAACGGGAAGAGATGAAGGAGAAAATTAAGAGAGAATACCTCAGAAGGATAAGGAAAATATTAGAAACCAAATTAAATAGCAGAAATCTAATAAAAGGAATGAACACCTGGGCTGTGTCAGTAATTAGGTATACAGGACCATTCCTAGGATGGACAAAGGAAGAGCTCCAATCAATGGATAGGCGAACAAGGAAACTTATGACGATGCATAAAGCATTACATCCTAGGGATGATACAGATAGGCTATACGTTAAGAGAAAAGAAGGTGGTAGGGGGCTCATCAGCATAGAAGATTGTGTCCAGAGAGCTAAAGTAGTCCTAGATAGATATGTGCAAACAAATAGTGAAGAAATCATAAAGAGCGCGAGGGATAGTGCGACAAACAATAAAGTAGAAAACAATGGAACAGTACAGCAAACTAGAAAAGAAAAGTGGGAAGGGAAAAAATTGTACGGCGAGTTTAAAAGACAGATAAAAGAAATAGCAGACGAGAAATCATGGACGTGGTTACGAAAGGGAAACCTTAAGAGAGAAACAGAATCGCTCATCATGGCAGCCCAAAACAAAAGCATAAGGACAAACTACATAAAAGCAAAAATCGACAGAACACAGACAAACAGCAAATGCCGCATGTGCGGTGAGAGAGATGAGACAGTAAACCACATAACTAGTGAATGTAGCCAACTCGCCCAGAAGGAGTATAAGCATAGACACGATAGAGTAGCAACGATGATACACTGGGAACTAAGTAAACAAATGGGATTCGACCATGGGGAAAAGTGGTATCAGCACAAGCCAGAGGCAGTTTTGGAGAATGACAACCACAAACTACTGTGGGACTTTGACATCCAAACTGACCACCTCATCCAGGCAAGAAGGCCGGACTTAGTAATAGTAGACAAAAAAAGGAGGGCCTGCCAAATAGTAGACGTTGCTGTACCTGCAGACCATAGAGTAAAAAAGAAGGAGGGTGAGAAAAGGGAAAAATACCAGGACCTAGCAAGGGAGTTAAAGAAAATGTGGAACATGAAAACCAGGGTAGTACCGGTCATAGTGGGCGCACTAGGAACTGTCCCCAAAACGCTGAGGGAGAGACTGGAGGAGATCGGGATTAGGGGGAGGATAGAGACCGTACAGACCACAGCACTGCTGGGCACTGGACGGATACTGAGGAAGGTGCTAGAGATATAAGGACTGCAACGAGGCGTAGCTCTGTCATGATATGCGAAAGAGAGAGGAGACGTTAGCTGAAGACCTGGGGAGACTTATTGTCACTCAGCCTTCAGCGATAACCACTGGGCAACCGGTGTGAAACTGTAAATCGCAGAATTACTGCGATCTATGAGTACGAGGAGAGGAGGGCTGGAGACTTGAGGAGACTTGCTGTCACTCAAACTCCAGCGGTTACCACCAGGCAACTGGTGTGAGATTCCATAATAATAATAATAATAATAATGATAATAATGATAATAATCATAATGCTAATAATAGTGTTTATTATAATGATAGTATTATTATTATTGTTAGTATTATCATCATCATCATTATTATTGTTGTTGTTGTTGTTGATGTTGTTGTTGACAATCCAAAACACCATTTCTAGTTTTACTTCGGACCTGTAAGCACTCTATGAGTGCGAGTGGAATTAAATTTACAATTAAATTTACATTTCTCCCCTTATTGACGAAATAAAGTTCTCTTGTGCGTAACGAAAGCTTTTTTATGTGAATATCCCGATGGTCTGCCCCACCTTGTGTATGAAATGACCAGAGTCTCTCGAATGCCCACGCAGAGGGAAGAATAAATAAATAGAATGGCTCTGGGTAGGAAGGACACTTACGAAGTCAAGACTTAAAAAGATTTAATGGTGAGGTATGACTTTATTAGATGCACATAATCAGTCTTTGAGGCGAAGCGTAAGGCTTTAAGTAATGATTTGGTGGTGGAGAACAGACACGTCACCATACATAGATTTTGCGTTCACCCATATGACTCCCTTAGTGAGGTTATACCCTGGATACTAAGAGCCAGTGGGGCTCTGAGGTTATTACTGAACCACATCAGTCTTAACCAACCAACGAAGGTGTGGTACAACCTCAAAAAAAAAAAAAAATCACGACAGTACAACCGAATCAAATCGTCTCGAAAAATAGGGCACTAATCGTCATCCTGTGACTGCTGGCCAAAATTCTGGCCCATGTACCCTTAATGGTCTTCAGGATGGACACAGTCATTACCTAGCTACTGTTGGCCAAAACCCCAATCATTATTCTACTAACAACACCTAGGAACGGGGCAGCCACCACCGAGTGGCTGCTATAAAGAAAAAGAGGAAAAGATTGTCAAAAGAGAAGAACAGACAAGTAATGTAATGCTACTTTAATAGCAAACCTTCAGTGCGTTGTTATAGGGAAAAATCTGCTGTTGTGGTAACAAGCCAGCGCAAGGCTGACCAAGGAAAAGAAACTCTGGAAAACAAATGGCTTTCTGAGACTGAACTACAATTGATCTGCAATATAATAGAGAAGGAAGAAGATGACTTATCCGGAGAAAAACCTTCCAGCTCATCCAACACAACCAACACAGATGACAAAACTGAAAGAAACGCCAACAAACACAGAATCCCTGATGAAAGGCACGCACCGGAGAGTGACGACGACACCCCGACGGAAGAAAAGGAGAAATAGATACTTTAAAAGAAATCATCCAAGAAGAAAAAATGACACTCCCTACTCTTAGAGACAGAAAGGAGAGAAAGCAGATTGAGAAAGCAACCAAACTTGTCAATTGCCTCTTATAACATATCGAAACGAACAGCTTTTTGGAGCTCAACAACTTAATCCATGCGGGAGCAAGAATGGTAACTCAACGTTTCACAACCCCCAAATAACCCCAAATTATAATAATTGGAAGGAAAAACCCAACTGGGAGAGAAGATTAGAAAAGCAGACCTTACAACTCCAGAGAGATGAAGTACTACTGAGAAATGCACCACATACAAACAAACCACGTGTAAGATTTGAAACGAACACAAAATAACACAAAAAGGCCTCCCCACTGCAGTGGAAGATATACATAAGAGAAGATTAGCAAAAGAGGGAAGGCTGGAGAGATGCAGGCAAAGAACTGTCCGATACACACAAAACTGCACATTCAAAAACAGGAGAAAGTTTTACCAACATCTGAAGAGAGAAAGAAGACATAACATGAAGCCAGACTCCACAGAACCCAAGAACTACTTGAACAGCATTTGTGGGCAACCGAAAAGACACAGCGCAACCCTGCAATAGTCTGGATACATGAAAACATATCGAGCAATTGTAGACCAATCGCATGATTACTACCCATGTCGAATATCCTGACTGGACAAATAGCGGAGGGGATATATATCTTAATGGAAAGAAGGGTACTATTAGCAGAACAACGGAAAGGATGCAAGGAAAGGAAAAAGAGGCGACTGGCTTCTGTATCGACCAGATGATCTTGAAAGAAGTAAAAAAAAACGGAAAAAATTGCAATAGGATGCATAAACTACGAAAAAGCTTACGACATGATTCCACATAGCTGGATATTCGAATACCACAGAATGTTCAATATCAGCGAACTAGTGGTGAGACTCATCGAAATTTTTCTGAAAAACTGGAAAAGTAGACTTGACAGCCACAGAGGAAAATTTAGCAGAGGTAAGCATAAAAAGCTGGATCTTCCAGGGACACTTGCCGTTTCCTCTATTATTCATTGTAACTATGATGCCAGAAAAGAATCTTAACAGCAAAGGGCACCATTTCACCAAATCAAAAGGAAAAGCAAATCACTTATGTGTTTATCGACGATATAAAATTATTTTCAAAAGAGCACTGAAGGAGATGTGGAACATGAAAGTCAGGGTAGTATGAGTGATATTACGCGCACTAGGGACTGTCTCGAAGACACTGAGGGCAGGACTTGATGATGTCAAGAAAGAAAAGAAGGATTGAGACCGTACAGACTACAGCACTGCTAGGAACCGCACGGATACTGAGGAAAGTACTTGGAATATAAAATTTGCGATACTAAACGTTAGCAGTGGTCTTATAGAGGAAGTAAAATGGAAGTGGTGATGTGAACTACTGCACTAGGGTGATAGCTGAGGGAAAGAAGAGATTTGGGCTGAAGGAATGAGGAGACTTAGTCACTCAGCCTTCAGCAACGACTATCAGACAACCGGTGTGAAACGGGAAAAATACCAGGACCTAGCAAGAGAGTTAAGGAAGTTGTGGAACATGAAAACCAGGGTAGTACCAGTCATAGAGGGCGCACTACGAACAATCCCCAAACGCTGAGGGTGAGACTGGAAGAGATCAGAATCAGGGGAAGGATTGAAACCGTACAGACCACAGCACTACTGGGAACTGCATGGATACTGAGGAAGGTGCTAGAGTACTGCAACGAATTTTAGCCCTGACATGATAGGTGAAAGAGAGAGGAGACGTTAGCTGAAGACCAGAGTAGACATAACGTCACAGCCTTCAGCGATAACCACTGGGCAACCGGTGTGAAACTGAAAATTGCAGAGTTACTGCGACCTATGAGTACTAGGAGAAGAGGGCTGGAGACTTGAAGAGATTTGCTGTCACTCAAACTCCAGCGGTTACCACCAGGCAAATGGTGTGAGATTCCTAACAATAATAATAATAATAATAATAATAATAATAATAATAATAATAATAATAATAATAATAATAATTATGATAATAATAATAATAATAATAATAATAATAATAATAATAATAATGATTACCACAGCAATTAGGAAAGGAAAATGTGAAAAGATAAAATTGTATGGAGAGTTCAAAAGACAGATAAAAGATGTGGGAGACGACAGATCATGGACATTGTTACGGAAAGGAAACGGAATCGCTCATCATGGCAGCTCAAAACAAAAGCATCAGGACAAACTATATAGTAAAAAAAATCGACAGAACACAGACAAACAGCAAGTGCCGCCTATGTGGTGAATAGAGATGAGACTGTAAATCACATAACTAGTGAAAGTAGTCAACTCGCCCAGAAGGAGTATAAGCACAGACCCGATAGAATAGCAACAATGATACACTGTAAACTTGGTAAAAGAATGGGATTCAACCACGCAGAAAAGTGGTATCAGCACGAACCGGAGGCAGCCCTGGAGAATGGCAACCGCAAATTACTCTAGGACTATGACATCAAAACTGACCACCTCATCCAGGCAAGAAGATCAGACTTGCTAATCGTACACAAAAAGAAGAAAACCTGCCAAATAGTAGACGTGGCTGTACCTGCTGACCATTGAGTATAGAGGAAGGAGAATGAAAAACGGGAAAATACCGGGATCTAGCGAGAGAACTAAAAAAGATATGGAACATGAAAGCCAGGGTAGTGCCAATCATAGTTGGCGCATTAGGAACTGTCCCAAAGACGCTGAGGGTGAGACTGGATGAGATCGGGGTAGAGAGATGGATTGAGACTGTACAGACCACAGCACTACTGGGAACTGCACGGATACTGAGGAAGGTGCTAGAAATATAAAGACTGTTACACTAATTGTTGACAGTGACCTAACGAAGGATGGGAAATGAAAGCGGGAATGTGAACCACAGCACAGGCATGATAGGCGAAGGAGAGAAAAGACGTTGGCAGAAAACCTGAGGAGACCTATTGTCACTCAGCCTTCAGCAATGACCACGGGGTAACCGGTGTGAAATTGTAAACCACAGTATTACTGTGGCCTATGAGAACTAGGAAAGAAGGGCTGGAGACTTGAAGAGACTTGCTATCACTCAAACTCCAGCAGTTACCACTGGGCAACTGGTGTGAGATTGCAAATAATAATAATAATAATAATAATAATAATAATAATAATAATAATAATAATACACCCTAAGGATGATACAGATAGACTATACGTTAAGAGAAAAGAAGGTGGTAGGGGGCTCATCAGCATAGAAGATTGTGTCCAGAGAGCTAAAGTAGTCCAAGATTGATATGTGCAAACAAATAGTGAAGAAATCATAAAGAGCGCGAGGGATAGTGCAACAAACAATAAAGTAGAAAACAATGGAACAGTACAGCAAACTAGAAAAGAAAAGTGGGAAGGGAAAAAATTGTACGGTGAGTTTAAAAGACAGATAAAAGATATAGCAGACGAGAAATCATGGACGTGGTTACGAAAGGGAAACCTTAAGAGAGAAACAGAATCGCTCATCATGGCAGCCCAAAACAAAAGCATAAGGACAAACTACATAAAAGCAAAAATCGACAGAACACAGACAAACAGCAAATGCCGCATGTGCGGTGAAAGAGATGAGACAGTAAACCACATAACTAGTGAATGTAGTCAACTCGCCCAGAAGGAGTATAAGCACAGACACGATAGAGTAGCAACGATGATACACTGGGAACTAAGTAAACAAATGGGATTCAACCATGGGGAAAAGTGGTATCAGCACAAGCCAGAGGCAGTTTTGGAGAATGACAACCACAAACTACTGTGGGACTTTGACATCCAAACTGACCACCTCATCCAGGCAAGAAGGCCGGACTTAGTAATAGTAGACAAAAAAAAGGAAGGCCTGCCAAATAGTAGACGTTGCTGTGCCCGCAGACCATAGAGTAAAAAAGAAGGAGGGTGAAAAAAGGGAAAAATACCAGGACCTAACAAGGGAGTTAAGGAAAATGTGGAACATGAAAACCAGGGTAGTACCGGTCATAGTGGGAGCACTAGGAACTGTCCCCCAAACGCTGAGGGAGAGACTGGAGGAGATCAGGATTAGGGGGAAGGATAGAGACCGTACAGACCACAGCGCTACTTGGAACTGCACGGATACTGAGGAAGGTGCTAGAGATATAAGGACTGCAACGAATAGTAGCTCTGTCATGATATGCGAAAGAGGGAGGAGACGTTAGCTGAGGACCTGAGGAGACTTATTGTCACTCAGCCTTCAGCGATAACCACTGGGCAACCGGTGTGAAACTGTAAATCGTAGAATTACTGCGACCTATGAGTACTAGGAGAGGAGGGCTGGAGACTTGAGGAGACTTGCTGTCACTCAAACTCCAGCGGTTACCATCAGGCAACTGGTGTGAGATTCCGAAATAATAATAATAATAATAATAATGAGATTCCAAATAATATCAATAATAATAATAATGGAGACGAAACTTTTGTGAAAATGCATAGTAGTAGTAGTAGTAGTAGTAGTAGTAGTAGTAGTAGAAGTAATCTAGAAGGATGAACATGATGTATTTTATGCAAAATGACTGGGAAATAAAAGCGGAGAAAAATCAATACATTATCTAAGAACTGAAAAACAACGTTAAAAATGATGGATGCGTTGCACATTTCCATAATTCAGCCCAATGAGAAATAATCACTACCTATAGCCTCAGGCAGATCTTGCTCTTACAGTGATACTTAATCGACGACAAAATAATAATGTCTTTCTCAGATATTGACCTAGGTCAAAATTGTAAATCATGCAACCTTGCTTTGTTAAAAAAAAGAACACATCATTGGTCAGCTCATTTTTTGAATGTTTATTTTTTTTCATAAATATCCGTGCAAAAAAGCAGGGCATAAATCATTTTGTCTGGAATTGGACACACCGTAATTACTTTTTCTTCAGTTATAGGTATTGAACTGGGATCGCTTGTGCGATTAAAAAGTTTAGAACGGAAGTGGATTGAGAGTATACATATTAAATCACATTACATAATCCCACGAGTTTAGTGGGAGTCAGAGGAAAATAGCACTTTGTTATAACATTTGATCGGACCCTAGCTGAGAGAGCTCATCTTTTTGAACTCTGTTAATTGTTCAAAGAGAGAATATATACATATATATATATATATATATATATATATATATATATATATATATATATTACCATGCAAAATGCCTTTGCATTACTGGTGGCTGTTCGGCTCAATCGTAAGAGCAACGTTACTTCGAAACAACAACCCTATCAGTCGCAGGTTTGATTCCTACAGCAGTTGCTTTCTCTTTTATTGTTCAGTCTACCAGTTTTGTCTAGGTTAAATGATACATTCACCGTTTGATAACTGGATGTCATTTCAAATAAGGGTTTCAATATAATATAATACAGTTTGTGATCGTCTAGTCGGATCATATACCCATGGGTTATATATACATACATATATATATATATATATATATATATATATATATATATATGCGTGTGTGTGTGTGTGTGTGTGAGTGTGTGTGTGTGTGTGTGTGTGTGTACCAGTGTAATGGTAAGGAAGCCCATATTTCAGACCCATATTTAGTGAGTTTGTTCCACATTAGGTCCCCAACTATGAAAGGCTTGCAGATATTATCAAATACCTTGTCAAAGATAATTATACTTTGGCATATTTTTCCGTAGTACTTTCAAACAAAAACTTTCCAAGATAAGAATTCCGTTTCAATTCTATATCAACAGATTTTTAGCTAAGTTTGAATGCCACGTGAAAAAATCCCCGAAAAGAAATCTTGCTCAAGCGTTGACAGTATCCTAATCATTCCCATCTTTACCTGAAATCAAATTCAATTTCTTTGATTTATATCACATGATGTTGGTAGTTACCAATAAACTTTCGCCATCTTTCGAGAATGTACGACAAAGAAACGGAAAACGGTTTCATGGTGAATAGCAGACCATATCAATGTTGAATCTAATATCTTTCCAAATATCTTTTCAACGGAAGACATCGAATAGATTTATTCATATTATCAAATTTAGGTTTTGTTCCTATTCACATGTGTAAATAATATGCGAACATATCCTATGTTCTCCGATTTGAGCGTCTTGTATGATTTAATCTAAATCAGTAACATTCGGAGTGATTCCCCACAAGAGATCATTGGACCTATTTTCCTTTTAACCAATTCTAAGACGATATTTGTTCAGCATGGCATAAGGGCACCAAATGTAATATGTTCAGCAATAAAGAGCCATAGATGGTGTGATCAACGGACTCATACTCTCTCATATTTGGTGACATGCTGCGACTGAATAAGGATGATACACATCACTAGTCACAACAGCAGTGCACGTCGTGAATCAGATAGCTGATCAAATAAAAGTTATGCTGATTTTGATAGTGATTTCTTTAAAAATTGCTAGATAGAGACATATTTCGGCTTCTTAGTTGCAATGATACATTATCGATGACGCCATAATAGTTAAAACGTAGTGATTTAAACTTTACACGAGTGCTGATTCAAAGAGCTCTGTTACTTTTGAGTTTCATATTGTTGTTAACAAGGCAAACAAATAAAATAAACTGCTTTATAGTTGGTTTGAAGTTATTGGTGAAAAGTCATTACAAGTGTTTGCCACAGCATAGTACTGGATATGAAACCTTATCGTACAGTGTTTAGTGAAAATTGCTTTGGTGGTCTATGCACTTCCCGCTATCATCCTATTCTGACGATGGAGCATTTATAAAGCTATCCGTCAGGAATTTAAAATAACATGTTGGTAGCGTATACAGTCTGGGAACATTCCTCAGACATTATTTTGTGTTTTAGATGCAAAGCACTCTACGGGCCCAGTTTTGAAGTAGTTAATGATTTTAATTTGGAAAAAAAAACAAAAATCAAATTCTGCAAATTTCGGCTAAAATGATTAAAAAGCGAGGGTTTTCATCTAGAGAACAGCAGAATGTTGCCCAATGATAATTATTGGCCATTGCATCAATACGTGTGTTATCACATTTGTCCATATACAACAACACTGAATAAACCAGGGTTGTTTCAACTTGCTGATGTAGGTTAACTGCCATCAAATCTTGCATCATCATCCTAATGATGATATATGGCAGATTCTGTAATTTTCTTGTATGGAAGGCTGAAACTGTATCGTTCTGGACGCCGAGTTTATAACAGTCATGAAAATAAGAGTTTAGTTACCATGTAGACAAATGAGGGTAGTTTATTACGAAGTTTCTAAAAATAGCTAGCTTTTCATGACTCTTTAGTAGCTAATGCTTTTTGTTAGCTATTAAACACAAATCAATAACATTCTTCCCTGTACCTTCAGCTAAAATGATAAAAGAGTGTATCGTATGAATCGATACAGACAATCCTTACTGCAGTCGAATATTCTGTCATTTACATGATTTTCCTTATAAAAAAGTCATTAGGAGAGAAAATTCAAATACTTCTTTGTATATATTGGCTGGTGAAGATTTTAGTACGGTAGTTGTTGGTTCATGTTATATATTCATAAAATGTACTTAGCACAGCTGATGCTCTGTGTCATTCAGTGCATCTTTTCTCCCAATGTAAAGTAAACAAAAGGTAAAATTGTTGGATGGATATTCATTCAGCTAAAGATGTAGCAAATATTGTTTGAAAAAATCGTCACCTGGTGACGCATCTTATCGATCCCTCCATAGCTCAAGATATACTGAATCATAGTGGTTGTGGTGAAATCAAGTATCAACCGAATCAAGTGTTGGGCAAGGAAAGACGAAAAAAGCAATTGTAAAAAGCTGTTTAGTCATGAATGACAGGATATCAAATTCATAAATTCATATCTTTAATTTTTGAATGTCCTGAAGAAAAGGAGTCAGCCCTTCACAGCGCTTTTTATTAGAGGAAACAGGAAAATTGATATGAGTGATAAAAAGTATAGATCACATCTTACATAAGTCATGTACGTTAATCAAATTATTACAGTAATATCCACTAAAGGGTTTTTTTTCTTCCGTAAATTTTGATCTAAACTAATTTCACCCATGTAATCGGTTCCTCTGCAGATCATTTCAGCCTTTGCGTGTTTGTAGACTAATTGGAAAACATTCAACTCAATAGTTGGTAAAGATCAATGGAGGTGATAAAATCTATGTTTCTTTTTCAGGCAATAGAGATATTTCTATTCAAAAAAATGTAGGGAGTTTTAGCTACAGTCATTTGTCACGTAACATTTTGACTGTTGAATAAAATTGGATTCATTTAAATACAGTGTCATTATGATGTGTAAAGTTGACGGAACCTTTTTTTATTATTTTGTTTTTGAGAATTTGGTAAACAAATAAAAGGTAACAGAGGAATGCAAATGATTGATGGGATCCTCACACAGGGCAAGTGATGGAAGTTGTTTGTGATGATATAGAATTAGATAGTGTGAAGTAATTGAGAGAAATAGATATGAAGAACGGTAAAGAGTAAAACTATACGAGAAATGATAAATGGAGCACGGTTAGGAAACGTAGAAGAAGAATGAGATGGAAAAAAAATCCCAAAAATTGGAAAAGAGAGGAAAGAAAATTAAAGAAGAAGCAAAAGAAAAACGTAAGAGATAGATAAGGGGAGCAAAAGGTAAGACGGAGAAAAAAGGAGAAACAAAGAGGAGAGAAAGAAGACGTGTATAACGACGAAGGATAGAAGAAGTAAGAGAAATGGAAGAAAAGTAATGGAGGCGATGAATCGCCTGAAAGAAGGGATAGATGTAAAGTAACGAAGAAAAAGATGGAAAAAAAAGAACGAACGAAGAAAAAAAGACAGTGAGAAGGAGAAATAGAAGATCAAGAACAAAAACGATAAATGCAAAACAAACCAAGAAGTATTATAAAAATATAGGACACAAATTAACAACATAGATATCGTCTTTTCTCTTCCAATCTCTACCACATTGCATGCTGTTTTTATAGTTTATATTAGTAGTATCAGATGCAATCGTCTCCGAATTATGCTGCCTACACTATGATCGTAAAATAAATGCAAAATAATCGACCTGACATTTGCAATACAAGGCAATGGAATAAAATGAAAGAAAAACTGGTAAACATAGATGATAGATAAGATTGTTTTTAAAAACATCCCCACCTTCGGAAAATCTAGCCAAACACTTCCAACTGTTGAACAGATATCCACCATATGGAATATATGGGCACGTATTAAGACAAAAATGACCGAGAGGAAATGATGCATCATTGAACAGATGAGGAACACATTCAAAATTGTCCGGAGATAATGTTGACCCTGTACAATGTAAAATAACTATGAAATAGCTTGCATAAACGGTCTAGTTTTCTGAAGTGAAACAGCAATCCTAAACCAAAACTTACGCAGGGCACAAACACTGTATTCATTGTTGCATAACGCTGTCGAATATGTCAGTTATAATTGTTATAGTCGTCAGCTGATTGCAAGAACTTGGAAGAAAAAATGTTTAGTTTCTAGCACGAATGTAAATCTGCAGTCAATATGACATCTTGTACGTTGTGATTCAGTTTACTTGAATATTAAAGATTTGAGGTTGTGTCACCAGCGCTACGCTAATGTAAATAATCTAAAGTGTTGATAATTCCTGATTGAAACATACTTCTATCATACGTGATCAAATCCTTACGAGAAAGTTATTCTACTTCTTTTAACGTCTCTTGTGGCAGGAAATGTATGACACATTGGTTTTATTCCAAATAAAATGACATTGACATTTTAGGTTACTCTATCTTTAGACGAATTGAGACGTAAAAATTAATAACTTTTACACATTTCATGTAATCTGAGAACAAAAGCTGGATGATTTTGTCCAGTTGAAAGTTGAGCCACGGGAAATAAATCATCATCATCGCCAGTCTTTTAGCGTCCGTCGTTGGACATAGATCTTCCCAACAATTTGCCACACTTCCCTATCATGGGCGTCATGGAGCCAGTACTTCCTGAACTTGTTTAATCCGTCTCTTCATCAAGCATTTTGCCGGCTTCGGTTGCGTATGTGGTCTGGGGGGATCCATGTTGTGAGTCGTGATGTCCATCGATTGTCTGCCATTCTAGTAACATGGCCGGCCCACCGCCATTTGAGGTTTTTTATTGATTCTATGATGTCCCTGACTCTTGTCTTTTCTGGGATGTACCGTGCTGTCTTGTGGTCTCGCCATGTGGGGCCCAACATTATCGTGTCATGTGCACGTTGCATGGTTCTCAATTTACGGGTCCGTCTCTCGGTTATGTTCAATGTTTCGGCTTCATAAGTGACTATTGGGAGAATGCATTGGTTATACACCCTTCTCTTCAGGATTAATGGGATCTTCTGATTTTTGGAGGTTGGGGTAGCTCTGCCAAAGGCTTGCAATCCTAGTGTGATTCTTCGCTTGATTTCTTCTTCTTTCAGAGTCTCATGGAGATTTGTTGTCTTAGGTAAATGTAGTGGTCTTTGTCTTGCTGAAGTTCATATGTAAGCCGACTTTCTTGCTCTTTTCATATAGTTCATCCATCATTAGTTGGAGGTCGTGTAGGTTCTCTGCGAGAAGGGCTATGTCGTCTGAAAATCCAGGGTTGCTCAATTACTCGCCGTCTATTTTAATTCCTTTGCTTTCCCGGCCTAGTCTTCTGAAGATCATCTTAAGGCAGGCTGTGAAGAGTTTAGGTAGGCTGGTATCACCATGTCTTACTCCTTTCTGGAGCTGAAGGGTGCCAAGTCTTTACGTATCCTGATAAATGAGCTGCCGTGATCGTATATATGTTTCAACACTTCAACATACACTGGATCTACACCTTGTCAACCAATGGCCTCCATGACGATTGGAACACTCCTATCATGATGCTTTTATATAAAAGAGGAAACCTGAAAAACCTCAACAACTATAGACCAATAAGCCTACTCAACTGTGTGTATAAACTTTTCACAAAGATCATTACCAACCAAATCACAAAAACACTCAATGAAAATCAGCCACGTGAACAAGCTGGCTTTAGAAGAATCTACTCGGCCATGGACCACTTGCACTCGATAAATCAGCTGAAAGAAAAGCATATAACTATAAACTACCACTTGCCGTAGCATTTATCGACTTCAAAAAGGTGTTCGACTCAGTAGAAATCCCTAAGGTCATGGAGGGAAATAGATGATTTTCATCAAAAAAAATTTTAAAAAGAAGAAAAGAAAGGAATATATGTGGATATTGTAGCTGTACTTTGAGAGGCATTTTCCATGAAAATATAATTTTAATGGCTAAGAGCATTGGAGTCAAAGAATTATTTTTCGTACGATTTGGGTGTCTTTCAAAAGACTAATGGTATTTTTAATGACTCATGTAATGCCCTGCTACTGTATAAGTCATCTTTGATTTTGTATAATTACATTAAAAAGAACATGTGCACTCAATAACTCACAGTACTAATGTTTCCACGGATGAAAAGCAGATATGCGCCCTTTCATCCTCTTCCTTTCGTTGAAAGCTGTCAACGACGGCTTATAAAGCCCAAGCGATCATTGTGGAAGTATTTCTTACTCAAGATTTTACCACATCATAAACAACATTGCAATGTCCTTTCTGTTAGACTTTATTATTTTATAGGTGGTTTCGCAGTTTTTCAAAAATCTAAAAAGAAAAAAAATGTAACATGATGTTGAAATGGCTTTGACTTTGAATGTTGAAAGATATATTTACATTCAAAAGAAATTTTTTTGTAATGAATACTCGTCATATCTGCCTATTTTGAATCCCCCCCTAACCTCCATCGTGAGCTGTTGATTATTTTTTATCCTTGATTTTTGCTTCAATGTCTATTGTCTAGTTGATGTATGTTCTCTATGGATACAATCCTGCTCTTATATCATCATCATCATCATCATCATCATCATCATCATCATCATCATAATAATAATAATAATAATAATAATAATAATGATAATAATAATAATAATAATAATAATGATAATAATAATAATAATAATAATAATAATTATTATTAGCCGTTGCATGCCTATTTGTCAACAAAGTCCTCTCCTATCTCCTTCGATTAATATTGTTCCCGGAAGTGGGCAATTATATCATTAGGAAATGTGTACATATATATAATTATGCTTGTTATGAGTTCAAATTAACTTTAAACAATGAAATATTGGGCTGGTTTGTCAATAGTCTTCAATCGATATGAATTTTGTAGTAAATTATCGTTTAATGACTGGCCAGTACGTAATAGTTGTAACATGACTCGAAGTCTGTTTTATGTCCATGCGTCTATTCTCCTATAAGTCGCATTCACGGAGCTGGATGAATAAATCTGTTGACTGAAACGCTGTTATTAGATCAATTTTGATCCAAAATTCACACTTTGTAATGATCGTTCTATTCTATTCATATACACCACCGAATTGAGTGTTACGACGAGGCGTGGAATCATATTGTAACATAATTGTACGTTGTGTGAGGAATATTTTGTTAATTCTTAGTCTCCTGACTCATTTGTGTAAGTATATAAGTTACAACTTTTGTGTAAAAACTATTTTTTTTACTGCAGTGCAAATCAGAAATGATTTGAAAATGAAATTAAAAACTAATCCGACATTGGTTTATCGTTATTCTATAGAGGAATCATCAAATAATGGACTGACTGAGGTGTTTACAATCAGTTAAATACGGAAACCATAGAGTTATACGCACCAAAAATATACCCAGTCTGTGTTGGAATTCGCAGGCACAATGGTCAATCATTAACTGAAATGTCATAGACAGACTTGGTTAATGTAAACAGATTTCTTCTTTATTACCTTCGAACTGTTCAAACCATTTGTGCTGCTGCGTAATAAGCTACTAGATGCAAACATTTATTCATTCCCATTTGTGATTATTCATTTTGTCAATTCAAATTTATTTTCTCTTACCTTTCAGTAATATATATATATTTAGTATTTTTCCATAATAATCAGTAAACATAGTAAAACTGTCATTTTTCTTTCCTGAGAGGGGGTCTGTCGCTATGTTCTGTTACAGTAAGAGACACAATAAAGCAGTCAGAGAAGCCTTGCAGACATTTCTCCCATCGGTTGTACCTAGAAGAAAAAATCTAAGAAGACCTGCTGGAAGATTTTTTTTCTTTCTGACTACTATTTCCTTTCATTCTAATTCTTAGTTGACTTTTGGGTTATGATTCGTGCTACAGGAAAAGTGAGAAATCCATTGAAAATTTGTTTCCCCAATGAATTATTCGTGCTTCAAAAATAGCACCTCAGTAATTTTTTAATAAGTGCGTACTCTTAATGCAAGATATTCTTGTTCAGCGGATGCTATTTACGATGTAACTATTGCTTTTTTTCTGTATAAACTAAGACCATCAGAAATCATTTTTCTTTACAAACAAAAAGTTTATCTGAACATAATCAAAAATGATAACATCTTTGAAATAATTTCTTTTTCCATGGAAGTAATATGGATACTCCTGATACACCAAAGGAGCATCCCGTACTGCTGGGTCATCAGCCCCCAAAGACTCAGCCACATCACTTACTATTGGTGGGGGTGATGTGCTCCGAAAGCAACTACCCAAATCTTTCACCAAGGGAACACCTGTTCCTACTGTGTCACCGATCCAACAGTGACCATTTAAACACAGCCCTAAGACTGTCAACAAAAGGACAAATTTATATATAGGCACTTACAACGTCAGAATACTGTCATCTGACATGCACCTAACCGATTTAGAAAGAGAAATCAAAAATGTCAAATGGGACATCATAGGCATTTGCGAGGTAAGAAGACCCTGAGAAGAACGAATCGAAGTGAGGAGCAGAAATCTCCTTTACAGCTGCGGAAAAGAGTAGTAAAAGAAATCATGCGAAGAATCACACTAGGATTGCAAGCCTTTGGCAGAGCTAGCTTAACCTTCAAAAATAAGAAGATCCCATTAATCCTAAAAAGAAAGGTGTATAACCAATGCATCCTCCCATTAGTGACATGGAGCTAAAATATGGAACCTAACCAAGAGACAGATCTGCAAATTGATAACTATGCAACGTGCACATGAGAAAATTATGCTACGCCACACATAAAGAGACCACAAATCAGCACAGTACATCCGAGAAAAGACAAAAGTCAGAGACATCATAGAATCCATTCAAAGTCTCAAATGGTGGTGCGCTGGCCATGTTACTAGAATGGCAGACAACTGATTGACATCACGACTCACGACATGGATCCCCCGAGATCACATGTGCAACCGAGGCCAGCATAATATTAGATAGAGAGACGAGCTAGAAAGGTTCAGGGAGAACTGGCTCCACGACACCCATGATAGAGAAATGTCCAATTGCGGACGTTAAAAGGATAATGATGATGATGATGATGATGTGAGCAGAAAGCCGCCACCCGACGATATATTTTTCTTCTAAATGATATTTTTCGGAACGCGAGGGAGATGTAAACGATCTAAAGCACTAAAAGTTTCTTTAAAAATATATTGCATAGTTTTCCGCTGTAAGTAGTGTAAGAATATTAAATATTTTCGAAAATAACTCAACTCAGTTGGCAGAGCTGTGTCAGTCAGTAAACATAACGGATCAGAATTAAAGAAAAGATTTTTGGTATAAATAGTTTTTTTCCGTTTGGTATTTCGCTTATAAAGAAATGTATTGAATAATATATTTTTCACTTACTGAGAGTTTTTGTGAACTTGCCAGACAGCAAGCCACGACTCTTGTTATACTTACTGATCCCTCATCGTAAAATAAGTTTTGGGGGTAACGAACATGATTAAGCACTGCTACAAAAAATGAATTAGTCGTATTAATTAATATCAATACACGATACACTTAATACCTCATATAAAATGAGAAACTACACGTATGACATAAGTTATACTATTAAAAAGGAATATGGGGTTTGATCAGTACTGCTAGGGTGCCAAGCTGATAGAAATGTTTTGTTTTTAAGATTCGTGAAAGACTTACCTGGTAGGTAACTGATGATTCCAGCAAGAGAACATTTATACATTTTATCATTATAACGGAGAACATATGAAACAGGGGAAAAAACACTGAAGAAAATAAAGGACTATATATATATATATATATATATATATATATATATATATATATATATATATATATATATATATATATATATATATATATATCCAGTGTTACTTATACCTCATAGATGGCAATTAATCAATTTTTAATACTATTATATGATTGTAGTTATTAACTTGATTGATACAGGGACTTCATTTTCCAAAAAAATATTAGAGTTAGAAAAGGATAAAGAGAAAGGGAGGGGGAGAGAGTTAGAGAGCAGGGGAAGAGATTGAAAGGTAGAGACAGAAATAAAGAGAGATGTAGAAGCGTGGGTTGATTATATCTTTAATCATCTACAGTTTTATACTCATGCCCGAAACCTATTTATAGTCAAAAGATGAATACCTTGGGACATGCATGAATCTCATCGCATATTTTCAATCAGTATACTATTGACTAATCTGGCAAATAGAGGATGGGAGAGAATTTTTCCCAATTAGAAATTATATGTAACTTTTGTATGTCCAAGCAATTTTTTTTTCATTTCGATTAACCAGGGAAGGAATGAAATTCCAATATTGTTTTCCCCCACCAACCCTGTTAATAATTTCGTTGTAGTGTCGGATGATAAGTGTATTTTACATTTCTCTAAATCACCTGGTAGCTGCATTTAACTAACGAAGTCAATCACTAAGTGGTAAATATATAACAATTTAGAAAAAGGGAGATAACCTTTTTTATATTGTATCAGATGCAGTTGGGTTTGTATAGATTGGAGCACCAACCATTATCAACACTGACGAAGATATTCTTCTTTTTTAAACATTAGTAGGAACTAGAGAGCGGATACAGCGATTTTGGAGATTAGTATAAATTGCAATTTAGTATATGGTTATGCATGTATTCTTCCACAGTATTGGATGGCAGTATCCATGATAACAATCCTTCTTTTGTTGGAGTTAGGTTCAGTATTCTCCAGTGTTGTCTGTCTCGGCAGATGTCCTCTGAGATGTCTGCATGAAAGTGACTGGGCTTCAACGATGTCGATTGGGGCAAAATCCAATTAGAAACATACTATATCCTTAGAGCTTTATCTAAGCTGATAAGTAGCATATGAAAAGATGAATTTCATCATATATTTCTAAGCGAAGAAAAAGGACCGGGAAAAAAGGAAGAAAACCAACTCAATTTCCCAGCTGATTTCCTGCTCTTGTTCAATTTGGAAATGTGTTTATAGCATTTGTATAGATTATTTAAGCTATTCATCTTACGAGAGAATTTCTGCACTCGATGTTTGAAAATGATTTATAGTTTCGAAGAAAGTTTTTGTAGTTTCCAAAACCAAAATTATTTTCCGTATAATCATCTTCATGGCCGATTTTTGTGATTAGTAACAGTATCAATATTGACATCAAATGTTTGATGGATGAGATCAAAAATAAGTACACAGGGTATACTGGATGCAAAACAAGTTATTATCTTCGATGCTCCTGACATTAGATTTAACAGTACTAGTACAAGCACTAGTATTAATTTGCTATTAAAGTCAATGATTGAACGACGCTTGTGTCAATCTTGATGACATTTAAGATGAAAAGAAACAGCAGCGAAAGATCTATGGTCAGAAGAAATTCTGTTTATGACATCAATATCGATATTCACTGAAAAACATCGGGAATAAAGTGAAAAAACATCTACAAATATCTAGATTCTGGAGAACCAAGATCTTATAAATAAACCCGTTGAAATAAAACCCATGGGAAGAACGAAAGAAACATTATTAAGAAGAACGTAAAGGAATGATAATGATGCCAGTTTTTAGTCTGTGGGCACAACTGTATGACCATGAGTGCCATACCTCACAAACACATAAACAAACAAACACGGAATTATAGCAAAAGAGTAGATCAGTTTTCTATCTTTGATGGCTATGAATGTTCAAATGTGTTTTCAGTAGCTGCCATAGTAGTATGTCTCGGGTATTTTTTTATACAAATTTAATGATTCCCAACCTATCCAAATTTAACGTTAAAATAAGTCTACAATTAAACATAAATAATTATCTTTATCAGTTTTCCTGTGAAAAATATATCCAAGTTGTCCAATGAAAGCAACTGATTAGATCATAATTTTCACTCTGAAAATTTATGATTTGTTTCTTTCCCAAGCTTTTGCACTGAGATAACATATTTTTTTTAATGAAACGCAATGTGAAAGAAAATATTTCCCGAGATTCATCATATCATTAAATATGACGTCTAATTCACTTTGGGTGAATAGAACAACTGCTTGTACTTCAAAGATTTAAAATTTCGATTGTTATTGTCATTATTTCTGCAAACATTGAGAAGCATATAACTTAGAATAAATCATTTCAAGCTATTTACAACCAAATGTCATAAACCATCGCCTAAAAATGAAAGACCCATCTGGACTGGTAGCTATAACACAGAGCTTGCAATTGTTGATGGATCTGTTATAAAATCTAATCTCTTTCGTAGCCTATGGGCTACACTTCCTGAACATTATATTGAATTTCATTGAAAATATTTGGAGTTATCGTGTAGACAGACGGAGAGCCCTTACAGCGATTATGTGGTGAGAACAGTTAGCTTGGACTTCAGAAAGTAATTGTACATGGGTCAACTCCGAAATTCAATACTATAGTAGCATATTGCTCAGTCTTCGACAGAATACCATTGGAAATTATTGAACATTCAGGGAAATATCGTTTGTACAGAGTGCGGGCTTTTGGGAAATATAATGTACTGTTGACGGTTAGCTGGAATGTAGTACACAAATTGTTCATGGAACCACTCCAAAATTGAATCCTCTCTTCCCTAATTTGTTGCCAATCATTTCATCAGAATGCATTAAGAAGTTTTTGAAGATATTGTTTGATATACCAAAAACTTTTTGAGATATTGTGGGCTATTTCAAGTGATTTTGGCTTATTTTTGTTGTGTACTTAAAATGATTATGTACAATTAAAAAGTAATTTCGATCATTCCAGTTATACTTATCGGACAGGGGGGCAATTTTCTGAATGATATTCCGAGATTGTCATAACTTTCTGATTTGTGTATATTCTAAAATGTAAGAAAGTTACTATTTCTGTTTGACCACTGGGTGTTGAGACGAGAGCAAAGGAAAATGTAATTACTGATAAAAAAAAAAAATCACAGGTTGACTACAGTGAATATTCCCCCCGAATAAAGGAGAATCAGTGAAAAAGAAACTGAGAAAACTAACAAAAACAAACGAGTGAGAGACATATGTGGGAGGGCAGAAAGTAAAGAGTTGAAAAATAACGAAGCTTAGGAAAGATTTGGATAGAAAAAATAAATCTTGTTGAATTATCGGGAAGAAAAACCCGATGAGGAAAAATGTAGATAGAAAACTGCGAAGGGACAAAAATGAAAAGTCAGGATGAAAGAAAGACAATGGACAAATATATATATATATATATATATATATATATATATATATATATATATATATATATATATATATATAAAAACGCACACACAGAAACATATGTATATATATATATATATATATATATATATATATGTATATATATGTATATGTATATATATATACAAATACATATATATATATACATACATATATATATATACATATACAAATACATATATATATACATACATATATATATATAAAAACACACACACAGACATGTACATATACATATATATATATATATACATATATATATATATATATATATATATATATATATATATATATATATATACATATATATATATATATACATATATATATATATATATATATATATATTTATATATATATATATCATGAAGTTTTTCACAGAGAGAACAAAGGAACACAAAACAGAAAATTTAGTTTGGACAGAAAGAAAATATTTCAAGGAAAACATTCGAGAAGTCAAATATGAGGAAAAATCAAGGAGAGAAAATCTTACATATTACAAAGGGAAGATAAGGAAATGAACAAAGGTCGAGAGAATAACTTTAAAAAGAGAGATGAATTAAGAAAATATAGAAAAAAAGATAGAAGGAAAAAAGAGGTTGGGGAATGAGTAAGCGTACGTACAATTCCTAATGCGCACTTGTCAATAAAGCACTTATCTCGTAAGAGATAATGAGTGAAAGATAACGGGCGATTGGCCACGAGATAGGAGTTGCTGCTCCTTTGAAGCGTATCAAACAAGATGTCTGCTGTTGATTTATGAGCTTCACCATGCCACAAAGGAAATATCTATTTTCCCCACCAATTTTGAATATATAAAACAAGAATATTGGCACAAGGCTTGCAGTCTCCGTTATCGAGAACGGATTAGCTATATCAACTCCACAAATATTTGAAAAAAGCCGGGGAACAAAGCTTAACGGGTTTGCCAATTGGCGGATGCAATTTTGGCACGAGAGCACATTGCTAATGTATTGCATTATCTATCTATCTTTTTCCTCTTCCGATATATATATATATATATATATATATATATATATATATATATATATATATATATATATATATATATATATATATATGTATATATATATATATATATAGCCAAGTGAGTAGATGCGTGACGGGACGGATAAAGTAGATGCCATTGTTTCTAAAAGCTGGTAATGTGTCAGGTGAAAGACAGCCTTCGAAATTTTGTCATCAGTTTAGTGGGCCGAAGTTATTCCAGTTTTTTCTGATAATAATAACATTAATAAAAGTATATAACGTTTGAATTCCAAGTATTCAATTCTCTAAAGAAATACACACACATCGATATGTATGTATGTATGTATGTGATCGTACGTGCATTTAAAGAGAAAACAAAATCAATCAATCGTCTTTAAATTCCGAATGAGTTGGCTTATGTTCATTTTGCACTGAACAAAAGCATGAATTGAAGGTTCCCTTCTGTCAGTCATTATGCGATATATTTTGACAAAATGTGTAGTCACTTTCATAAAACAACGTAGGAAAGTGTAGGTGAATAAGTACATGAGTAAATCAATATCCCATTATTTTCGACTAGTCCAAGTAGAAGCAACAAAAAGCTGATATTCCCAACGTCAACGTTGAAAAGGGCGGATAAGTAAACAGACACACGTAGGGATATATATATATATATATATGTATATATATATATATATATATATATATATATATATATATATATATATATATATATATATATATATATATATATATATATGTATATGTGCGTGTGTGACTGCCTTTGTAGTTATCATCTGAAGGAGGTTTTATTGGCAGCACAGCTGTTGTATTTTTGTAGCAGAATATTTATGGAATCATATGCTTGGTGTCCAGTGAATCAAAAAATATAACCATATCATCGCCGTATATAGCAATGAAAATACTTTTGCGTAATAATAATAATAATAATGGGGAAAGAAGGCAGGACATAAAACCAGATGCCACAGAGGCCAAGAACTATTGGAATAGCATATGGGGGCACCCTAAAAGACACAATGTAACACCGCAATGGCTAGGAAACATGAGAAAAGAACTAGAAGATATAGACAAGGGAGAACCAATAGTACTGAATGAGACCACATTGAAACATACTCTTAGGAAAGTAGCCAACTGGAAAGCACCGGGTCCCGACGGGATCCATGGGTATTGGTTCAAAAAGTTCACCACGTTACACGGTAGACTCACCCACCTACTCCAAAATTGTCTAAATGAAGGCAAAGCACCAGAATGGATGACTAAAGGCAGAACCACCCTCATCCAAAAAGACCTGGGGAAGGGGAACATAGCAAGCAACTATAGACCAATCACTTGCCTACCACTTATGTGGAAAATCCTGACCGGGCAAATAGCAGAGAGAATATACATGTCAATGGATAGAAGGGGGCTACTACCAGAAGAACAGAAAGGGTGTAGGATAGGAACCAAAGGGGCAAACGATTTACTCTACATAGACCAGATGATCTTAAAAGAAGTAAGGAAAAGGAGAAAGAATATCGCAATGGGATGGATAGATTACAAAAAGGCATACGATATGATCCCACATAGCTGGATACTCGAATGCCTTAGAATGTTCAAAATTAGCGAACCGGTGGTTAAATTCATTGGTAATTCGATGAAAAACTGGAAAGTAGATTTGACAGCCGCAGGGGACAAACTAGCCGAGGTAGGGATAAAAAGGGGAATCTTCCAAGGAGACTCGTTGTCCCCACTATTATTTGTTCTAACAATGATACCGCTTAACAGAATCCTGAGAAACAGCAAAGGATACCACTTCTCTAAAACAAAAGGTAAGGTCAACCACTTAATGTACATGGACGATATTAAATTGTTTGCAAAAAACAGGGGAGAGCTTGAGACTCTGTTCAACGAAGTAAGGGAATATAGTGAGGACATAGGAATGGAGTTTGGGATAGAAAAATGTGCAATCATGGTGATGCATAAAGGAAGGCTTTCAATGACTGAGGGAATTGAACTTCCGGACAACAACAAGATTAGGGCATTGACTGCACAAGACCGATACAAGTACCTAGGTGTCCTTGAATGTGACACGATAAAACGGGAAGAGATGAAGGAGAAAATTAAGAGAGAATACCTCAGAAGGATAAGGAAAATATTAGAAACCAAATTAAATAGCAGAAATCTAATAAAAGGAATGAACACCTGGGCTGTGTCAGTAATTAGGTATACAGGACCATTCCTAGGATGGACAAAGGAAGAGCTCCAATCAATGGATAGGCGAACAAGGAAACTTATGACGATGCATAAAGCATTACATCCTAGGGATGATACAGATAGGCTATACGTTAAGAGAAAAGAAGGTGGTAGGGGGCTCATCAGCATAGAAGATTGTGTCCAGAGAGCTAAAGTAGTCCTAGATAGATATGTGCAAACAAATAGTGAAGAAATCATAAAGAGCGCGAGGGATAGTGCGACAAACAATAAAGTAGAAAACAATGGAACAGTACAGCAAACTAGAAAAGAAAAGTGGGAAGGGAAAAAATTGTACGGCGAGTTTAAAAGACAGATAAAAGAAATAGCAGACGAGAAATCATGGACGTGGTTACGAAAGGGAAACCTTAAGAGAGAAACAGAATCGCTCATCATGGCAGCCCAAAACAAAAGCATAAGGACAAACTACATAAAAGCAAAAATCGACAGAACACAGACAAACAGCAAATGCCGCATGTGCGGTGAAAGAGATGAGACAGTAAACCACATAACTAGTGAATGTAGCCAACTCGCCCAGAAGGAGTATAAGCATAGACACGATAGAGTAGCAACGATGATACACTGGGAACTAAGTAAACAAATGGGATTCAACCATGGGGAAAAGTGGTATCAGCACAAGCCAGAGGCAGTTTTGGAGAATGACAACCACAAACTACTGTGGGACTTTGACATCCAAACTGACCACCTCATCCAGGCAAGAAGGCCGGACTTAGTAATAGTAGAAAAAAAAAGGAGGGCCTGCCAAATAGTAGACGTTGCTGTACCTGCAGACCATAGAGTAAAAAAGAAGGAGGGTGAGAAAAGGGAAAAATACCAGGACCTAGCAAGGGAGTTAAAGAAAATGTGGAACATGAAAACCAGGGTAGTACCGGTCATAGTGGGTGCACTAGGAACTGTCCCCAAAACGCTGAGGGAGAGACTGGAGGAGATCGGGATTAGGGGGAGGATAGAGACCGTACAGACCACAGCACTGCTGGGCACTGGACGGATACTGAGGAAGGTGCTAGAGATATAAGGACTGCAACGAAGCGTAGCTCTATCATGATATGCGAAAGAGAGAGGAGACGTTAGCTGAAGACCTGGGGAGACTTATTGTCACTCAGCCTTCAGCGATAACCACTGGGCAACCGGTGTGAAACTGTAAATTGCAGAATTACTGCGATCTATGAGTACGAGGAGAGGAGGGCTGGAGTCTTGAGGAGACTTGCTGTCACTCAAACTCCAGCGGTTACCACCAGGCAACTGGTGTGAGATTCCGAAATAATAATAATAATAATAATAATAATAATAATGATGATGATGATGATGATGGTGATGATGATAATGATGATGATGATGATGATACAGAAAGAACAGAAAGAACAAAAGGTTACACGGATAATTCCAAAGAGAGATACATGATGTTTCAGACGAGAGAGAATGGATGTGGCTACAAGAAGGAAACCTGAA
>OY735198.1:25438180-25475680 GCA_963457665.1 Thysanoteuthis rhombus
CAAACCCAGCCTCATCAGTATGCCCATTATGTAATTCAGTATATTAACCTCATGTAAAACTTGGTTTTGACCTTCTTGAACACAATTACCACTCGCCCAGGCACATTTAATGTAAATGGAAGATTTTCAATATTAGTTCATCAACTTATCAGTAATTCTGAGACTTGGGTCCATAGAACCCTTGGAGTCCGTCATAATGAAATAGTATGACCTTTTGAATACGAGTCAGTCTGCAATATCGCATTACAGTGATCCCTTCTAGGAAGAGGGCAATCAGTTTCACAACTTCATGTCAAAGGTGTATACTCCGCAGAGGTGTGTCCCTCAGATTTTGAATGCCCGGAATATAGGCCAGAGATTAAATGAAGAGTAAGCTGTTACACGTATCAATGGAGATGTCAGTCTATGGAGAGCAATCAAGAAGCAGAATAACGCCAGTTCATTGTCAGGAAACAAGAAGCTCATTGTTAAGAATCGATCCGCTGATATGACAACAAATCAAAACAAAATAACTCTCTGGTCAGTTGATGGTTCTACCCAGATCAGACCAGATCAAAAGGGTGTGGTCTGTTACTTAAGGTCAACTCTGACTCCCATAGCATTGTTTGCAACCTGGAGCAATGTGCACAGTCAGCACTTTGCCAACACTTTGATAACGGGATGGTGATGTTTACTGCAGGTTTCAACGAGTTTATTCTGGTCTTTGACGCTTACAATATAAAGTAACATAAAGTAACTCAGCATCTAATTGAAAATAATAAACACGTACCAATGAAAAAAACAAAACGATCAAACTAAATACTTTTTTGAAGCAACCTTAAAGAGAAAACACACAAGACTATAATCATTTCATCACCAACAGGCTGCACGAAAAGCAACTAAGATTCTTATTTTGTTTATTTTGGGTTCCTTCACCACAACAGTTATGTATTAAGAAATGTGTATATGATCCAACAAAATGATTGAAAATTGTGTTATATTTTGCAGAAACCTATTTTGAAATAATTTCGTTGAAGTAGCAAATCTCTGCTCCATTACATTTCAAGCTCAACTCCAAATCAACTTGATGTCTAATGCTGAATGTATCTTGCACTTTATGAAATAAACCATCATGCAACGGATATTGCATTCCTAATGTATGTATATATATATATATATATATATATATATATATATATATATATATATATATATATATATATATATATATATATATATATATATATATATATATAAATATATATAAATATATCAAGGAACATTCTATTAAAATGCTTAATCTTTTATTAATACAATTCAAAAAGTTGGAGCGGGAGAAAAATCGAAACATGTTTCAATGAAAATCAATTTTTTTAAGAATTTGGAATGATATTGAATATTTTTTGTCATTACGTAAGAAATCTCTGTTTGGGTGCAGTAATTTTAATTAACCAAAATAAGTTTAATTCAATCTTGGTTTTTGCCCCCCAAAATATTAAATCATTCTTCCGACATGTCGAATCGATGATTGTAATAAGACATGGAAATAGATCTACCATGGAACATGTATCAGTTGGTGTTTCTCTCTAGTCCCACATGTGTGTGGGAATGTGTTTGCGTGTATGTATGCTCGTATAAATGCATGCTTATGGATGTGAAAGGAGAGAGAGAAACAAAAGAGATGAATTGTGAGACATGGGTGTGACAGAACAAAATGGAGAGGAAAAAATGTGATAGAGCGAAACTGTTTGGGAATGCGTAATATTATTATCGGAAAATAAAAAAAACTGAAATCAACCGACTGAAATTAATCAAATCAGAATGAAGCTGACTTGCTTTTTGTGGATTTTAGCGAGATTCTATCATGATAAAAAAAAAATTGGAAACTTTATAGATACTGATTAATAGTCGGAAAAATCATACCTGACCGAACGGGAGACACTCCCAGACAAGAAGGCCCCAATACAACGCCATAAAATTTAATTTTCCACATCTAAAGGCAGGTTTTGTAGATCACACCATTTTTTTTCTAAGGAGGTTTTAACTGAGGAAAACCACAACAACAAAACATAATCAATAATTTATTTCACCAAAAAATTAAGTCTGCCTGGGTAGATAGATTACGCGCCCACTCATTTCCAATTGTGAAGAAATTTCATCATTCTAATGGGCATAGAAAGTGAGACATTTGGTAGGCATGAATGTATTAAAATGATGTTAAACGTGAAGTAAGTGGTTTGATATTGATATGGTTTGATCGTTCAATCTCTGCAAAACTATATTTGATTAGAAGATACGACTCTTGAAGTTTCTTTATGTTTGATTTTCAACACAAAGCAACTCCGCCACACGTCAGATACTCAATTCCATTTGGGAAGACGGGTTGGTGGTATACGATAATTATATAAATTAGTAATCTTAAACAATTTATGTATTTAGTGTTAAATACATATGGATGTGCATATCTATCTATCTATCTATCTATGTGTTCATTTTTTTGTATCATCGTCAGGATTTCAATCGAATTCTGGCATAGAAATCAGCAATAGGGTTCAGTACGTTTTAATCATGAAGGGGGATGCCACCAAAAATTCTTGTTACTAATTAAGAAATGAATTCATATACTGTAAATTTATAGCATATACATTAGAGTATAATCGATTGTTGAGATAAAATATCATAACCAATTACTATCGTGAAGACTGGCACAATTTTATTAAAGCAGATAAGCTAGTCTTTAGTGCCACATTTCGCATTCAGGGAGATTTTGAAAAACCCAATTGCTATTACCAGCAAACAAGTTTAGAGAATTTCTGAAGACTTTGGTTTTGGAGTGCCACTTTAATTTGTGATGAGAAAATGTCAGCAGTAGGGAAATGTCACTAACCACAGAGTAGGCATGTGACTAACAAGCCTTATTGATGCTCGGTTTTAGCCAATAGAAATGCTATTGTGGCAGAAACAAAGCCTTAATCGAATTGACAACATGCATCGTTCTTCGTAGCGTTCATCCAAATTGGCCAACAGCTGTACTGGAGCCATATGATCGTAGTCACAATGTTTTTCGCTTATCATCGTATTCAGGTTTATCCATGTTTACATTTACGTATGAAATAGAAATCGTACATTTTTATCTTTTTTCACAAAATGAATTATTCTCAATCTATAAAGTAAACATGTATAAAAAAATTGGTTTTACCTTTTCTTTATTTGTTTTCCAATAGATACTTTGGAATTGGAGAGGTATTTTTACGTTGTTTTTCCGACGAATTATCTGTCTCAGAACTTATCATAATGTTCCAATAATTATTCACAGCTGGATTTGAAACGTTCAAGTCTTTCCATAATTTGATTTGGGAAATTAAATGTCTACTTTTTTAAGTATCCAATTTTAGAAGGTTATAGTTAACTTGGAAAACTATCACATGCAAGCTTTCCAATCTCTCGTTTTATATCATTTGCTTTTCGACATCAAATCGTCAGTATTCTACTAGACCCAACAACGTGCATTGATCAAATAGAGAGATTATTCTCATGTTGATGTCTCCCATTATAATCGGTTATAAACTCGACTTCCAACGAGTGTATTTGTTTACCAAATAGTTTTAATAGATATCATTAAAATGAAAACCATTACATGACACAGAATGTGCATCTTGATATCTTAAGATACAGTTTTTAGTCTGTGAGTGCATGTGAAAGTAACCACAGGGCTCTATATTTGCTCAAAACAGAATATTCACAGAAATATACAATAAAAGATGATTCGTTCTTAGTAATGTGAGCGTGATATATGTGTGTCTAGGTGCTAGGTATTTCCTCAAGAACAAAAAAAATTATTTGTTCTTGGTTTGTTGAGTACGTCAGTGTTTTGAAAACTTACATTCAGTTAAAACTAAAGAAACCAGTCTGACAATCATGTTAAAATTCAACACCAAACACGTTCTGTACCGAGGCACCTCATCCTAACGAGAAAGCGTATTTATTGTTCTCCTCCGGAAATTTTGCATGGCAGAAATAGCTGGTTGCTAAGTCTGCATCAAAGAAAATGGCTGCTGGTGTTGAATTGCTTGGCACAATCGAAGGCACTGAGAACACAACTCGTTTTGGGAAGCAGATGCACATAAAAACGTAGCCCAATTAGGCAATGCCTTTTTAAAGTATACAAAAAAAGAGAAGTGAAGTATACTTTTCAAAGCATCCATAATACAGAATATTTACAATACTCTCTCAAACAATTGAAACAAGTTACTTTTATATAACTTAAACAAATAGAATTTTCTTTAAATGGTTCTGATTGTTCAGAAACATTGAATACTGAATAAATCGGTCAGAAGAGAGAAATAGAAACGTTATTGATCATAAACTGTAGAAAGTGATTTAGTAAGCATTTCATTTAGGCCAAGATAGAAAGGAATAGGATAATGGCAAACGTGTATTGTGCAGAAAAAAAGAAGAAAATTCGAAGCTTATGGTAAATATTGGTAGCAAAGTAGTTGAGTGGCAGTATAAAAATATACATTACTGGACAGAAATGGTGGTTAACTGGGAAGTGTGCAAGTTGTATTTGACGCTGCAAACGAACCAGATTTGTGCAAACCATGATCAGAATTGTAATTGAAACAGCTCACTAAATCAATGCGACCAGATCAAGCCATTGTTACGGAAGTGAACGTTCAGTTACATATGCCAGTACTTCATTTCACTACAGTGGCACTAAGAGAGAGAAAGAGAGCTGAGAAATATCTGAGAAAAGAGATAGTTGGATATGGCATTTAGAGACCTTTATCCCTGGAACAACCTCAACGGTATTTGAGAGCCCAGCAATTGCTTTTTTAGCATAAGCAAGACATTTTGACTACTTTTCTCATCAAATGATTAGTAAGAAACAAGATATTCATGCGACATATTTAAAACTAGAAATATGTTAAAATTGCTTATTGTTAAGATTGTAGACCATTAAAATGACCGAATAAGACAAAGATAACTGATTAATGACTTATAAGATTTAGAAACGCTACAACGAAGAGCAATTACATAATTACAAAACAGCTAACACTGGTTATGGTACTCCTGCCTCGAAAATATTTGTAAAACAGGAAATCTAAGAAAAATTGAAGCTGAGAAGGCTACATAATCAGTACAATCAGTAAGGGTTACAATAACAGGAAACTTATTAGAATCCAGAATAACATGTTCTTTGGTTTTTTCTCCATGTAGCCATTTTTGTGAGACTTGAAACTACTGTTAGTTGTTGTTTGAACGTTTTTGGTTCATCGAAATAATCGTGGCATATCAAAGATATTGGGAGAGGTAACTTTGATTAGCCATGCATTACCAACATGGCTGGTCTTTACCGATTTGCAATTTCAGACGTTTGATCACGCCGATATCTTAGGTCGTTATGACACAACAAAGCAGTCTTTCGTTAAATAGATCAAATATTGACGAATTAAAAGAACAAATTAAAATCTTTTCGAATAGAGAACCAATTAAAAACAAGCTGTTGGGAAATCACGGTCCTCTATGGTTCTTATCGATTAGATTCGTTAAAAGTTGTAATTTAAATGAATCGATAAGAGACTCTGTGATTTCAAAACCGTTTTATTATCAGAACCAAGTGGTCGGAAGTTACAATCTGGAAGTTAGCCGAAAGAATATCGATTAGAATCGGTAACTCAATGAATTTAACTTGATCTCCACAGAAAGCTAGCATTCGGAGAATAAATGAAAGTAAAAAAAAAAAGAAAGAAAAGAAAGAGTTAATCCTTATCTGATCAATTGTTGAAGATGTACAAATCCTGCCAAACCTACTTTACCATTATGTGGTCAGCGATTTAATTAAGTATATTTACAGCCCGAAAGTAAATTAAAAAGAAACTACAACACTGAGTCGTATGTACGAGTTATTAATTCCCCGTGTTGCTCTGGATTGAAGTTTCAACATCAGAGAGCCAAACTGTTACAAAACTGTCAACATAGGTTTCTCCAGTTTTTTAGTATGTGCAGCTGATTGGCTGGCTAGTCCTACATGCGTTTATTGCACGTACTTGCTGCAAAGATTGGGCATTTACTTCTTCATTGTATTTGTAATAAAAAAAAAAAAGTATTCTTTTCCAGAATTGCCTTCTTTATATTTTTTTCATCAGGGAGTTCACTGTATATTTTTGAAAAATTAGGTCTTTTGTTCAAGTTCAGCTGCCTTCACGCCAGTTTTCTGAAAAATCAGAGTTGTTCTGCGATTGCTGTCCAACAAAAAACAGGAAAAGTAACTTATCTTTTGGTCACCCTTTTTTGGTGCTGCCAAAAGACGTTGTTAACGTGACAGTTTCTATAGCATGATCAAACAGACATGTTTTATTATTGGTCTGCAGAAGCGTTACTACCTCCATGAATAATCATGGACAAATTAACACGTAAAAAATGTCAATTTGATCAGTTCCTAGAAGTGAATCATCTCACTTCAAATAGTTATTTACTGTGAACAACTAAGGTGTTTATGAAGGATTATTCGGAATAAGTTAGCAACATGTAAAAGGCTCAGAGCATAAAAAGACTCATGCTATTTTCTGAAAATAGACAACTGTTTAAACTATCAGATATGACATTACATTGGACAATCATCAACAATCATCTGGAGAGAACATCATTGCGTATTATTGACCTCAACATCATTGAAAAAAATCTCCATAGCAACAGTCTGCAATGATGGCAGTGGAATGTTTCAGTAAGACAATCAGTGTAACGACACTGGACAGGTTGCACGGCAACACCTCGAGGAATATGAAGAAGACTCAACTGTACTGTCCTCGTTACCCGACCTCCCGATTCTCAAACAACGGGTCGTCTCAGCAAAGCATCCAATACATGATTTGAAGCAGTTAAAATGTTGTATATATATATATATATATATATATATATATATATATATATGTATATGTGTGTGTGTGTGTGTATATATATATATATATATATATATATATATATATATATATATATATATATATATAAACATATAAACAGAGGTTGCTAACAACCTGGCTAGGATATTTATGGGTTTCGAAATGGTGTAAAAGCTTGTTGTTATTGGCAACGCATCTCAACATCTCATAGAAATGCATGGATATTTCGTGCTAAGGATGTAACGGACGGTACAAATTATGCTGTTACACGCGTCATCTTATTTTATTGATGTTGTCCATTCAAGATCAAAATGAAACTGCATATATACGAAAACAAACGTGCAAAAATTTACAGAGCTTCAATAAATCAGCCACGAATTATTTCGGGCTTTTCTTTCTCCCTTACCGATATAAAGAAGAAGAAGAAAAAAAGGAAATGAAAAAAGTAAGTGGTATTTCAGCAACAGTGACTCAACACTAGACCGGCATTAAATGTCAGGTATTTATGACAATTTTCCGCCATGGTACATATCTCCCGTCACGATCGAAAATGCAACATCGGCTGGTTGTCTTATCGCCACCATTAGCGTTGAAAAGCAACCGGTATGTATCATAGCAATGAAGCGAGAGCAATTTTGTCTCTGATTTGTTTAGTAATGTATTTGCTCTCCGGCGACCGACCACTGACGTTAATGGCAATGCAAATTTCAGTGCTGAGAACAGCACATAACACTGCCCTCACTCCATTAATGTCGAGTTGAGAAAGTTAGGAAAATGTCGATACGAAAGCAATAAACCACTCTCTGATACATGGGCAGAGTTTCAGGTTTTTGGCGACAATCCTCTGTTCACCTTAGCCCTTCCCTACGCCCCGACAAAAAGCATTCGCCTCATGACCGATCTGAATTATATCTTCACGGTTGAACTATGTCATAGATCAACTGAGATATTGCGATTCGAATTTGCTGATAGCGACGATGCATCACTGGGTTGTGAGTAGCAAGATAACCTTGCACATTTCCACCTTAAGGAGGACAAGATGTCCTTCAAAAAATTCAATATATGCGGGTCGAGCAAGAAATTATTTGAACTACTTAAACATAGTCCGTCCTATCTATGAAATATTATATACTAGCAATCGGATCGTGATATCATCTGGAATTTGTTAAACAAACATAAATCTTTCATCTGCTCCGATCAATCGTAAGTTTCACGGTAAATTATGGATATAATGTGTCAGTAAAAAAACAATTATGTTTGCATATAAGCCCGCCATGCATGAGGAACATTTCAGCTTTTCTCATCGCTGTCGACTGCTTTCACTGATATATCATTCTTTTTCTTAGATTCAGTCAAATTCAGCACTTTAACAGAAGATTTTTCTTGAAGTTGTGGAACGTTTCACAACACAACAGATTGTTATTCATGATTACTCAAAGATTCTCCTGCAACCTATGGTACTCCATCTATATTTTATGAATTGAACATTATCAAAAAGCCATTTTAAGTAGTTATAAATTAACAGAAACGCCACTGATGACAAAATCGTATTATTATGTGTATGATTTGGTTCCACAGAGCCTGCCAACTCTGAATTCATATGAAAGCACAACTATGAACTAGTATTCTTTTCTTACGGCCTTTTCTTAAGTTACCAATTATTTATTATCAAATTGACTGAAACCATTTCAAAGTATCTTTCAGTAGCTCCTGTCTGCAAGGACATTTCAAATCTGCTCCCCAGATAATGATTCCAAATTACCCTCATTTTTGGAATAACAGACCATTCAATCGTTACGTTTATTCATACTTAATTTTCTTTGCCTTGCTTGCTCTGTATAGAAACTTACCTAGCTTTCTATGTCCAATTTCCCGATACTCTTTGGGAAATGATATTAAACTCAGTGTTCTGTCATATTTTTTAGTTCCGCATCGGGTTGTATTGAATAAAACTTTTTGCGTGAAATCCTGATTTATACCCAATAAAAGTTCGAATCACATACGACTTTATGGTGGATTTGGGTGATACGATAGCAGTTCTGACCAGGTTAGTCATTAAGAAAATCATAAATATTGGCATACCTGAATGAGGTCCAGGGTCCAAAGTGTAAACTATCCAATCAGAGGAAGGACTTTCTTCCTGTGAAAAAAATCAAATGAAATCAATTACATCAGGTATTTCAATGCAGGTATTCGATTTTTATGATGTAATATGGATGAAAATACCTGAAATAATCCGACATAAAAGAAAGTAAATATCTGTTTGTCAATCATAGAAAATGCTGAGCCAACAGGTATTACAGTCCTCAGAGCTTAATTCGGTCTATTCTTGATACTGGCCACCAGAATCTGTCTGTTTGAGGGTATGAGTCCTTTCTATAGGATCAACTTATTCAAGATGCCAGTCAAAGGATGTTTTTCAAAAAGTTATTGTTATGTTCATGATCCCAAAGACTAACACTGATCCCTTGTTTAGCATTACTCATTCCACCTCAATGAAGTGAGGTAGTGACGCAGTATAAGTTGTGACCATGGGAAACTGAATGTATTATTCAAAATAATATCTATGTATCGTGTTTTCATTATTTTATGGAGAACTTTTACCTGAATTCATAAAATTGTTTTAAAAAACTCATCATCATCAGCCTTCATTGCTCCTCCCCATCATTGGCTTCGTTGGGTCAACATTTTCTGAACTTATCTAGTTGGTTGTGTCAACTAATGTATTTTCGGCTCCTGTTACATAGTTTGTTCTCATCAAGGGTTTTGTGATTCAGTCGGTGATGATTCTTGTTAAAGGTTTGTAAATGCATGTGAGTTGGCTTAAAGGCCTGTAGTTTTTTGAGGTCTTTCGGGTTTCCTTTTTTTATATAAAAATATTATGATAGCAGTGTTTCAATCATCTGGGACTTTACTGTGTTTTAGACACGAGTTTAAAAGGACTGCCAGTTTCTCAGTGATGATAATACCTGCTTTTTGGAGTGGTTCGGTTGTGATGTCTGGTCCAGGAGCCTTTCATTTCTTCATCTGTTTAATGAATTGTTTCACCTCCCTCTGGATTACTTCTGGGATGTCTTTGAGTCGATTGCTCACGTCTTGCTTATCATGATATAATGATAGATGAAGGAAATTAAGAGAGCAATAAAGTCAGCCTACACATGAGCTTCCACATGAGAGATAGAAACACTGATATCAAAATCAAAAAAACAGAACTAGAAAAAGTAGATCACTACATCTACTTAAGACGACGAATCTCCTTTAGACCATCAAAACAAGAAGAAATCAAGTGAAAAATCACACATGGATGGCAAGCCCTCGACAGAACGAGTTCAACCTTCAAAAATAAGAAGATCCCATTAATCTTAAAAAGAAAGGTGTATAACCAATGCATCCTCCCGTTAGTGACTTATGGAGCTGAAATATGGAACCTAGCCAAGAGACAGATCTGCAAATTGAAAACTATGAAACGTGCACATAAGAAAATTATGCTACTCCTCCCATGGAGAGACCACAAAACAGCACAGTACATCTGAGGAAAGACAGGAATCAGGGACATCCAAGAATCCATTAGAAAGCTTACATGGCAGTTGGCTGGCCATGTTGCCCGAAGGGTAGGCTACCGATTGACATTGCGACCAACCACATGGATCCCCAGAGATCACATGCAGAACTTAGGCCGACAGAATATTAGATGGAGAGACGAGGTAGACAAATTTAGAAAGAACTGGCTCTGCGACAACCATCATAGGGAAGTGTGACAAATCCTGGAGCTGATCCTGATCTAATGATAGATGAAGTAAATTAAGAGAGCGAGAAAGTCAGCCTACACATGAACTTCCACATCAGAGATAGAAACACTGATATCAAAATTGAAGACTCAGAACTGAAAAAAGTAGATCACTACATCTACGACGACGAATCTCCTTTAGACCTTCAAAACAAGAAGAAATCAAGTGAAAAATCACACCGGGATGGCAAGCCCTCGACAGAACGAGCTCAACCTTCAAAAATAAGAAGATCCCATTAATCTTAAAAATGACAGACGTTGAAAGACGGATGATAATGATGATGATGATCATCATCATCATGATTGCTACATACGATCCGTGGGGACAAATGCTGTGAGTTTTGATGTCCAGTAGTTGCCTCACATGTTGATGGCATGCCAAACCCATAACCATATGAGTTTTCTAATTGCTACTATGATATCTCTGACTTCTGTTTTATTCCTTAATAAGCTTATCTAATTATCTGTTTGTATCCCGTATATAAATCTATACTGTCATATGATCTCTCCATATGAGGTTTAATATTATTCTTCCCCGTGAACGTTGAATTGTTCTCAGCTTTAGGATCATTCGTTGGGTTAGTTCCCCGGTTACAGCTCTATGTATTGCAATCGGGAGAATGCATTAGTTGCATATCTTTCTTTTCTGAGTGAATTGGGAGTTATTGTTTTGAAAGTTGAGTTGGCTCTACCACAAGATTGCCAGCCCAGTGTAATTTTTTGCCTGATTTCTTTTGGGGGAAATCTCATGAAGATTCATTGTCCTAGGTAAATAAAATGGTCTATAGCTCTGCAGGTTGTTGCATTTTCCTTCTACGTATTTATTTAGCATGACATTTGATTTACCAAACATTATAAGATCTTTAACTTTCATTCTCATTTCAATTTAATTTGTTTATCTTTTTTGGTCATCATTGAAGTTCTCACCAAAAAGGACGATGTTGTCAGAAGACTTGGGAATACGTAAATATTTGCAGTCTATCCTGATCCCTTTGTTTCCCAAGTTTGAGTTCCAAGGATCATCCCTTGGCATGCTGTGAAGAATTTGAGGAGCTGGTATTGCTGTGTTTTCTACCTTAAAAGAAAATTATTTGGCTATTCGAAGAACATCACAGTTAATCGATACGTACATGAACATCATAAATATCCGATTAAAAAGACCCCTCAATCGGTAGTCAGGATAAATCCAGGCTATCAAATGTTTCAATTTTCTGAAGCACCATATGGAGTAAGCTGTATTTGAATTTTACAACAGCGCATGATTCGTTGTAGAAATTAATAGGAGCACTTTATATTTTCATTGATCTTATTATGACCCTGTTTTTAGATGAAAGATCTCTAGAACCAGAATCAGTTCTAGGGACAAAAAAATCACGTAATGTTCATATTTAAATCCATAAAACTATGAGTTTTAGGGGAACTTTTAAGACCGAAATATTGCTAAATTCTGAATGGTTACTAGAATTGGATAAAAAAAATTGAATCGAACTCATTAAACATCATATCAGGCATATCCCAACTCCTAGTTTAGCTTTTATATTTGTTGAAAGGATTATCGCTCTTTTCTCATCCACTCTACCTATAAATCAGAACTTGCAGAGAAAAGCCAGAGGATTTTGCTCTTTATACACTATTTAGATACGGGGTTAAAGCAAAAATTAGATTTGTTTTATTAGCTACGATGCAAAGGCTGCTTAAATATCGAATGTTCACAACATGCCACGCACATAAATGTAGCGTAATAGTTTAGGAATTGTGAGTGTAAAACCACAGTATCCCGCGCGTTATTTTGCATAACTCTACTGTAAAGCAAAAAACATTGATTCATTTATAATACTTGATTTCAATGACCAGAAATATATGTACAAGTTTGCAGATTTATCAAATGGAGCATTACTATAGTTAAGAGTCAAAGTATAATTTTTACAAGTCTTTCTCGCGTAGTATTTCTGCTGTTTTATCTTAAATAATCTCGATAAGTAACTAACGAATAAGACATTCACCTGTTCAGAAATATTTTTGGGTGTTAAAATGTTAACGTTTCAAATGTATAGATAGAATCTTTTTATATATATCTTTTCAAAGGCCTTTTGATGCTTTTGAGGATCTATTCATGGTTCAATGATAATATGTAAAACTCTTGACATAATTTTGAATTTCAATTATGATATCATTCTTCCATATAAATTTGTATATTATACGAGTTTTTTTTCTGTTCAAAAGCATTTGTTATAAACTGTCTTTTTTGACACCAGATAAATGATAGCATAAAGGTATCTCAATGAGAACAAAACATCATAAAATGAAGAACGGGGTAACTTTTATTTCTGACTTAAAATTTCTTGAAAGGTTGACGATTCAAATGCAGTGCAATAACAGTAAACTTGAAGAAACGCATTTTTGTTTTTAGTGGACAAATCAAAGTGATTTCCAGCAAAGTTGACGCCTATACATATATACACATAATTAGATTTGGTCCGTCGACGCCAACCAGTAAATGAAAAAAAAGCTATTGTTTGTACTGCTAGAAAATACCTTGAGATACCAGACGACAAGTACACTTCAAACGACTGGCTTGGAGGACAAACTGCAAAAAATTTAGTGATTTTGTGCTACAAAGACATGTCTATAATATACTTGTTTTTTTTCAGCTTTTACTACAATTTTGGGGGGTAATATCAGCCAACTCCTATTACTACAGCCTTAAGTTTTTAGAGTTTGAGTACTCGTAAAATTTGAATGGAATTACTTTATTCAAGATGCCTGTCAAGGGATTTTATTAGTGGATCTCAGTGCTCAGAACAATAATCTGTAATTGCTGCCTTAGATTCATCCAAAGAAAGTTATTGAATAGTTAATATCCACCTCTTTGAAGGTAATGATATCAGTATTACAAAGTGTATCTTCAGAAATTGAGGCACCGTACATTTTATTTAAAAAGTGATTTCATAAACTTAGATGAAAGCTTTCAAGAACTGAATAACATAAGTAACATATAAATACTAGTTTGAGTCAATGAATTCACTTCCTGAAGTTGAACTTCATAATACTGCAACACTTTAGGCGGTGAATGTTACTATATATCGATGAGAGATTAATAGCACTAAAAAGCAAATACAGTAAATCGTTGCAAAGAAATGCATCACAATACTTCCGTCAAATAAGACCTCTCGACTGATAGCTTGGATAAGTTTATCTTATTGAATGTTTTAAGTCCTCAAACTCTTAAAAGTTTTGGTGACCAATATAATACCGGCCACTTTCTTTAATGAGGTGTCTCTAGGACCAGAATCAGTACTAACACTCAAAAAGTGTTTACACTTTATGCTGATAAGATAATCTATAAAGTTCTGGTATGGGTGCGAGTTTCTAAAAAAATACATTGTCATAAATTGAGTTTATGCTAAGGCGGCCAATAAACACTGGTCTGAACCTTGGACACATTGCTGAAAAATTTTAAATTCACAAATCCCTTGAGTTCTGTAATCAATTATCTCTCAAAATTTGTCAGCCTATTTTTTGGAGGAAAGTAAAGGTTAGATGAATGCGAAAAACGAAGCATAATTTATAGCCACGCTTTTTTTAGGCACAAAGTAGATTGGTATGTCAGTGCGTTTGTTCCCTAACAATAAAAAGCAATTACTTCTGTGTCGATGCACCCAACCCAACGCATCTTCATTAATTGCATTAGATCGAACAGCATACAGCAAAAATGTTAGATCAAAATCCAGTAAAAAACTGCGTCCGGTTGCAGATTATTGATCTACCTCGTAGATTTTCATCTGAACAATTCCCTGAAGATCATTGTCTGTAGGTGATCCGTGAATTCCAAAGATCAAATTATTTAGGCTATGTATGTGACTCTAAAGATATCAAATGCTTGTTAAGAGTGGTTGGTTCAAAAGGCTGTTTTTTTTACAAATGCAGAATTATTTTTTTTTAATCATTGGGAAAGCTCCCTTGGCAGAACATTGTCAAAACATTCAGTTTTAAAATCTTCATTAAATTGATGAATTTAGAAAAAAAAAAAAAAGAAAAAGAATTGATGTGAAAAAGAGAACAGCGGAATGAATGGAAATGAACGACTAAAAATTGGAAGAGCGATTGACAATGAATACGTTACTTCTCTAGTCTTTTGTTTGTTCACTTCAAGATCTGAATCTTCCAAAACAAATGTGAATACTTTAGGACACAAACAAAAGGATCAATCTAGCATAAAACTACATTGCAAACTAATCAACTGACTGAAAACGTATCTAGAGAAGATTTTAAAGTGACAAAAAACACGTTAGTTTCTGAACATGATACTGAGTGAGTGTTCAATTTTCAGCACTTTTGCGTAGCCTGTTAGAGTGATATTTGGAAATGAATCGAGAAATACCATATTAACAATATTGTAGACCATTTTTCCCAACAGTTCCTAATAGAAGAGAACCTAGGAACACAAGATGAAGTAACTGATAACAAAGAGGGAATGGAGTCTACATTCGAAAAAAACAAAAAACAAAAAAACGCAGCGAGAAAATATGCAGCACAACAAAAAGATTAACAAGTAAAGACTGAAAATGATATGCAAAAAAAAATAAACGAGGAAATTAGATAACAACGTAAACATCAGGTTACTTGTACCAAAGTGAAATATTAAAACATATTAAAAGAAACACAAATGAAATAACCAAAAACTCGTACGCACACAGAGACCAAAAAGAGGAAGAGAAGAATGCATTGTGAAGATAAAAACGGAAATAGATCTGACAAGGAATCCGAACAGGAAAAATGGTTGACAGCGATAAATGTCGTCTAGAAAAAGTTATTTTTTCTCCTTGTTTCATTGAGTGTATTTCCGATAGATTTCTTCTTTTTTTTTTTTGGTATTGCCAGAAGGCTTGTTGAGAAAAGAAAACATAATATCAGCATATATTTATAGCGCCAGTATCTAAAGGAAGGAATTATTTGTTTGCTTACAAAGAACTAATGTGATAATTTGTTTTTGTAGGACATGCATCCTAAGCTCAGCATTAATGCACGCATCAATTTGGTATCACTAAGTGTTCAGGTATTGGAAGACTATTTCTTTTTATGTTCGTTGATAAGATAAAGCCAGATGAAAATGGCATTGCTAAAATAAAAAGATGACGTCTCAAGAGGGCATGGTAGAACAAATATTTCAAAGCAAAACGAAGACAGGAAGTAGAGAACAAATGAGGTTGTTCATTGATCCTCGATCGTTGCTTGAGATTTAAATCAAATTGTCTTCATAAAATTTTATAGTATCAAAATGTATCGACATAGTATTCGTAATCTCAATATCTACTTTACTTGAACTGTTGTTTTGAATTAAAATTGTTCAAATGCGGACTCTGTTAGTGCAAATGAAATCACAATAACTCTGGATACCTACAGACAATGAGGCCAAAAATAAATTATGGTATATCTAGAGATTCATATTAATTGGAGACGCACATAAAGCAAGAATTACATATTCTAAAAAAGACATAGTATTTCATAAACCTGATACATAACATTTGGAATCATAGAAACTTTGTATAGATACAAGTACGCAAAAGGTTGTGAGCTAGCATAGTTATATCCACAGATTTCATATAAGTATACAAACTGGCCGTTGTATTAATCTAATGAACTTTTAAACAAAACAGAGTTAACATTCCATTTTTCACAAAGACATCACTGGAATCTTGCACAATGAATTTACTTATGTTCATATTAGTTTCAGAATAACCCTGTCTGAATAGCTGTATGATTCATTCAAATATCCAGTTGGAGTTTTGCAGAAGAAATGCTCAGCTACAAATCATGAACTAAGTATATAAAACATTATGATTAATGAAACAGTAAAAAAAACAAATATTGAAATTATCATGTTTTATAGCTCTTCCATTTTCATTTAGCATATATATATATATATATATATATATATATATATATATATATATATATTGATAGATGTACATATGCATGTATGTATTCCTCCTTAAATTCATATATTTATATGTGTACATATTTAGCTATATATATATATATATATATATATATATATATATATATATATATATATATATATATATATATATACACATATATATATATATACACATTTATATAATCATTCATGTCCCTCTCTCTCACTCTCTCTCTCTCTGTCTCTATGTCTCTCTTTCTTTCTCTCTCTTTATATATGGATATATATATATATATATATATATATATATATATATATGTATATATATGTATATATATATATATATATATTTTCCAGGAAGAAAATAGAGGATTTGTATATATGCTTAGACCACTTACAAATATATATGTGTCTGTGTGTGTACATATGTGTGTGGGTGTATATATATATATATATATATATATATATATATATATATATATATATATATATATATACATATATATATATATATATATATATATATATATATATATATTTATATATATATATACGTATGCATATATGTATAAATACGTAATTATATGATATACACACACATATACATATATATATATATATATATATATACACACATATATATACATATATATATATTTATATATATATATATATATATATATATATATATATATATATATATATATATATATATATATATATATATACACTCACACACACACAAACACACATGCTTTCACACAAAGACATGTATATATTTATAAGTGGACTATGCATATGTACAAATCCTCTATTTTCTCCCTGAATTCGTGGAAATGTGCATCTATTAATAATACGTATGTTTTAATGTAAGCACTGATATTTTTTTAACCTTGTAATCAAAAAAATCATTACAGTCTTTAAAAGCAACTGAGTCTCTTTACTGACATATATGCCCGACATGTCATCATGCGACTGCCAATCACCTCCATTTGCTTTAGCAGCAATATTAAGCAATTATTGTTAATTTAAAATCTGATAATCTATTTTCCAGCTTTTACCTTCATTGATGTTATGAAGCTGACATGTTCTGATAAGGTATTTCATATATTCTGAAAATTCCCACGTTTATATTCTCAGCAGCATTGCATTACAGAATTAACGTTATGCACTATGTGTTTGTTTTTAAGAGACACCAGTGGATGAATGAAGACGTAAACTATGTACACTGGTCTAAAATACTCATTATGATTACTGCGCTTTGACATAGAAACAACGATTCTTAACTGATTCTCAGCGTTCATGTTTCTCCTCGAGTCCGTCTTCCTTTTTATCTAGGCAATTGGAAATAGTGATAAGAAATGAGATAGATTGGATGTGTCCTCGTTTAATTGATACGATAGCAAACGAAATAATCTTGTTTGACCCATTTCTCTCTCCATTTTGCATTATTGTTCCAAATAAGACAACATTCCTCAAGCATCGTGAAAGCCAATCATGTTATATCTTCAATATCCTACCACTAAATTGGAACATTGGTAAGAGAAAGATATGAAATTGCTATGAAAAATGTATTACTCTTCTTTATCAATTTGGAGGAAAACGGATAATTGAAAGTAACAAATAAAATGTACCTACCTTGAAATTATTACAAGAGTATATGATATTATTCTCCATTATATCAAGTGTAATGGTTTTCATTGACACAGACATGTAATTATTTGAAGATGATGGTAGCCCTACCACTGGAGGTAACACATACGCTATAGATTTTCGGGTCGGTTGCAGCAACACTTTTCAAGGGCCATGATGGGGCGAGAGAGAAAAACAGAAAAAGCGAGGAACAGAGAGAGAGAGAGAGAGAGAGAGAGAGAGAGATAGAGATAGAAGAAGAGACTGCTTTCAAAGACAGGATAGATCCTTTTGCGTGCGCACGTGAGTGTGTGTGCGTGTGTGTGTGTGTATGAAGGAGAGAGAGACAGAGAGAGGTGAAACAAAAAGTTGTCAGTTTTTATGTAATGTCATATTTGGCCACATTATATCCATCTATGATTATTGGAGATCATAAACTGCATCCAGGAGGGATCGATTTTAATAACAATTTTGTGTTTATCAGTGTAATTCAAAGCCACAGAAGATTACACCTAACCAACAGTAATAGATTTTTATGATAAAGGTATTGAATTAAATTGTTCCGCTAGAAATACACCGTCCATGAAAGATAAGTTCAAAGATTCAACAAATCGATTGTCTTTGTGGACTTATCCAAGCTCACATGTGTTATCATATAGATAGGAATTTATGCCATCCATGACATTTTTGATAAAATCGTCTGCATACTGTACAGACGTCGTATGAAGGAAACAGATTTTCTTTTTAATAAATAACTCATTTCATTAAAGTGCAGTGACCTATAATCTTTATGAATGTGAGTGAGATTCATTTGGTACAAACATCGAAACAATAAGTGAATTTGACTTTTCCCAGACAAAGCCTTTTCATTATTTATTTTGTGACTAATCCTAAGACTGTTATTATATCTATAACCGTGAAGCAAGCTATATGGTTTGAAAATTAGGTATAATCCTTCGAAAGTACGTGCACTTGCATCCCCAATTCATGGGAATCTGTCTGGCTGGGTAAGAGCTCAACTGATCAGGCCACAAAAGCTAAACAACAGTTGTGATTCAAAATCAATTCATACCAAGGTACTGTTAATAGTTAATGCATTTCATTTTGAGTTTTTACATTTTTTTGCCTCCTGCAAGCCGGTTGTCAAAAGTGGAAAAGCATCAACATTAAAATGGAAAAATGGTCAGAGATTACAAGGAACAACTCATCATCTGCAGAATTCAGATGACTTAAAACTATGACTTCTTATCATGTTGGATAATCTTTTGTCTACATCGCTTTAGTCAAAATTTGGGAAGTCTCTCTCTGAAGTATTTCTCCCACATTTTGTTTCATCTTGTGCGTGTCCAATTTGACCCATGGTCTTTTTTCAGTATTCCCTCATCTCTATGTAGTTGAGGGTTCTGTTTTGATAACCTCATTGCACAGGCTTGTTTTTAGTTCCTGTTTGGGTTTCATAAATGTATCTCTTATGATCAGGCCCCGTTAGTTTCAACATGCTGTAAAGGGCACATGATATGTTAAGATTAATCTTTTACTTTTTTCAATTATTTCTCGATGTTTGGGGTTTAGAGTTAGTATGGGGGTTTTCCTCTCGTTGGAGTGTCAACCTCCTATTCCTGACGTTACCTGGAATTTTGATCAGTTTTTTTTTTTGTGTGTGTGGGGGGTTAAATTGTTCTTTCTTTGTCGTATATAATGTGTCAGGTCATACCTCGGTCAGATTTTTCTCTCTCCATACTCTTTTGGATTTTTTTCAGTAATACAGAGTTTCTACTCTGAATTTTGCCTGCCTCTTCAAACAAACGTTAGTTTGGTGTCCCTACACTGGATCCTCATCCATATTGTGAACGTACATTGTCTGAGGCCCATAGCAGATGGTTCGTTTTTTAAGTTATAATGAATTTTTTCTATCCTGTTTTTTCAATCCATTCTTCTCTCTATTGATTCTGTTGTTGTTTTGTACCAAATGGATGGTAGGTCCATTTTCTTTCGCTTAACAATAAATAAAAGTTTGCAGTGGTGTAGATAGTTTTCTTTCCATGTGACTTCTAAGCTGTAGATAGTCATATCTGTGAAGCAAGTCATTTAAGATAGCAATGGCTTATTGATAAAAATACAAACATTGAATCATCGAATGTGAGCATTGAAAGCCATAAAATATTGAATCCTTATATAAATATTTGTGACAGTGTGAAAGTATCAGAAAATGTAGTTTGTAGGCAACGTGCCAAGTGGACAGAAGTACAATACATAGTATTCAAAAAACAGCTGATCCTCTCAAGTCTCCTGAACCCTACCACATTATATGGTTGACAGCTGATAGATTTCATCAGAACTGACCTGATCTGTCGATATGAAAAAAATCTGTTCGTTTTTATAGTTGTGTTGGCGTCATCACCTCGAGGAAAAATGTGAAAAAATCCCCAATACTGAAAGAGAAGTGTTCTATTGACCATTTTGACACTGTGAGGGGATCCCTTTCAACAATAAATCATTTTTCCGTAGTCAAATTTATCTTTAAAACATCCTAACATCGTTCGGTTGAACTAATGATATGCATGACTGATTTGAATGATAAATTTAAGCGAAGAATCACACTAGGATTGCAAGCTTTTTGCAGAGCAAGCTCAACATTCAAAAATAAGGATATCCCATCAATCCTAAAAAGAAGGGTATATAACCAATGCATCATACCAATAGTCACTTATGGAGTTGAAACATGGAACCTAACCAAGAGACAGATCTGCAAATTGAGTAGAATGCAACGTGCACATGAAAGAATTATGCTGGGCCTAACATGGAGAGACCACAAGACAGCAGAGTACACCAAAGAGAAGACAAAAGTCGGAGCCATCATAGAATCCATTAAAAATCTCAAATTGCAGTGGGCTGACCATGTTGCAAGAATGGTGGACAACCGATGGACACCACTACTCACGACATGGATCCCCCAAGATCACATGTGCAACCGAAGCTGGCAGAGTTTTGGATAGAGGGACGAGCTAGACAAGTTAAGGAAGTACTAGCTCCGCGACGCCCATGATAGAGAAGCTTCAACTCTCTACATGACTTTGCAATGAAACTTGAACACTTACAAGTTTACAACGTATGAATTGAGAGTTTTCATATTTTACTCACCAAAAAGAGAATTCACATCTTTTGCAGAATCACACAATACATATTTTAAAGAAGATTGCAATGAATATAAAAAAAATTGAATGCTAAGTATCGAAGCTTGAAAGACAAGACCAGAATACTCATTTTAATAGTATGAATAACAAAAATATCACGGGTGAAACTTGGTAAAAAATGACACGTAATTTTCAACAGAGATCTACGAGAAACAAACTCCGTCATCGCATGAAAAAAGACTTATTCAAAAGTCATGGTAATATGTACAAGAATACTATTAAAAATGTTCAACCTCAAGAATGGAAAATAAAACATGGTTGCTCCGGAAATAAAGGAAGTAAAGTGATTGAACGCAAATCTCCCAATTTTTTGAAATAGTTTTGTTGGGCACTTGTCACACACATCTTCACATATATACTATAGAAAGAAGGGTAAGATATCAATAATATCATACACAGTTATTTACAATAATTTTGTATATCCTGGTTTTAAATTAGGCAAAATTATATATTGATAGTGATCCTGATGATAGAAATAGTACTGCGCTAAGCAGTAGTTAGAAATATAGTAATCACTGCACTATAGCAATTATTGAATTAATTTTTATGGATATATTCTTATTTGATAACCATTTCAACTTTTACTTTCCGAGAAGCCTGTAAAAGCTTCTTTACGGCAGGTGCTCTTGGGTTCACACTCAACCCATAATAACCCAACGTGACATCAATACTGAAAATGAATGAGCGCTTGCGCGTGCACGCACTCGTGCACGTGTGTGAGTGTGTGTGTGTGTGTGTGTGTGTGTGTGTGTGTTTGTGTGTGAGTGAAAGAGATAGAGAGAGAATGGACAGACAGACAGACAGACAGACGGACAGAAAAGCTCAGTCTGCATGTTTCTTGCTGAACAAAGCAATAAGAGCGAGTTTGAGGAGGAACGTTGTATGAGAACCAAATTCAATTTCTTTGAGACCAAATTTGAAGGGTTGAAATATGCGTGCTGCTTGAGAAAACTGATTGGTTACTTGATTGAACGAGAGAAAAAAGAGAGAAACTGCTTGCTGCGTGCAAAGCAAAGACAAAGGGGGGAGAGAAGAAAACCTTCAAAGTCACTTTCTAACGGACACAATTTCACTTCAGGCGAACTCTCAGGTTCAATAGTTTTGTTGGGACTGTTTCAGATTTTTTTTCTTCGAATTTCCTACGGAATATTGAAATTTTAATGGAATCCCGTGACTGTCAATAATGTCAGGAACAAATATTCAGAATTGTGTGATCAGCAACGCAAGTTTTAGACGGTATATTGTCAACAAAATGAATATCAAGTACAGTGAGGAAAACATGGAGATTAAGTTCCATCTGCACTTTCTCCCTTGTTTTGCATAGCTTCTTTGAAGTTGTAAGTTCTCGATAATACAAGGAAATTATCGGATAGTAAAGCATAACGTGTATCTTTTTTTTCAAAACAGAAGCTGCCTAAATATTTGTATGTCCAATAACAGTACATGATATCTAATCAACCAAACAATAAAACAATTCGAAATAAGTTAGAAAAAAAATTCTACTACACGTTAAAAATACTTCATTCATTTTTTTAGCAATCATATTCATAGATACACAATAATTGTAGATCTGTATTTTCGTCTTCAGTCTCTATCTCTTTTACAGTGACTCGAAAATAATGATACATACATCATCCATGGAAAAATTGACAGTGATTTTGATTTAAAGGATGGGTGCATTGACAGATAATATTTATATGTTCTTACATACAAGTATTAGTGTGTATATATATATATATATATATATATATATATATATATATATATACATATGTTTGTGTGTGTGTATGTGTTTATATATGTATATACATATATATGTGTCTGTGCGTCTGTGTGTCTGTGTCTGTCTGTGTCTGTGTCTGTGTGTCAGCGTGTTTACGTGGTGGTACGTGGGCTTGTTAAACATTTGACAACAGGAATGAACCATTACTTATTGCAAGTAGTCGTTGGAAGGTCAATTGGCCAATTTTAGTCTCCCTTTCCAAAGAGTTTTGACTAGCTAAGCCAACTAGCGTACAGCTTGAAAGCAGCTCTCATTTTTGCATCGGTCGACTCGTCAAACCAACAGACCCTGAGCAATATAATCAGCGGCAAGGGAATTTTGGATTTTAATGGGTGGACAGAAAATGCACCAGTCGTCCCCAAATCTCCTCCTTGCCAGCAGCCAGTTACTGAAGGGAGTCATAGTCAATATGGTATTGAAGAAAAACGACCAACAACGAATGAAGAGCCCTTTCAAATTACTCTTGAAAATTCTCTTTTTCACATCCCTCTATTCCTGTCATATTTGATCACCTCATTCTCCACGTTAAATGTTTGCCCAGTTTTTGTTTTCACCTGCTTGTTTTTCGGAAGCTGTTCCTCCAACAACCTGCTCATCGAATTTTCGTTCTACTCCTAAATACATTTCCCACGTAGTCATATAGCACAGCGTGCGTGTTGGCACAAATGACCAATAAATAATAAGGATGAGGTCACTATTAGCCCCCGAAAGGATGTGGGGTTACTCTAATTACTGAGGTCATATGCTGATCCCTGTTGATAGAAGAAGATTTGTATCCTGATGTCCATAATTTCCATAGTAAAATAGAAGACCTATTAGATCAATATCACTAAGGTGTCACCATAAATGTCTATCACTTTGCAGACGTAAATAAAAGTTGTAAGAAGTTTTTTGAGAAATTATTCCATAGGTGGGTTCTATTTACAATGTAATGAATATTTAAAGATGGAATCATCATCATCATTCAGCTCTTTATCATCTGTTTATGGACATAATCTCTCCCAAGACTACGATACCTCTGTATTGTTGGCATTGCAAACTTAACTTATTTTCCTTTGGTTGTCCAGTTTATCTTATCATCTTACATTCTTTCACCATCAGTTCTGCAGTTGATATCTGGGATCAACGTTGTGAGTTGTGATGTCCAACGGTCGTCAGCCATCCTTGCAATATTGCCTGCCAGTTGCTATTCAAGTGTTTTAATGGTTTCTATGATCTATTGAGCTCCTGTTATCCTTATAATACACCCTGCTGTCTTGAAGTCCCTCCAAAGGATGTTAAACATGATTCTCTGATGCACACTATCCATAGTTCTCAGTTTGCGTGTCAGTCTCATAGTTAGGTTGAATGTTCCAACTCAAAAATCGGTAGGATGCTTTGGTTATATACTCTTCTTCTTAGAACTAGGATCTCAATATTCTTGAAGGTAGTGTTTGCTCTACAGAACAGCTTTCCATTCTAGAGTGATCCTTGCTTGAAAATCCCCTTTTTCAATTTCCTTTGAGATTCGTTGTCCGCACTCTGTCCGGCTTAGTCTTTTTCCATTATTATTCCTATTTTCCGACATGTTTGTTGTACGTGACCTTCATTCAATGAACTTCATGTGAAGGCCAAATTGCATGTTTTCATCTTTTAGTTTGTCGAGCATTAATTAGAGGTCCTTGAGTTTTTTTTTGAATGAAGGACAATCTCTAGAGGAGACTCCAAGGGCAAAAAAGGCTGAATGACTCTTTTTCTGCCTCAAGTTGTCAATATTGAATAAAAGATTACCCTCTCCACTTTTATGGAGTCCAAAGTAAAATTAAACTTTTATTGGGTTTAATGAATCAAAAGGGAAGAAATATTCTCATTTTGAGAACTCAAAAATGAAGGGAGACTTTTTGTATCCACTTGAAGGGATTTTTACGTCAGATTTAAAGTTTGAAAAAAAAAAAAGAAACAATTTTCAATTTTTGTAAAGGGTTTAGAAGTGGAAAAAGTAGAAGAATTTCTTTTTGCCGAATAAATTGTTGGAAACAAACGTAAATGTATGATTAGAAGAGTGTAAAAACGTAATCAAGTCTAAAACATAAGGCATACTATGAGCATTAACGATGTAATTGATCTTCTGCATTACTGGTGACATTATATGATTACAACTTTCACGAAATGCTCTATGAGTCCAGAATATTCTGGGCATCCCCGACCCCAAATCTATACCAACACTCCATGAAATAAGAAAACGTGTATTTGTCTGAAACAGTTTTCCACTCATTAAATAGTGTAGGAACACACACACACACACACACACACACACATACACATATATATATATATATATATATATTTATATATGAATATATATATGTGTGTGTGTGTGTCTCTCTCTCTCTCTGTCTCTCTCTCTATATATACACGTGTGTGTATGTGTGTGCATGTTTATGTATATATATATATATATATATATATATATATATATATATATATATACTTGACACCACTGAATGTTTCTGTAATAGTTTTTACTATTCGTACTTTTCAAGCAAAATGCACACATCCAATGCTTAACTTTTGAGATATGTCCTAATAATGCCTATCACTTTCAGTTAATACGTGTAACTAAGAAGTCCCGAGATCTGATCCAAACTGGAACAAGCTATCAGTTGCCACAGTCTTTTTTTCATTCGCAAACATATAAACATCAGAAAAGTATTGGACATAAAATTTTGTAATATGACTTCGGCTCCAATGGTTCACTTTATAATCCTATTATTGGTAATTATTTGAATCAAAACTGAGAAAATAGAACTTATACAATGATATATCTGAAAATTATAACCGTACCGTAGAAAACCGCACGGTGAGGCATCAAACCAGCATGCAGACGTATGTATGATTATAAGATTGATCCCCTTGTATAGGTTAATATTTTCTAAGCTTAGCTTACTTTCAAAGGACAACAATATCAGTCATGTAATCCTAAAAGGCTGGCATCAAAAGTTGTCCTTGCGAGACTAATACTTTCACCATCGTATAACAGCACACGTCTAACTTTCCTAATAGTTAACAGGTATAGAATTGTTTGTGTGTGTGCATGTTGGTGGGTGGCTGAATATGTACACTATTGAGAAAATGAAGTGCTGTGATCAACATGCTAATCTCTCAATCCAATGACGCAGTCCTGGTATAAATCTGGATCTTTGTGGATATAACTTTTACTAAACTTGCTACACTGCTTAGTAATTGTGACATATATGCCATCATCATCATCATCATCATCATCATCATCATCATCATCATCATCACCATCATCCTCATCGTCGTTGTCGTCGTCATCATCATCATCGTCGTCGTCGTCGTCATCATCATCATCATCATCGGTCTTTCAACGTCCATCGTTGGACATAGACTTTCCCCACGATTTGCCACACTTCTCTATCATGCCCACATAGCTAGGAATTATTGGATCGATGTACATAGAAAATATATGTGAATAGGTTTTTAAACACGCAAAACTGCAAAAAAATTTTGGAATGCAGGCACATGAACACATACACACACACACATACATACATATATATATATATACAGAGAGAGAGAGAGAGGGAGAGGGAGTGAGGGATAGAGGGAAAAAGGGATAGAGGGAGAGGAGAGGGTGATACTTGGCAAGAAAAATTTCGTATAAATAGAAGCTTATTGAAAAAAAATTGCAAATAACGTGAATTATAAAGTCAATGCAAAAAAAACTAGCTATGAAATTTAGGTTTTTCCCCTTGAAATTTACGGAAGGATTTGACAGTAAACTTTGAAGGGGAACTGAGTGTAATGTTCGTAATGACTTTTTGCAAGAGGAAAAGATCAGCATGAAGGATATCGTGTAAGTAATCTAGCAACAGGAGGAGAAAGGCTAATCTATTCGTGCCAATGGTACCGTAAACTTAGTAAGAAGAGACCAGACACAGAATGGAAGGACATGATAGAAAAAATCACCGGTAAGAGATGACAGCTGATAGCACAATCACAGTCGTCATGGGAAGAGATGACAGATGTCTTTGTCCAGCAGTGGACTTATAATGGCTGCTGCAGTTGCTAATTATAATCATCAACATCATCATCGTATATAAAACAGATGTAGCATGAAGTAATGTCTCCCACGTAGCTATTATTGAGGTACTATTCTAGTTGGTATGGGTAATCAAATATATCTTCTTATTGCTAAAGATTATATCTGATACTTGGTGTTCTCCACATGCCCAGAAAATTTTCTCTTGATATTATCTTCGATGTTTCATTCAAAGTAACTAGCAGCTTATATCCAGGCGATCTGGCATCGTCTCCTCACGATAAGCGGTTGTATGTATCTTATTAGGGATATCTCCTGCAAAACAGGCAAACTCTTTCTTCCTTACACGCACACACACACACACATATGCACATTAGTGTATATGCGTATTTGTGTGGTTTAATTTAGTCTGGCACAAGCTTGAATAGAGATAGCTAGAATTGGTTATTTAATCCGAAGAAACTGTCATGTGGCCAACGGCTTCTGGCAGTATGCCCTGTGGACAGGTATCAAAAATTGGAAAAGGGGATGATCAACGAATAGGTTTCCCCCATTTTTCGCTTTTTGTGGTCACTAACAGTAGTATAAATTTCCTGCAGCAACCATATTCTTCTCTATTTCATTTGTTATCTTGGCCAAAGATACATCATTTCAAATAGAGTTTCAATATAATAGAACGCTTTTTATAATCATATGTGTCGGATCATGTACCAATTTTTCGATATGATAATAATAATGATATATATTCATCTATGTGTGTGTGTGTGTGACTGCTGATGCAATGTAATCTTACTGAATATTGATCAATATGACTATTGAGAAGTTGAGAATGAAACTTGGCGTTACATCTGAGCATTTTTTATTATTCTCCGTGAATGATCTGATGCATTTCGACAAGAATCAGCTATATTTATCGGAGGGAAAAATCTGCAGTGGTTGATGGAAAATCTTTTAGCCTTACTCACGTACAGATTTGGACACTTCAGTACCAAAACTGAACACAGTGGGAACGTCAATCAAATGCACTAGAAAAAGGGTTCAATAACATACGAACTTTTCTTGACACCCTGCTACACATAGCCAACAACACCGTTTAGTGTGGCAACTTCTTCAAAGCCATCAGCAATTACGGACACAGACATATCACCCCCTGCACATAAAAAATTAAATCAGGATCAATAATAGGCTTCTACCTAAGAGCCCTCCGAATATGTAGCCCCAAATACCTTGCTGACAAAGAAGAATATATCAAACAATCTCTCTCCTTACTCTAAAACCCACGGCATTTCCTGTTCCAAACAAGGGGGAAAGCATAAAATATATAAACATATATATATATATATATATATATATATATATATATATATATATATATATATATATATATACATATATATATATATATATATATATATATATATATACATATATATATATATATATAAATATATACATATATATGTGTGTGTGTGTATGTATGTATAATTTAGTCATCTAAAGACAGATGTTTTGTTGCATCATAACTTTCCAGTGGGGCTATAGACTCAATATCTCTTGGTAGTATCATTAGGTACGGTTCGAACCTTTGCTCCAGACCCAAAAGCAGATTCTGTACCCTTGCCAAAGCAGAAGTGAACACAATTAAGTGATATGTTGACTTATGCATCTACCAGAGTGTCCCATTCCAGTGTTTATAATGTTCTATATTTACTCTATTATCATGTATATTTTTTCTTTGGATTAACATTTGTTTTTCATGTAATTTTGGGGGGTGATTAGAAAGGAACAAAACTATTTTAACATGGAACCCTAGCAGTGTTTATGAACTCCTTTGCTTCAGCAATGATTTAAATGTACAGTTTCTGTCAAACAGATAGTTTCTCATTTCATATAAGGTATCATTATAATGTTTCATATTTGAAAAATGGCTTACCAATGTAGGTTATCCCAGAAACGTATTTAGTGATGAGGGATCTGTATGTATAACGACAGTACTGACTCGTTGTTTGTGTCACTTCTATCATGAATAATAAATATTCCAGTTTCAATTTGCATGCAATCAAACTGATGTTGTTATCTTAACATTTGAAATAGCTGTTAGAGAAGACATTGAAACCTACATAACAACTGCAGTAACCAATTCTCACCACACAATAACCTCAGCATAATGGGACGAAGGTTCCTTAACAAGTTTAAAAACAATACAGACTTGCTAATCACTTAATCAGATTATAGGGATTACAAATCAGTTGATGGTTACATGAATACCTCAAAAGCGAACACATATCTAGATAACACAGAATTTTACCAAAAACACCCTCCCTATCAATCCCCTTAACGAATACCAAAACATTATAACTAATTTGCTGACAACAGAATGCACTTAAATCCTACTCCACAAAACATGCTAGGTTCTACTTGCTTCCAAATATCCATTAACCAAATAACCAACGTTGACAAGTCATCTATTCCACTAACTGCCACACAACCAAACTATCAAATTATATCGATCACCGCATCCAACCCTTAGCAACTCAAGTCAAATCTCGCGTATGGGACACTACAGAGCTTTTAAATAAAATTGAGCACATCAAAACAATCCCAGACAAATCAAATGTCTATACCCTAACATCAAACATGACGAAAGCATTCTAGCCTGCAAAGAAGCACTTAACAATGGAACACTAAAATAACCCAAACTTGAACGATCACTACTCTAATGAAACTCCTTTCAACACTCGATAACTTCAATTTCAATAACATTTTCATTGATAAATTTGGAGAAACCCTCATATACCCGATGTATGAATATTAAATCGTCCATGTTGGATATATAGATGACATTTCGTTTTCTTTATACACAGGATATTAAGCCAAACTAGAGAATTTCTTTGCGTGTGATTCGATTAGATTTGATCATGTGACATCAACTAACTCCATTGCTTTTGCAGAGACCTGCATATTCGTAGACAGTAATACGAGCCTCCTAACTACCCTCTATACTAAACCCACAGACAGGAACCATTACTTCCACCCTGCACTGACCAACCCAAACATCTGCAAAGAGACAGCCATTTCAAAAAGCACTTAGAACTAGAAGAATTTGCTCAACAGACACAACTGTAGCCTGCTACAGCATTTCATCAAACGACGATATTCACTAGAGAAAAAACCCTCAAACTCTCTTAAAGTTATAAATTTGAGTACACACAATTTATAACTACATTCAGCAACACACTCACACCGTTAGCACATGTTATCAACAAGAGATTAATCATATTCAAACTTTTAACCATTTCTCAAAGAACCATTCGTAAAACACGTTTCATCGCCTACTGCAGATCGTAAACGTCAAAGATATGATGAGCAGTGACACGATAACAACTAATAAAGACTTACTCAACAGCATCCCTGAAACAATTAAATTCTATTGACGATAAAAGTTATAATCTATGCTGCAACCACCTTAAGTAAACTAACACCTTCTTTAGTTCAACCACTAACGGATGTTTCTACAGCAAGAATAATATATATCTCCAAGAATCTAATACATCCATTTTACATAACATAGGTGAGTCTTAGTGGCAATTCAATGTTAGCCGTAATAACTGCAGTGACAAAAATCACTAAACCATCCAAGTGTACTCTCCATAAACGACACTTTTACAACCCCGGAAACAAGTTTGCCATCGATGCTAGATTCACAAACATTGAGAAAATAGAAAAGAAAACCATAAGAAAACTAAAAACTCCAGAGAGATATGAGTATATGTGAATAAACAACCTGAGAACTTTTTGTCTTCAAAGGGACTTAAGAAACAACTTTACAACCCTGAAAACACGGATCATAATCCTTCCACGAATGAAAAACTCACGTGAAACTTCACCTTCCTTCATTTATATCTAATATTGGCAACTTCATAGACACTAAGACCCACACCCATTAAAATCATTGTATGGTATTCTATTTGTACAAAAGAGCCAACAAACTTCCAATGACCTTTAAAGAAAAACATATAAATTTCCTTGACCTCATCACCCTGCTGTCTATACTATCCGCAACGTACCTGCGCACTCAAATACTCAGCAACTACCCTTCAACCTTGACAACTTATGGCCTTTACAAAACCCAACAGTAAGAGATTGGGTTCCAATATTTGCTTCTAAAGCAAAACATCGGATGACATATTTATTTTCTACAGGAAACATTTATGCCCTGAATGGTACACATAGACTCAAAAAGCACATGTTACTTGAAATAGAAATACCTCCCGCCACATGTTTCGCTCACCAACTAATTCATTCATTGATTAAGTAATTAATAAACTAAGATTCAGTACACGTTTACTCCTGAGTATGTCCCATTTCCATTGTTCAAATCATATATATATATATATATATATATATATATATATATATATATATATATATATGTATATATATATGTATATGTAGTTATGTATGTATGTATGTATACATATATGTATGTGTGTGTGTGTGTAACCAACCAATCACCAACGTGCAAGACGAAAACCACCCATCGAACAAGATGGCTCCCAAACGATCTACTCGACTATTGACCATCTCTATCCGATAAATCAACTAAAAGAGAAAGCAACAGGATATAAAATGCCAATCTCTCTTGCATTTATCGACTTCGATAAGGCCTTCGACTCAGTGGAAAATCCCAAGATCATTGATGCTATCATTCTGTAAGTTGTAGACCCACTATATGACAGTCTTGCACCTAATTTACCGCCACAACAGTTCCTTCGTCAGGTTACATGAAAACACAGAGCCCTTTAGACACCGAAGTAGGATGAGACAAGGTGACACCAGCTCACGTAAACTTTTTACAGCCTCCCTTGTGATGATCCTCCGGAACTCTGGTACAAACCATCCATGATCTTCAACTAATGCTACACACATTGAACAAAGAAAGCAAGATAATTTGCCACCAACTTCAGCAATATAAACGTAACTTACACAAAATATGTTAAAGAGAAACAAACAACGATAAACACCGAAAATTCAGAGCTAAGTAAATTAACCACTATATTTGTGTAAGACAATATATTTCAATGGAAAAAAAAGATTAGGATCAAACGAGGATGACTAACCTTCGGTACAGCAGGCAGAATATTTTAAAACAATTGAAAATCCCATTATCTCTGAGTGTTAGAGGAGACTGACTCTCAAAATGAGAACCATGCAACCGGCAAATGAAAAATCACGCTCGAAATCACATGTAAAGATTACAATACACCATGATATATTTGAGAAATACAGGAGTTCAAGGATTATAGAATTCATTTTAAAACAAAAACGCTAATAGTGATTAGATTGTCATGTTTCAAGGATATCCAACAACCACTGGAAATCACACCTCAACACATGGATAACCAAAGATCACAAGCAAAACTAAATCCGAAAGTATAGGCTGCAAAACGTCCATGATCAAATATTTTTCCAAATTATGTCGAAGGTATACGTCTGATGATGCATAAGAAGCTTAAAATTGATAATATATATATATATATATATATATATATATATATATATATATATATATATATATATACATACACATAAATATATATATATATATGTATATGAAGAAAGGGAGAGAGAAAGAAAAAGAGTGAGACCAAACAAAATTGCTGAATTATAATGACTTTTGACACAGTCGAATATATAACATTCTTCAAATCGATTTACAAAAGAGTTGCAACAAGAATAAAATACAAATTATGAACAAATATACAATTTAAGGGCACTAAAAGAGTCACTTGGCAGAGGGGAAATTTAGCATAGATCAGCCTCAAAATTCAATAGTTCCTTCCATACTCTATTCTCACACTCAAATCGAATATCATTCAACTTTCCCTGGATATATTGTACCGACCAAACTAATGTGGTTCAGACATAGAGATTTGACATTGGAGAGATAATGTGGCTCTGTTCAACTCTAGAATTGAGCCACTTCTTCCATATCTTATATCTAATTGTTCATTCTCCAAAAGAATGTCAATGAAACTTCTTGATGGAAATTGATCCCCCCTCACAATTTCATCACCTTTTTTTCAATCAAATTTTTGTTTTTCAACAAGATTTTATAATGATGCGCTTAAACTTTGGGAGATATCCATACGAATAGACGAACAACTGCAATCTTCTTTTTGACTTCGTTAACAGTGATAAAACAGAAGTAATACAAGAGGATACAATACTGTTCAATTAAAGGGGAAAAATTACCAATAGATCAACTGAAAAATTAAATCATTTCTCCCATAGTCTACTGCCTTTTTTTCTGTAGCATCAGATTAAGTGATACCCTACTGACAGACAATGACCAGCATAATTGTATAGATTTATGGCTGGATACCCACAAACATTTAGTTGATCCTTCCACAGCTTTCATCACCATCTAAAATTTCATAAGAATACATTGAGAACTTTTGGAAATATCGTGTGGACAGCTATAAAATCATTGCGATTTTATGTGGTTTGGACATATTACTACGACGTGTGGGGCATAATATCGAATTGATCGACTGAAAAATTTAATCGTGCACCATATTGTCCGCCCTTTAACAACATTCCATCTAGATTCACTGATAACTTTTGGATATATCGAGTGGACAGTCATGAAAGTATACTTCAATGTGATTGTAAAAAATAACAGGAAAAATATCATTCAATCAGAATAAGAGCCGCCCAAAATCGTACCACCTCTTCCGTATTTTCCATCCTTCCACAAAATTGTTTCGGAATTCATTTGTTACTATCAGAGACATTGTATGGACAGACAAAGGAGGGGGACGAACAGACTTGACCGAATACTTATGCCTCTTTTAAACTTCGTTGACAGAGATAAAAATGACTCTGTAATAATAAGACTACATGAAGATACGAACGATATAACGATAAAAACAAGAGTTAGACCAAATAATACAATATTGCCCAAACTATTGACAGCGAGTCATGAAAATGTGTTTCGGAAAGTTGACTAGGAATGAATTGGGATGGAGACAGACTGGGAATATTCAAACCATTTGTAAAAAAATACCTGCAAAACATGTCGACTTATCGGAATAGTGATGATGAAAAGAACAAACTTGAATATAAAATAAACTATGATAGAGACTATGGTGAACAATGAAGTTACCCGAAAGACTGTAATAAAAAAGAGCAAAGTTCTACAAGAGGTCAACGAATAATTGGGAAGGATGATAAAGTTAGAGAACGACCATGTAAGCGAAATAAAACCACGAAGAACGGTCGGCTTAGAATGATTTGTTACATAAAGACATAATGAAGACTTTTTAAGTAAAGCATTAAGTATACAACGGATGCATCATGCCAGCTTTTACGTACGGATGCAAATTATGGGAATTAACAAAACGAACTAAGAATCAACTAGGAACCACAGAGTTATCGGAAGAGCGATCATAGGGATAATTTCAAGGAGAAAAAAAGATGCACGTGGATCAGAAGGATGACTGCAGATAGTATACAAATAATTCCGCAAAAAATGGCATAAAATGGGTATTTGGCAAGTATTAAATTGAAACTGAGGGAGCAAAAGATCAACTGATTTGTGCCAATGTAACAGTAAGGAGGAAGGGGAAATAAAGATACAAGATGGAGGGACGAATTTTGTTGACTGGTCAGACATGACAGTTGTCAGTGCAATTGCAATTGTCATGGAAGGAAATTTGGAATATTTCATTCAGCAGTATACTTATAATGGCTGAATATTTATATATATATATATATATATATATATATATATATATATATATATATATATATATATATATATATATATATATATATGTGTGTGTGTATGTGTGTGTGTGTGTGTGTGTGTGTGGTATAGATAAGACTAACATTATAATACAGTATAATGTTATATTGATAATATGAAGCCACTTCTGATATGTAATGCATTTATTTCACAGAGTGCTCGATACATACAACTTTCTATCGATGAAGTTGAGTCGTTTTAGAGTAGAGCTGGAAATAAATAGTAGAATGTGGATTAGGTACATAAACTAGTCAGGTTGCTGCTATCTCCTGGCCTCATCAGGCAAATGATTATCTATGTTTTTGGTTGCAATCTCTGCCTAAACAAAACATTTAAGATTCAAACTTTACTAGAACCACAAAAAATACCAAAGAACATTTATAAAATAGAAAAAATGAAATGATACTGCAATGTTATACAGGCATCGTTCAAAGTTCCTTTTAATGAATGTAAATTAACAGCAGCACACATACAAATAAATAAAAAAAGTAAAGTAGATAATTCTTCCTATATCCATCGTCTCTTACACCTCCTATAATCATTTTCTACCTCCGAACATGCCCAAACACATTATAAATTAAAAATTGGGATTTATAATATCCACTAGTCTCAGAGGATATCAACAGGGGCAATAAAACCCAATGCCAAAATACCCTAGTCAAGAAAAAAAAAACACTCCCAGATTACTACTAAGCATCCTTTCAGAGATGACCCCTAGATACAGTTCAAAGTCCTTTATAAAATGAATAACCCCATACCGTTCACTACCACACACACAATATTCTCACCAAATTCCCCAAAACTAAAATAAAATAAAATTTAGAAAATCAATCGCCTACTGAGTTTGCATGGCGAAACCACATTCTACGATATATATATATATATATATATATATATATATATATATATATATATATATATATATATATATATATATATATATATATATATATAAATATATATGTGTGTATATATATATATATATATATATATATATATAGAGAGAGAGAGAGAGAGAGAGATAGATAGATAGATAGATAGATAAATAGATAGATAGATAGATAGATGGATAGATAGATAGATAGATAGATGGATTGATATATTGATAGATATTCTCTTAGAGTAAGTTCTTCCTTGATTTCTGTTTCTGTCAATGTAATTCATATGATTGTCTTCAGTGATTTTTCTCTGTTTACCCTATACTTTGTCATTATAGTACAACGTACAAATAATCCCTTCTTTGGATCACCAGTTGATCACCATATAACTGTTTCATGGAATTTGCAAAGAGAAACAGCAGATGTAGATCATGTGGATATGTATATGTATATATATATATATATATATATATATATATATATATATATATATATATATATATATATATATATATATATATATAGAGAGAGAGAGAGAGAGAGAGAGAGAGAGAGAGAGAGAGAGATACATAGATACATATATACATAGATACATATTTACGTATAGATAGATAGATAGATAGATAGATAGATAGATAGATAGATAGATAGATAGATAGATGAATAGATAGAAAAATATATATAGAAATTTATAAGATATGATATACAAAGTAATCAGACACATAGTAAGCGTACGTAGTAAACTAGCCCTGGGGAAGTACATTGACAGGATTGGGTCGGAAGGTTGATCCACTCAGAACATTGTAATCGACCAGAATATGACTACACAAACCTTTGGTATATGTGCAGACCAGAATCGGTCGTAGACAATGAAACACACAATATTCCCCGGGCCAAAAAAATCAAATCTGATGATAGTGAATGAAAAATAAGAAAAAAACTGATGATTTTGCCCTCCAGGCAGACCACGGGGTGAAATCGGAAAAGGGGTTGATCAGTATCTAGATGCTATCAGAGAACTTCAGAAGCTGTCGAGCATGATGGTAACGATACCGCTAAAAGTGGCTGAAGCCCTAGGAACGGCCCTAAAAAACTACAAAAACGCCCGAGGAACTATGAAACCGAAGAAGAAAGAAACGATAAAAACGAAAGGACTATTGATATCGGTTGGAATAGTGGGGAGAGACGGAGACTTGGGAGATAATCTCCAGTGAAGATCACTAGTCATTACTTACATAGAAACCGAAAAAATAATGATGATGATGATGATACTGAATGTGTGATTCCAGTTGAATAGGAATCCCTGCTATTAATTATTATTTCAATACCTTAGGTAAAAATATTAACTAAGCAAGGTCCCTTTCAATCATGTCATCAGGTCTCCCACAGCTCCCAGAATCAACAATCGAAAATAAATGTCCTTCATTCTTCATACTCATCATGGTGCACGACTGGCTTTTCCATTTCATACCCCTCTCTTAAATGACAAAAATGTAGTCTTGAATGCCCCGATGATCGATAAAATATTTTATCACTGTGGAGAAATACCTGGATATATATAATAATCTCTTCG
>OY735198.1:25480680-25503180 GCA_963457665.1 Thysanoteuthis rhombus
CAAAATCGATTTTCTGACTTTAATTCAGAGAGGCAGAATGGAATTAGGAATCGAACAAACTAAAATATTGTTGAATTATAAATAAATCATATTTTCATTTATCAAACTCTTCTTCTTTTGCCGTGATATATTGGACATAACACAAACACGAATATGTTTTCCAAATACTGAAAAGAAATTACTTAGATAAAGATTATTATGTATTTAGATTATATTCAGTTTATTGTGAAGATGGATATCGAAAATAAAGAAAACAAAGAAAATTAGGAATGAGATTATTTATTTGTAAGCTTTATTTTCTGTTTCAAGAAAAACACTGATATAGATCAAATTCTTATATGCATGAGGCAGGCTGTTCAACCCATATCATTTATTGAATGTATAACGATGTTTGCAAAATTTAGAGTTAATTGAGAGGATGCATAACTATATAATATTGTCCTAGGTATGAGGCTTAAGAGTTGCAAACTATCATATTTGAGAAATAAAAATGTTTTCAAAACAATGTTTCATTTAACATTATACGCATCTACACAGGAGAAATATTGAGTATCTATTGTATCACAAAATAACCAGAATGTGTTATAAAAATTAGCCATTTTTTCTGAACGATATGCACACAAACTTAGATTGGATATGCAGCTCTAAATAAACATCGCTAGTCAATTTAATTTAGGTTCTCAATGGTTGCACTACAGTTGTAAGCCTAGACTAATTGGACTAAATTTGATATTGCCAAAAAGCTCAAAAATACATAATCTCTTTATCTATCCAATGACACGTTTGATAAGAGAGATATTGCACAAAATACAAAGTTCCTGAAAAGTATCCAGCCAATTTGGATATATGAAGAACTGTTTTCGAGGCTTCGATGAAAGTTGTCTGCCAAGCAAGGGGGATTTGGTTGTGCATGTATGGAGACATACTCTTCCGTACGGGTTCCTTGTCGGAAGAGACACGTCAATGAAAATTGGTGTATCATTGCATCATCCATTTTTGTCAACTCACCCTCAAAAGTCCAGTTTTAACTCCCTGCAACTTCTTGCTCACCCCGAAGCAAATATATTCTTCCACGGAGAGAATATTTTAGTTAATAGTCGATATTTAAGAGGACCAAACGAGATGGGTAATGATGATCAAAATGAAGTATTTGCAGATCGTATAAAAAGTTACACAGTCACTATGATACGTGTATGTGGTTCCAAGGATTATTTGAAAGATACCAAATTTCTTTTTATTCCATGTAAATTGTTTTTCCTTAATTTTGGATTGCTTCATTTTCCTGAAATGTTAGCCATTTTCCGACATAAAGTACTGAGTGAAAATGCAGTTATTATATCAACTTGATACTGATAACTCATCCATTTTTATTTCACTTCTTTGCATAAATCATATTCTGTTATTGTTTTGAATTTTGTGATGGGAAAAACTTTTAAATTTTTTATTTTGAATCGACATTTGTGAAAATAATTGTCAATTTTTTCACTATGTGAACGTTCGACGAAATTTTCTTTAAGGAGATTATCACTGATTTTAAGTACAGGAATCTAGTACATAACGTTTATTCTGAAGGCTGGTCTTCATGATTATCCCTACCATTGGTTCAGGCATATGTGGTGTCAACATTGATATAAAATCACTGATAAATCATCAGTTAATATGATTAACATGAATATCCTAGTCCAATACTGACTTTAATTTGAATGTTAGCGTGTTCACTTTTTCTAAGCTAAATATTTATAAATTCAATTACAAACACGAATATAAAACTATTTGCTATCGTCTCAGAAAGAGCCATTTGATGTAATGTTTGTGGACATCTTTATACTCTGAACATTTTTTTTGTCTAAATGAAATGGCCATTTTGGGACATATTTTGCTCTCAGAAAGATGCAGTGTTTTGTTTGTGCTTATGTTAAGATAGGTGAATTAGATTAGAGCAGCGGTTCACGCACACGCACAATCGATTTGATGGTAGTGGCACTTCCAGATTAAGTAGTGAGCGGCTATACCATACAACCATTCCCCAAAGTGAGCTAAAGTCGCACTGTGTTCAATCTGCAAGTCAAAAATCGAGTTATGCACCGGAATCAAGTTATTCTGAGAAGTAACGGCTCACCTGGGAAATTGAAACTAACTGCCGTATGGTAACAATGGAAATAGAAACACATATAATGAAAGAGTAATAAAAATAAAAAAAAGGAACAAAACAAAACAAAAAAGTAGACTGTTTGTTCTGCTCTGTTTCCCTATTTGATTGTATATTGTAGGCTGGTATATTAACTTGGCTGGGAGCCCGTTTCGTTGGGGTCATTTAACAGAGAGTGCCACAATATATATTAAGTAAAAGCATTCAGCGAATCCTTATCAAGTGACTCAGTAATTGGGTTTTTATTTCATAGCATAATTAAACCGTCACTTCTAATTTGAAACACCTTGCCATATAATTCATCTTGATTTGATTACCTCTTCCTATCTGGTTAAAACAAATGTTTTGTCCAGTTTCAACAGAACTTCAATAAAACCGTAATTTTACGATCATTCCATTTATATCTTAACCCCCACATACGGACACACACACACACATAAAAACACAATTACATAAAAAAGCAGTGTGTGTGCGCACATGTGTGTATGTGTGTGCTTATATAAAAAAGTGTCCAGAATACAGATAGTTTTTCACGCACTCGCACAAAAACGAAGAAAAAAAAAAAAAATAATAATAATAATAATAATAATAATAATAATAATAATAATAATAATAATAATGATGATGATGATGATGATGATGATGGTGATGATGTCATCGACAGAGGGCTGTTCCATGGTATCACAACTGTTCAGTAAGGCTGTGGACTATCCCTTACCCCTTGCACTACTGCTAGGTAGTGTCAAAATTTGGCTCCGGACTCGGAGTCAGATATCCACTCTTTCTCTCCCCTCTATCTCTCTCTCTCTCTCTCTCCTTCCTTATATATATATATATATATACGTATATATTATTTGGGACGTACCGGATCGATTAGCGTAACTAGCATAAGGCTATTTATTTCATTAAGAATTCGACGTGCAGTTCAAATTTTTTCATCGTTGCGTCTCGGATGTCACTTAGATAGATTGATATGAATTTTTATCCGTGATCATGTATATCCACATATATTGACAGGCACGTTGACGTACACAATGATGATAGCTTTGTTTCACTAGTTCGGTACTTACTGTGTGTTTAACGTGCCCTAAACTTATGAACAAGCGCTGAACTACGATAAAAGTTGTTGGATTTTTTCATGGAGCGGTATAGTGTAATTGATGCCATTTGTCTTGCTAATTAGAAATATCTTTTTACTCACATAGATTGAATTGCGCACGTCTAAAACAAGAGAACAAAAAAAAGCAAATATTCAGAACAACATCATGTCAAATTGCACAACAGTCTGAATCATTCTGTTTAATGCGTTTCATATCACTCCGTATCAACGGCTCAATGGACCTAAAAACTTAACGAGAGAGGGTGATGCATAACATCACAATTAGAAACAACAAGACAGCATTGTATATTACAGAGAAACAGGACATTGAACTATCAGAATGTATTCCAAATCACAACTGATAGTGGGCAGGACATTAAGTAGGAATTACAGATAACCACTAAACGTCACGATTCAGAATATGGATCCCCAGAGACCATATGTAAAACTGTGTCCAGCATCAAAGAAGATAACGACACGATTGAAACAGGTTTATGAGATGTTTCAGCCGTGACACCAGCAACAGAGAGATCTGGCGAATTCTGAGGAAGGCCTATGTCCAACCATGGATATTATGATGATGGTATATTTCGACCGAGGATTCTTTTTCAAAGCCAACTCCTTTTGTTAGTCCATACCTGGCTTCCCCAATTCTATGTTGGAAGGTGCATGTATGATATCAGTTGTCTACTCTCCACAGATATGCACTTTTTGTGCGGAATGACTTCTTGTAAAGCTGTCATAAAGTTCCAGCAACCCGTTTGAAAGACAATGAGCTTCTTGGATCGAAAAATCGTACTAGCACACGTCCACAGGTACAACTCACAGAAATGCACACGTTATAAAAACAATTCTTAGACTTGTTAAAAGGAACAGCAGACACAGAGATTACATTACACTCTGTCAAAAAATATCAGTTAAGAATATTTAAAATAAAGAAACTATAATGAAAAGTAATGTGAAAAATGTATTCTAAATAATTTAATGGTGCAATGGAATAGTTCTGACCTTCATATGACTCAAGCTGCATCAGCTGATGGTGTGAAAACTTTCAGAGAAACAACACCTCCTACACTCGAAACAAGCGTAAACGACAGTTAGGAAGTATTTGATAGTGGCGCTTTTCATTTTTTTTTAGGTTTTATTGCCTCATATGCTAAAATTATAAACCTCGTGCGAGTTAGATACACAGTTTACTCTATTTCCGCCTCCAAAAAGAACCGTCACATTAATATCCATTTCTATTTTTATTATATGAAGCAATGTGAACCATCTTTTCCAGTATTGCCACTAATACTGTCATTATGAATAACAGAAATAACCCATGAAAATAAGTCGCAGGCGTTAAAAAGAATAGTAGGTAGAATTTAATTTTCATCCAGCCCAAAGGCTCCCATGGCTGAAGCAGTAAAATTGTCGGTAGGGATAACCAGGTTATCTGAGACGGAAGATATGGAGTCTTGCCAAGAACTTACTCTTTATTTCCAATCTGCGCTATTTGATGACTGCTGTAGACTGACAGACAGATAACGAATGACAAACGATTAAAATTAGGATGATGAAAGAATGATTAGTTAGAAATTGATAATGGTTAACAATGTTTAATCAAATACAGATTCAAGTTGATATTACTATCAATACAAAAATTGTTGGTAGAACTAAAATTTGTTAATATCATAAGGTATGATGCAGAGCTACTAGAAGAATACAGAGTATTGTAATTTGTTTAGTTTTATTTTCTGCCAACCCTTGTTCTCATGTCACTCGCTTGAATGATGCGAGACCAGGGGGTTACAAAAGTTCTTCATTATTTGTATTTGAGTGTCTATCATTGGACATTCACCGGAATCCTCTATTATGGGCATTGCGGAGCCTTTACTCTTTGACCTTGTCTAATTTGTCAAACCACCATCCATATCGCTGACCACAGTTGTGCACATGATATCTGAGTTGCAATGTCCATCGGTTGTCTCAATTTCTGCAAAATTGCAATTCAAGATTTTCTATTGATTCTACGATATTCCCAGGTTTTGGTTTTCTCTAATATACTGTACTGTTTCGTTGCATCCCTGTGTGATGTTGCGCATGATTCTTTTGTGTGCATGATGCATCGTTCTCAGTTTGATGGTCAACTTTTTTTGTTAGGTTCCATTTTTAAGCTCGATAAATAGCTTTTGCGGAAAACATAGCTACCTGAGGGAAGTAGTGTCACTGTGAGCATAATATCTACTTTTGATTTCTGCCGCTTATACACTGCTGTGAATGTACAACCTGAGTAAAAGCATTATAGCAATCAAAACGAAGAGGACACCAGTCCAAAATTGATATTTGAAAAATGCAGGGAGGCAACGAAAATTCTGAGAAGAATATATGTACTAATCATACACAATTTATCGGGTATGTGAGTTATCAGTAATTTTGCTGGATGATGGAACCGCCAAAGTATATTACTTTTCACACACATTTCTGTACACTACACATGTAAAGTACCAGAATTAACGCAATTAGTCCAATTTTCTCATATTTTTTTATATTGTTGTACTTTTGAATCTAAGGTTATAATTAACTTCATAAAGTAAACTTGAATACAAGAGTGGCTTTGGTATACATTAGTAGTATTGATGCTGTTAAAGTAAATCAATTAGAATTCATTCGTAATTCATTCAGATCTTCTGAACAAATCATGATAATTCATTGCCAAAGAATTGGAACTTTTGATGCAAATTGCCAGAAGTCTCTAAGCTAAGTATATCAGCGGTATCATCAACCATTCTCTAATCAAATGGATTTGGTTGTGGAATTAAAAGATTAGAATTGCCCTTCTTCCCCGTTGATATCTTACACTTGCTCCTTGATAATATTGGATATCATGTTGAATGAATGTTATCTTGAATTCATTACTCCAACCAGCATTTTTCTATTGGCAGTACTCGAAAGAATAACACACACACACACACACACACACACACACACATATATATATATATATATATATATATATATATATATATATATATATATATATATATATATATATATGTATATATGATCGATAAACGTTCAAGTTAATAAACAAAATTACTTAATTTACAAAGAACCTTTGAGACTCCGTCATAAAATGGTTGAACGCTAAATTTTTAGGTTTATTGATTTATTTTCCGATTAGATTCTGACCGGACTACATTCACATAGTGAATAAAATTTTCATTTTAAATTTCTATAGTAAGATTTTTTTCCGTCAATTGATTCGCAAAGAGAAGTAGCCCTGGCCATAATTTGATCTGCAGGGATCCAATGTCAATATTGGGTCAAGTTAGGTTATCAAAAAAATGTCACTTAGCGATGGAAAACAATAATTTCAGGCGAAAATAACTATTGTAACTTTTTCTAATAAAAGCAGTGATAAATACCTATCACATACATCGAACATTACACTATGAAATTACCTCACATTCACGCTGTGACTTAAAGAATTTCTTCGAACCACCACTGAGCATCAAACCCATTTTACTACCAATGCTCATAAATGTGCTCACCAACAATTTTGCGTTTCAGTGAAACAAAACGAACAGAAAATGAAAATAAAAAATTAAATCAGTCGATGCATTCATTGTTTTATCAATGATACTTTTATCTCAGACCAGAAGACTCCAGTGTTACGGAAAGAAAAATATATCGCTTACACTGCTCATTACATGGATATATTAACTTTGCATGAAATGATATCGAACAATCGATACTGGGGAATCAGATGATAGTTTAACTTACAAACAAACACACTAAAGAGCGCTATTGGTTCGGTATTGGTTCGTAAATACAATATCAAAGGTAGGTAGGATAACATGTTAGCTTATGCGTCTTCTATTACTGCTGCCAATGTTACTATTGTACAGAATAGACGAGAGCAGACTTGGACATTCGTTACAACTTACATTTAATGTAACTTCGATTTAAAGGTTATAACTCAGGGTCAGTTATGGATTAGAATTAGGGTTAAGATTAGTTTTAGATTAAGGATTAGGATTTTCCTCATAATCATAAAGATAAAATAAATACACACCGGTTACTAGCAATACGAATTCACAAAACATTTTTGTATCTCTTGCTCTTTTCCTTTTAATCAATTCATGTAAATAGCTAGAAATAAGTGTCCATCAGTGCCAAATAGTATCCGCTGTAGTCTGTTTAGCGCGTTTCAAAATTTCGAGTATTCTGGTTTTGCTAATATCATGTCTTCCTAGCAGCAGTGGTAGCAGGTGCATAATCTAACGTAATCGCTTATATTCCATTGATATTGAATTTACAAACCAATAGTAAACTTTTACCGAGACGGTAAGATTAGCTCCTTGATCATAGCTATACAGTGTGCGTCCAGATCTATCTTTTAAATGTTATTTATCAACATGGATGTTTTGCATCATACCACTAACAGCTGAAGATTGAACCCAGTAACAGAGGCCAGCAATATTGAGTTGTTGATCAAACCTATACAATGTGTGTCCAGATCTATCTATCTATGTATCTATCTATCTATCAATATATATATATATATATATATATATATATATATATATATATATATATATATATACAATATATATATATATATATATATATATATATATATATCGACATAAACATGGACAAGAAATAGTGGAATCTAATGAGGATTGAATCATCCAACAATATTAAAGTATGACATGAGTTGATGCCTTAGTGTTTTTCCTAAATGTGATCAATTTGTTAGTCCCAGGGGAGAGGAAAATGTTCAAATTGATATTTTTCGGAAAGAAAGAACTAAATACATTCACTTGGGTGAGTCCATAGTCTTAAACAAAGGGTTAAGATTGTTCTTTGGCGCAATTCCAACCCTCCACTGGAAGATTCCTATGTCACAGAAAGCAAATTACATCATTACAGCATTATAAAACGTTACTATTTTCATCGTTGTTATCCGTTTCATTGTTACTGTATTTCCTAATAATTCTGATAACGTAATTAATTTGCTGATATTTGCAATTATCTTGTAATTATTGTAGCATTTGTTATAGAAATATTCTCTGACTGGCTGTGTTACCTATTCATAACTACAAGAGGGGCAATTGATGAGAAACATGTTTACACTAAGAAGCATGAGTTTGAAATTGCTAAATCAGTTTTACTCTCCATAAATTGCCTTCTCCCTTGTGATTGGAAGAAAGTAAAATATCACAAAATTGACTTCTCTCATTGTACATATCGTTCAATCCAATTTCTTAGATTGTTTTTGTTAATGAAAATCGCCTTGCTCGTTTCCATGAATTCAATTAACACACACACTCACACATTCAAATATAAACGTATACATAGAAACAAACAGACACATACACACACATACACACATACATACATATATATATATATATATATATATATATATATATGTATATATATATATACATATGTGTATATATACATATGTGTGTGTGTGTATGTGTGTGTATGCATGACTTTTTTATTTACTCTCTACCTATCACAAAGTTATCATTATTTGATTCACGTCAAGAACAAATATTTAGGAACATATTTCATAGTTTATGTATAAAGCATCGTGTAAATCTTTCTTCTATCTACCAGCGTGTAACATTAAAAAATATTCTCAAAAGAACAGTTATTCGTGTTTTGTTAACGCCTTTCATTTGCTTGGATGAGTTATTTTCTCACACAAAAACTTTTCAGCTGCTTATTACATAACATGTTATTTATTGGATGCTGTGTTTTATTTCTGTGGCTCTTGGTTATAACATTATGATGGAGTAGACACATCTAGCTTATGAAAGCTTATATTAGGCGAAAAAACTTTTGAATCTGCACTGGATGAATGTTGAGGATTCAAATAGAAAATCCCCTAATTTGAAAGGGTCTACTCACTGAATTAGATGTTGGAACGAGGACTAATACATACAAGAAACAATAAAAATGTACGTGTATATACACACATGGATACTTATTTATCATACTTATACTCAGTTATTTTTCAAAATATATTCTTCTGACAAAACCACTGCATAAGCACACACACACACACACACACACACACGTATGTATGTATGTATGTATGTATGTATGTATGTATGTATGTATGTATGTCTTAAGTTTAGATTAACCTGGTGCAAAATCTATATTGTACGTAACCAATATAGAGGCTACATAAAAGAACGACCTCAAACTGAGACATATACAGGAGACAATCGTGATTAACACAACGCAGACAGATGACAAGATAGCACAGTGTATTAGAAAACAAAGCGGAGACAGTGATATCATAGAAAGTCGGACAACGACTGAACATCGGAACATAGGGATACCTAGAGATCACATCCAAAATTGGGCCTCCAAATATAAAATAGTGAGACATACCAGACAAATTCAGGGTTTTTTTGCTCCACAACCCCTTAGGTCAAGAAAATTTGTGAATCTTGGGATTGCTATAAGTTTTATGCCCAACAACGTTGGAAGGATGATGATTATGATGAATGAACATGCTTTCAGTAATCTCTTCACGGCAAAATTACACACACAGAGATAATTAATTTATATATATATATATATATATATATATATATATATATATATATATATATAATGTTTAAAAAGCCTGATGGTTGTTAGTGTAATAAATGTGAGCGCTTGGAAAAAGTTACTACGGGAATTACCTCATTAGGATCAACAGTTATTCACCATGTAGCCGTTTTAGAATTCTCCAAAGTGTTGATCAAATCCACCTCCTTTTAATCTATGATTTTAATGACTTGATATTTTTTTCCATTTTTCTCAATTTTCCAAAGCTATATCATGATATTGTTATTCTATAAAGGTTATTATAATAAAGTATTGGACATGTATGTTCTTAAATTCTACACATGGGTTATTTTCTGGAATAAAAGAATTACTAATGTGGCTTTACCCCAAAGCATATTTGACGATGAGAGATCAATGAGTATGACAATGGACGTGACCCATTGTTTGTGTCTCTTCTGTTGAGTTTTCACTCATGCAAATACAAAGTCTGTTATGTTAATTCAAATTTCAAACTTCATCTTGTCTAACATATGGAATCATCACCATGAATACTAGTTAATAAAGAAAATATTTGAGTTGATTTTTACCAATATATTTGACTGAATTATTGAAAATTTGCACCATCACATTTTCATCGATATCTTAAATTCTTTTAAACAAATTAGGTTTCCACATATGATTAAGATAGAGTCAAATAACATTCTAATAAATATCAAAATATATACTAGTGCATCAATATACTTCAGTCATTTGATATTTAGTATTACATATTCAATCTCCAACCACCAGAATACATATCAGTCAGACGAATTGACCTTGCCTAATTCTCCCCGGCTCATCCACTGCTTCAGCCAATTTGATGATCTTCCATACCGACAAAAACAAAATCAAACCGTTTTGGTTTGCTAACTCCTATAAACATTTCAACGGGTGTCGTCGGAAGTTACAATAAGCATTTTAAAAATATTTTTATATACACTTTTCATTTATAATAGGTCTGTATATTTTCACCAACGTATTCTTCTTTCTCGTCATTGTATTATCAAATTCTATTTGATAAGTTTGAAAGGATCACGGTGATGAGGCATATCTTTACCAAATTCAATGAACGTCTTAAATTGTCGCCGCCTATATCAACCGTTCTATTCATAAAGTCTGTGAATCTAAGTGTGGTACTGTCTTCTAAAGTAGTTCCATAAAATATACAAGATGAGATACTCATTTGATTCAAGACGCATTGCTTTTGATATAGAATGGAAATGAATTTTGTAGACAAACGCTTGATTTTTTATTTCACTATTCGAATCCACGAATGCTGTGTGCATTCTAATTCATCAAAAATCTTTTTTTCGAATAGAACTATACAATTTTCTGGATTCTCCTCCATCATGGAAAGAACGCATTTCATCATAAAACGTATACAACGTAGAAATCCACGTGTCAACTTTATTTTGATACTGATTAAAAACTGTGCGGGTACCAGATCTCCTTGGGTACAGGATCTATCCCCGTAGGAATATTAAGATTTTGATGGAACATTTCTGTGCCTATCTTAAAAATGACTGAAATAACTTTCCCTGATACTTGGTGCATATACATACACACGCACACACACACACACACACACATATATATATATATATATATATATATATATATATATGTATGTATGTATATATATATATACATATGTATATGCACATATATACACACACACACGCATGCATATACACACAAATGCACACATATATATATATATATATATATATATATATATATATATATATATATATATGTGTGTGTGTGTGTGTGTGTGTGTGTGCGTGAGAGTGAATGAAAGAGAATGAGAAATCGAGATAAATACAGGGAGCAAGAGGAACATAAGCAATGGAGTTGAAATTTATATCTATCTGCAAAGTCTCATTATGCTTTGGCCCAATCATGGTTTCAATCAACAATTTTTTAATTCATATTTTAAGACAGAAATTATCACCATCATCATTACAAACATCATCATCACGATCATTAGCCTTCTAGGATCTGTCAGTGGCTATTGACGATCCAAAAGATTCGCTGACCTCTCTATCGAGTGTGTGTCACTGAGCCAGTACTTTCTTAACTCGTCTTAATCGCCACATCATGCTAGTCACAAATTTGCACATGATCAATAGGAATCTACGTTGCAAGTCATGATGTCCATAGGTTTTCTGGCATTATTGTAACATGATCAGCCTGTTATCATATGAGTTTTCTTATGGATTCTATGATATCCCTGACTCATGTTGACTTCCCTCTAGAAGACGGTACTGTATTAAAAATACTTTTGGCGTTCAATTATGACTTACGATCGTGCTGTTCTAATGTTCCATTCAGAGGGATATTCTAGTTTTAGAAATATCATCGGCTTTTAAATTCACCAGAACAATGATCACTTTTGTAATTACTTAAGTCAATAATCGGGTGCACACAGACTCCCACCCATATATACTTTTGTATAATATCCATATACATATGTGTGTGTATGTGTATGTCTCTTTGTGCATGTGTTTTTGTTCATGGGTGTTAACATTTTTATGCATAACTGTATGTTTCCCTCTTCTGTGGAAGAAAAAACAACAACAAACGAATCCAATTAGACGTGTGGTAATCTACCTAAAATTTTTTTTATTACTAGTCAACATTTTAGTAACTCTCTGTATTTTTTATGGGCCCAGCGGTGCAAATACTAACAAACTATTCTTTCCACATAGTGGATTTGACAGTTCCACTGAAAACGATGTAAAACAACGGAAACTCGTAAAGCTTTTTCGATAGAGGCAGTTAATAATGAGAAAACTCTTTTAAACGATGTGTTATATTTACACGACTTTGTGTGACCAACAAATAATTTCATTGGATGTAACAAAGTGTACAAATGATAAGCAGTGGCTAAAACCGATTATCTAACATGTAAGTAGTCTATATAGGACCAATACTTCCGTGGCAATCAATGATAGATCCTCAACTGACCGATCTATCATGCCAGCCATCAGTGAGTCTTTATTCCTGATCACAAATATAGTACTCATTATTTAAGCCAACAGTGAAGCATTTCTGTCCGACAGGATCCCTTTGAGTTCAGCCAATTGGAAAAAAATTGATAAGTCATTGGGTAAATGTAAAGATCATTTAACTGTTAGAATTTTTTTTCGCTAACATTCGCTCAGAAAATTATTTAATCACTTGGTGAGGATTGCCGTGAGGGAAAACATCCCCATAATCTCCATACGTTTGATGCTGGGTTTTATGCTTTTCTCCGATTAATGATCACAGACGTGTGGGAGATAAAAGGCTTTTGTCGGTTCAAATAAACTGATCTTGTTTCCAGGTCCATGGACTATTTTGTATGCAATATTCAACAGTATTAGAGATTATATATGTTTTTATTGTGCAATCATTGTAAAAGAGTGAATAATGGTTGCCTAAAGACACACGCATGCACGCATGCAAACACACACGCGCGCGTGTGTGTGTGTGTGTGTGTCCATTTACATCCATAAACACATGTCTGTAAAGAAAATACATACATACATACATACATACATACATACATACATACATACATACATACGAAATGCTAAATAAAAATAACTGAAATAATGGATTTATGACCAGTCACACTTTGGTGAAACTATTGATCATTGTTAACTCAATCCCTAAAACCTTGGCAAATGTTCAAACAATAGTTGTAAAAAGTGCATGGAAATCGTATTTTGCATCTTTTTACCGAGTTTTCGGTGAAAAAAAAAATACGAACACTATTTACAATTATCAAATAAAGAAGTTCTTTTAAAAAGAGTTATGTCCATGTGAGTTCATTTTTCATGGATAGAAGTCTGTGAATACATTCAATTATCACGAACAGTTGAATTGTTTTGTTTCCAGCCACGGCAGGGATGATTCATCAAAAAAGCCACATTGCAACCACCAGTGAAGGAGAGGTCACATTCGTTCAGATTAACCAAGCCCCATTGAACAGATTAATAGACGATCGACATGAAATCGCAAACACCTGAATCCCCAAATGGCTCACATTACTCATCTGTGATTACTCAACTTATTCTGTGATGGGATCCCTATATGATTTTCTAGTGATGCAGAACCAATATCCAGATTTTACGAATAATCCTCACCATTCTTATTTCAATAAGACATTGAATTTTGAGAGAAATAATTAAATCATATAGAAACATAATGAGTGAAACATGAAGATTAGAAAAAAAAATTGAATTAAATTTTATCAAAAGAATACTCATCTATTGGAACGTAGGGATTTATCGTAGAACCCTACATTTTTGCAGAACTCATTTAGATAAACTCAGCTTAGATCAATCACCTACGTTGCCATCGTAGAAACATAAACTCTCTTTTAATATATAAAACAGATGTTCATTACATTCAATCAGATAAGGATATCTAATTATAAAAATGCCATTCTCACTTTTTGGAAGAGATGTCTGATCATCTGTCATGCTATTCCTGACTGATATGTAGGATTAGGAAACAGAGCTACAACTGCAATTGGATTGCCTAACGTAGACCATAGTTGTTCGAGGTCATACGCTTGGGCCAACACCACAGAAATAAAATGTACTGGGATTTCAAGCCTGGAGTTATATAACGTAGGGAAAGCAGATATTAAAGCAGGAAAGTTCTAGAACAAACGGCCATACTTAAATGAAATCGTAATGTGTCACCAAAAATGGTTGATGGTTTCGTAAAGTATATTACTGATGGATAAAAAAAAAAATTTTACATCCGCATATCAAGCTAAACTTTAGTCATTTATTCATCCTTTTATCCCTGCAAAATTAAAAATATACGTGAGATTTACAAAAAAATACCTGCTTTTTTGACAGGTTCTCTGCTAATAATTTTTATATATACTATGTATCGTTCAGTACTTGGATAATGATATATTCTAAAATGCTATCATCTTACAAAGGATACTCTACCAATATAAAAAGAAAGCACCAACCAACATGTCAATATCAGTACAGTTAGCGTAGATTTATTCAGTCTTCTAGTGGATCTGACTGGCTGGCTCTGTAAGTTCGTATAGATGATACTCCCGGGCCACCCAAAAGAGGCTACTGAGTTGAGAATAGAAACACTTACCTTATATTATAATTAAAATAAACACCAATTTTCAAAATTTATATTTGAAGAAATTTTTGAGGGAAATTCAATTTAAAATGCAGTTTTAAGCAACATTGGTCTTTTACGCTGACAAAGAAACCAAATAAGTTCGACTTAGACATCAACTTCCATGAAAGGAATGCCATGAAAGAACAAATATGTTTGGGATAAAGACACACAAATCCAGATTGAAAACGCAAACTTTAAGAAATTAGACCACTTCATTTACGTAGAACAAGAGGGGGAAGATTCTTGGTGAACATCTCATGAAATGATCGCGAGACAGCACAGTATGATAGAGAAAGAACTGGAGTCAAGATTAAAACACTAATGGCAATGTACTGGTCATGTTGAAAGATTGACAGACAACTAATGGTTATGGCGGCTCACAACGTGGATCGTCGGAGATAATATGAGAAACTGTGACGATTAAAATAACAAACTGCACAGAAAATATTGGTTAGTTAAAACCCCTGATAAAAAAATTAGGCCAATCCCGAGGAAAGTCTGTGTTCAACAACGGTTGCTATAAGAATGGCTGCAGCTGCTGCTGCTGATGTTTCTGAATATGTAGGAACGGACGAAACAGAAATGCAGATTGTTACGCATGATCATTTCATAAATTTCAAGTTACTTGACATAAACAAAAAATATAACAAAAACAAACAATAATGCAAATGTAACAAAATGTATGTGTATATGAAATAATTATCCATGGAAACTGAAGTTTGGTTCGCCCGAGATTATCGAATTGAAGGCACACTTAGGCGTATTATATCTGATTCACAGAGGTGACCCATTGTCTTTATCATTTGTCAGACGTAGCTAAACTTTTTCTGTCCTATGTCTACCTCGTGGTTTACCTTTGATGAAAACAAGTCAGTAATCTGACAGAATAGTTGAGAGTTTGAAGAAAAATAGTTATGATAGTTATATAAATATATATTCAAAATTATGCAGGAAAAATATGGATTTAGAAACATGAAATTAACATCAGTAAAAGGGGTAAAACAAGGTGATACCAGATCGCCAAACACTCCACAGATTGCCTCGAAAGGATTTTCAGACACTTAGACTTGGACAACAAGGGAATCAAAATAGGACAATGAATCTCCAGGAAGAACTCTATCTCATCAGCCCTATGAAAGAGGGAATAGAATCAATGCATCGTTCCGATAATCACCTATGGAGCTGAAGCATGGAACATAACCAAGAGAATGAAGATCAAAATGAGGAGTAATTGACATACACATGGGAGAATGATATTCAACATCACATAGGGAGATCACAAGACAGCACGATATATCAGAGAAAAAGCAGGAGATCAAGACATCATATAATCCATTGAAAAATTCAAATTGCAATGGGCTAGTCATGTTGCAAGAATTGCAAAATACTGATGTATATCACAACTCACGACTTGGATCCCAAGAGATCACATGAGTAACCCGGACTAGTAGAATTCGAGATGGAGAGACAAACTAGACAAAATTAGAAAGTGATGGCTCTGCAGCCCTCATGGAAGAAAGATGTGGCGAATCATGGAGAGGAGGAGGTTTTTGTCCTACAACGGACGTTATAAGACTGATTATAATGACGGGTATGTAGTCGAAAAACCTTACATTTCAGCGATTGTTTGGTCATACTTCAAAATAAGCGTCATATATACCTCACTTACATTCAATCTGAGGTCATCCATTGACAAACATCCCATACTCTCATCGTGCTGATTGTGAACACATTGTGGGCTGCATCTGTGACGCTCAGTTATGTGATCAAATTGTTTTAGTTACATCTGACGAGAAAAAACTATTGAGAAACTACTTAGAGAGTTTCGATGTCATTTATGGAATACTAAATTTCAGAAGATTATGTTACTGTTCCGTTGCTCTATATTGTTAAGCAAGATTGCGACTGATTTTAATCATCACGAATCTCTTTTCAAGTAAACATTGGATTTCGTCTGATTTTCCTTTTGATTTTTTGAGTTGTTGTTCAGATAACTCAAGCGGACATCCGCTTCGGGAGAACGTTTCTAAGGGCCGAAAACTTCTCTTTGTCCCGCTTTTGATCAAATGGCAATGATATTGATGCTTACGATTTCAGTAATTATCTAGTTGCCCAAACTGTTAGAATATTGATTCATTATAGCAACCTTTTTAATGTTGCCTAAATATCTTCAATCATATCCGCTGAGACCTTTCTGTGAAGTTCCCACTCAAAACAATTATCTATTGATTATATTCATTTGTGCACCCAGCTTAATGCTACAGTTCCCTTATTAACAAAACTACAGTCATCAATTTTCTCCAAATTTTCGCAGTCATCTTTTACGAAAGTAGTATTAGAAGTCATATAGATGAGGCATTGTAAACTAAAAACTATAAACTGCTAAGCAAAACTAACCAGTGGTCAACATCTTTTTTTCAATATTCAAATACTTTGCCTAGATAGTAGTCTATCTATCTAATTATTCATCAATGTGTCATGCGGAGAAGCCGTACCAATGGAGCCAGAGGGCTGATCATCAAAGTATTTGCTCTTTATTATGTCTTATAAAGATTTTTTTCTTCAATTTGAGATTTCTAGAGACTGTGCCCAGCATGCTGAAAACATACTATTCCTAGATACACTCAGCACTGCTCATCAGGTGCAATATGTAGTCATACTATACTGTGGCTGAGTACACCGCAGTAATGGAGCTAAAGGGCTGGAAATTCAAACATTCACCATGTATTTACCATTAATAACCCCTGAGAGGGCATGCTGTCAAAAGACTTTAGTCACGTTACTTTTTCGATTGAGTGACTAACAACCTAGTTATAGATGATTATTTTCAGTCGCTTTTACGCCAATTGCCGTCCTTCTTCTAAAGCAGCATGGTTAGATTTAAATCATTGCATCTAATGGCGTTTATAGCCTAATCATTTCCACTGCTGTTCCGTCAAATCAGGCTTCAAAGGTTAAAAGATTTTGGGTTAGTGTATCGCCTGAAGTTGTTATCATACCCCTATCTGCACTACTTACTAACGACTACAGAATGTTATGATGAGCTGAACTAATGATGTAAGAAATAAGGATGTAAAAAATAATAAAAAAAAAAAATACAATCATATTTTGCGATGCTCCGTTTAGGGAATAAGATCTGAATTCTTCTTCCCTTGCCGGTTCTAGTCTTCATGTAAAATGAATTTGATACTTACACAAATATGCTTTGAATTCATTGAACTTATTTGTGATAATTTCACGCGAAGTATTGATGTAAAATTTGAAACATTTCAACTGTTCATTTAGTTTTTACTTACTTTATATACACATTTACTTATGGCGGCTTTTACATTTGCTCAACAGTGTTAATAAGTACATTTTGAAATATCACTAACACCAGCAGATATCAAGCCACCAATTTTCTCCTGGATAAGAACAGATTTTTGAAAAATGTGCATGACCCAAATGTGGAATTTAGATCTTCGATTCAGTTGGTCATTTAATGATGTACAATTATAATTGCCACTAGAATTAATAGTCCCTCATCTGAAAAAATAAGAAAGTCAAATAACAAATGCAGTTAAAAAAGACACATGAATTGGTTGAGCTAGTTTTCTTCTTTAGGCAACTGATTTTTGTTGTTTTTTCTTTTGTATTAATAAGGCATTGATTTGATCTGAACTTTCTCAAGTCGAGGCGTATAAATGTGAAGGTGGAAAATGCTGAAAGTGTTCCAGATATTTCAATTATTATTATACGTACGTGAGTTTGCGTAGGTAGGTCAATACATTTGTAGCCTAACGAGAAAAACAACTTTTGTTTGACACGACAAATATCAATTCTTCAATGTTATCTCCTTCCAAGTCAATGCATCTAACTCAATAGTGAATATCATTCATGACAATCAGTTATAAACTGTAATATTTTGGATCAAAAATTAAACTAAAAACTACTTGCTAGGCAAAGGAACTAATGACGCGCCCTGGTGAGTCACTAGATAATCTTAAAATCAACAGAAATTCGGAATTGAACAGAAGTTTAAAACTAGCCATTGTGATAATCTAACATTTGTTGAGCAAACATTGTATTCTGCAAAGTCACTAATTCCACTAATCTTCCATTGGATTCAATGGTCACCCCGAGGCGTGAGTAGTCTAGATATTTCCTTGCCTTTTCTGTTCACAGATGTGTACTCTTTTGAGAAGTTACAATCAACGTTCACAACCTGCAGAAGAACATCATTTTCTATATCGATGCCAAAATACGTAATTTAGTCGACAAGGAAAAACAGGGTTGCAAATAGCTATCCATGAAAGCTCACGAATACCAATGAATACGTAATTACACAAATATCGACAAGGTGCAATACAATCTAATTTTGGTATTGATAGCCACGATGTACCTGTTTACACAGACTAAGACATTATTCTGGCATATACGTGGATGGCCAATTTGTCCAGAGTAACACTAAAATGCTCCGCCTTCGTTGATTCCTGGAATGGTAGAGTTCGAACCGAACTCATGAACGCCGCATTTTAAAGTGTATCATATGAAGAGCTTTTGAGAGACGCATAGATATTTTATCATTGTTTTTACCCTACTTATTTACACTTAAAACCAATGATATTTATGTTGAGTTTATATTTAATGTATACATTTAAAGTTTAGTCAAATGGTCAGCATTCGAAGTTGAAACACCTACAACATGTTTTGTAGAAAAACCCGATAAAACAGTGACATTTAAGCAAAAATAGAGGATTCCAAAACTGCATTGTCTTCTATCTAAGTCCTGCAGTCTGGATTCAGAATGCCCGGACATTACACTAATTGCTGCATGAACAAATAATCTACAGTCTTATATTAGTTGATTCAAACAGCCTTACAGTTGGATATAAAATGGTGACCCCGATTTTGAATGTGCATTGTAAATTTACCCCGATTATGGATTGTTATAAAATGACTACTGTGATTATCACCCTATTTGTAAATTGTAGTCTTTCACACCCTCGGTCATTTGATTTAAGAAATAGTGGACAACTTGTGAGAACGGCAATGCTGAAAATTGTGATAATGAAAGATGTTGACAAAAGTCTCTCTACTGCATATAGTTGTCATTTCACACAGTGGTTTGCAGAGTATATAGACTATGACCATCGTAAATGAGATGGAAAGAATACTTTCTATGGCTTGGGGGAGACGGTTTATCAATAACATTAGAAGGAATCTTTATAATCCACGACCGATTCAGATACCTAAGTGAGATGTTAGTAAAAGCAGTTTAAATAAAGTATCACGATTTCCCATTTTTAAATCTATAAATACACTTCTCTTTGAAGAGTCAGTGCACTCACCAGTATTCATTCAAGTAGTCGACTAATTGCAACCCAACTGGTCTGGGTTCAAGCAGCACGTTTCCAAGGGAGAGTGGCCTTCCAAATCGATGATCACAATCTTTCCAAAATCAATTCAATCAATATGACCACTCTAGCTTCTATTCTGTTTTTGTCTATATAGAAGATCAAACAACAGAGTTAAAAATACTCTAACATTCCATCAAAATTGACCTGGCTATTTGTTTCAAAGCAATGGGGATCGGATAATATTCTGTGTAGACTTGGGGATCACATATTCTTATTATATTTTTGGTTGAAGTTTTTACTCGATGAACGGGCTGGGAAAAAAGATGAAATGCTAAATCATCCTGTTATCACTCTCAGGACAGTGCACACAATGTCTCATTCAGCTAGAGGGGGCACAATTTGTGCTAACGGGCCAGTGGAGTTTTGAAGCTATTTTGATCTGTTGTAACTAATCCAAAGGACTCCCCGGACTTGGCTTAACACTTTTCATGCTTTGCTCGATTATGAATATACCGACTGTCCTTGCTGCTGGGTCAGCATTTTCAAAAGACCCAGCCATATCACATGCCTAGGGTAGGGTAATTTTCCCATGGGCGAAAGCCAAAACATGCCAAGAATACAACTGTTCCTGCTGGATCACTGGTTTCAAAAGCCCCTAGCTTCAACATTTGCTTTTAGTTAGGGTGATGTGCTCAGAAGTAACCAAAACAAAACCCCAAACCATTAAAAATTTGCATGTACAATTTCAGAAAACTCTCAAATGAAATGTGTGTAACCGATCCGAAAATATACATTGAAAAACATGAACACCTTTATTAGGAAAAAAACAAAAACAAAAATTGACTTGGGGGAGCCAAAATCACTGAACCAAGAACATATTCGACGAAATTTCAACAGATAAAAGCATTGCAGTCGAAGACATTCAGGTTCTGAATCAAGTAATTGTAGGAAGCTTTTACGGAATGATAAGAAGTACACTTCAAATCAATCGAAGGGAAACATAAGAAAAATGTCTTATGCCACACTGCAACAACTTTCCGTCCAAAAAGAGCCCAACCGATTCAAGTTGGAACTGAAAAAATGATATGAACAAAAAGAGAACTTCAGCAAGCATGGCAACAATATAACGTGATGTCTGTACGTTTAATCAGAAGAGCAAACAAACCGTCATGAAACATTCAGAAAAAAAAACTCATGGAGATATGCTAAACACTTAAACCATCTATGACAATGAGAGAAACGAATAAAGCATCGGAACTGAACAAATCATGAAACAAAACAAAGAGAACATCATTGAATATACACGACAGATCATTGAAACGGTTGATGAAAATCAACAAGATTGGGGAAGGGGAACTTTGCAAAAACTTCAAATCATTATGACAGGAAAAAGACATCCAAGAGAACAGATATAATTTATTGAATTTATCAACTAGATATAATCTTTGGAAAGAATATACATTCACAGGCGTCGCTTTTTTTATTTTAAAATGACCGTGCTCAACTTTCATCAAAAGAAATGGTCATTTCTTTCTCAAATCCTGATGTCTTTTGAATATGATTCAAACTGGTTGCTTTTACCAATCGATTATAAAAGCAAAGTGTCTGGAAATTATCAATACATCTTTAAATGACCCTAGAATCGACATTTTTGACCACAGAATATCTACAAAAGACATCAGATATTGAATATTCATTGCTGCCTATTTATATCGAATGCTGGTGAAGTTTGAACACTTCAGGGGCAAAACTTGAATTATAACTGGATATTTTGTATCCCTGAACGAATAGTTAAAACTGACTGGAAATACTAACCATGCCACAATTGTGGATGTGCCAAGAAAAGCTTCTCCTAGCGTTTGACTTTAGTGTTTTTCTTTTATTTTACATTGAATGATGCAAAAATCACTTCTGTGGTACTAAATACGGGTCAAACTATAATCTGACAGGAGTATTAACTGCAAGAGTGAAATGTTTTGATAACTTCATTTTTTATACTTTGCTAGGGAACAGGGCACTCTACTTCCTCTTTACAAAGCTTTGCTTAAAGACTGTACAATGCTAAACATCGGAGATGGTAAGATTTTCTTGCATGAAACCTATAAGGATTAGGATTTGACTGACAAATAAAGTATCATTCAAAATCCAGCATGATGACAGATATC
>OY735198.1:25508180-25545680 GCA_963457665.1 Thysanoteuthis rhombus
AGATCATGTAGAATTGACTTTTTTGCTCTCTTTATTCAGTTTGTACAGAATTATTTGCAAATCATGAAGGTTTTTAGCAAAGATGATGATATCTTCAGTAAACCTGAGGACACATGGGTATTTACAACCTGATTCGACGCAGAAGTTGTCTATCTCCACACAGCGACATTGGCCATGCAGTCTGCAATACTGCCTTTGATTTTTATGAATCGGAGAACCAACAATATTTTTACTATCTTACTTTTCATAGTTGTATGAGATGTTCGTTGATCATTTCCATCTATTATTCTTCGGTTTTAATGTTCCCCTCGATGTTTTTGATTTTATTTTCAGGGTCGTTTCGGTGCAAGTCTCTGGAAAGTTTTCAAAATATCTTAGTGCCACTTTTCAATGTTGTTTTTAGAGTAATGTTCTTGGGGTTATGTTCGGATGGTTGCACATCATCACACGAGAGTAAGTGATGTGGCACGACTTTTTTGAGACCGTTGACCATGCTGGACTGACTGGTATATTGTTGATCCTGCAGACAATGAAGTGTTTTAAGACATTACGCTTGCAGATGTTATTAGTAAAAGTTTAATTCCAACTTTCCATTAGCATTCGTCTCGAGGATTTGTATATTGGAGATGAAATTTGCATCAGAAGATTTAAGAATTCTTGAATCTCTAAGATTTTTTTCTATGACTCAATCATAAAAAAAAGAACGTCGAATTTTTTTCCTCGTGTGTTGTAGCAGCTCAGAGTGGTAAGCTTTCCCCCATGGTATTTTTCTAATCTTTGAGGCACACTTCAACATTATTTCTCTCCCTGTGTTCTATGACAGCTGATACTTGTTTCATGAAAATTGTTGATCTAATATCTAAAGGTTATTATTAAAGGATAGACCTACAGCTATTGATGTCTCAATTATAGATAATATACGAAACTAATTGATTTGTAACAAGATAATTGAAAGATAAGTTGCTCAACATAAATGTAGCACTGGTAGGTTTGGAGAATCATCAATCTAATAATTAATGGTTTGCAAGAACACTTATTGTGTTGTTTTTAAAGATTAGTTAATTCCGAACATATTGGCAAGAACGTTGTGTTTCCACTTTCTCAATAATATCATAAATGCTGTTTATTTATGGCAAATACTTCCTTCGTACCTGTCTTCCTGGCTTTGACCACTTCAGCATACAGTCATACAAATATGCATACGTATGTATATCCATACTTTCATCCCCAACACGACCTAAACTGGTCGGGTTTCTAGTAAGACCAAGTGACAACAAAAGTTGCCATTCCGTAACAATGGCTAATTTACCATGAACTTACATGAAAAAATTATTGAAAGGGAGGAGCTTCAGAAACAAGATTTTTACACGTGCATAAATGGTTGAATTTCATTCCTCTACCTCCATTGGCGTGTCTTGAGTACTCAATACATACATAGCCCACCCGACCAACTCAAAAATTGGAGATACTTATGTAGGCAGTTTTGGTTGATTTATTCGCATAATTCTTTGCTGAAGCACGTCTTTTTAACAATGCTGTATCCCAACAAACGAACACAGAGATAAATGCACACACACGAACAAACATGAACATAATCATTTTCAGTTAAAGTTAATTATCTAATATTTGTTCTATATAAGTATACATGTTCTTTAATTAAGAACCTCATACAATGTACGTGGTGTCTACGCTGTTGACTCCAGACATTTTTGGAAAACTTGTACAAACAATAATCTGATTAAAGTTCAAGTTAAAACATATAATATTCAGACTGACAATGACCGATCATTATTAGATAAAATATAGACTGCGGAGAATGAATTCAGTATGATGTATTGTTGGAAATGATTGGCTAATTTCCAATGTTTAGATAGCTTGAACTGTAGGAGTTTGGAAGAGTATTAAAAGACAAGAAAAAAACGTCCATCATTATGTCTGAATACAGCACCTTGTTCAACCCTGACAAACAAAGGTGTTATTTGTTATCGGCTTAGGATGATGTCACTTAACTTTGGTTTAGCTTTTCAAATTATCATTTAACGTCCCAAATCTATAATGATTAGGATATGTCTGCTTAGAAATGCAAAAAAAAAAAATGTTTTCAATCTCGATATCGTCCTAAAAATCTTATCACCATATGACAAATAAACGCAAAAGATTATACACCTTCACATAGATTTTTCGTAGAATAAGTCTGGATCGATATAATGATCTCTATATCCATGTGTGTACATCTATGCTTTCTATTCTCAAATAGACACACATTCACACACATTCACACACACACACACACACACACATATATATATATATATATATATATATATATATATATATATATATATATATATATATATATATATATATATATATATATATATATATTCACTGATCCCTCATCGTAAAATGCGTTCTTTACGTATCCTACATGAACAAGCCGTGTTTCAATGAAAATAATGATGTGTACTATAGAATAAGATCCATATACAATATATTTAGATGATACATCATATGAATAACAATATACGTGTATGGCATGAGCTATGTATTGAAAGCATTGCTGAAGGGGGGGTGCTATTTGATCAACTCTGCTAGCGTGCCATTCTGATATAACTGTTTTGTTCTTAAAATCTACAAAACGGTTTCATGATAAACAACAGATGAGACTACCTCTCTCTCTTTATATATATATATATACACACACACATATATATATATATGTGTGTGTGTGTTGTGTGTTGTGTGTGTGTGTGTGTGTGTTGTGTGTTGTGTGTGTGTGCGTGTGTGCGTGTGTGTGTTTGTGTGCGTATATAAAAAGTGCATCGTGTTTTTAGAAACAAAAGATATCAATCTGAATGATATTTTTACTTCATTCATAAAAGTTACCTTGCGCTCATAGAAGTTTGTCGTTTTGGAGACTATATCGATTCAATACACGCTTACACTCAATATAATCTTCCTGCAAAATCGATAGCTATCAATTATTGAGACATATAAATGTCGACAGATTGCAGAGGAAGAGACAGACTGAAATGATTGATGATTGTAGAGACAAGACAACAATTAAACAGATGTTTAGCTCAATATATTCTCTCTCTGTTTCAGACATGATACATTGACATTTGCAGCTGTCTCTAAAATTTACTTCTCACACATTTTTTGTTTCGGGATTTTCTAATTCTATTGTACATTTATTTCATTAACAGTGGATTAATTACGCTTCTCTATGTGAAAGAGCTTCAGCAGCATAGAAAAATACATCCTTATTACAGAAATACATTATGCTGATATTGATGATTTGGCATATGAAGTCTGATGATTATGTAACATTGTGATTAATTGTTAGTTTCTTAATGATATTTAGTCTGTAAGGTTCCATGGCACATATAAACCCAAATATTCGAAAATTTCATGCACACCATCTTAAAATTAAACAAGACCAATACTTGTAAATCTGCCACATTAAGTATTTTAAGACGATTTCTGTAATCTTCTGTAGTCTAAGAAGGCTATGGAGTCAGTGGATGTTGTGAAGTCAAACTTAATAGAGTCATGTGCCGGGTTTAGGTGTATAAAGAAGTTATCTAGTTTGGTTTTTTCGCCTGTATATATGAAAAAAATGTCGTCTATGTATCAACCATAAAAGATGCAGTCATTATAAATCACTGGGTAAATGTAGGTTTCTTCAAATTTACCCATGAAGAACTGCAGTAAGAACATTATATTCCTTCTAGAGTGCAATAGATGTAAGTTACAGTACATAGGCAAGTCCGAGTGGCAATTTAATATTACTCAACAATTATAGACATAGGATTAGGTCAAAAAATAATCGTAGCCCACTTCCTGTAGAACTACACTTTTGCACACCTGACCACAATTTTGCCACTGACGCTAGCTTCACCATCATAGAGAAAATAGAAAAAACTACTCCAATTGACATAACTAAAGTTCTAGAGAAACACGAAGACATGTGGATCAACAAACTTAAAACCCTATATCCTAATGGAATAAATACTAAACTGAACAACCCTCACCACACAGAACACTAATACACACAACTCCTACCATTAATATCCTCACACCCACATCTTAGACACATTCAATAATGGAAGCTTCAAAGTCACCTAGACCCATAGGAAAAAACTTCACCTTAGCCTGTTATAACCCCTGTCCAAATCATAGCCAAAACATTTTCAGTAACTTTTAAGGTTGATACCTATGTAGCTCCTTGACCCCACCACCCCTCCTTCTACACTATCCCAAACATACCAAAAAATCCACCTCCACAACACTACCCCCTACCTTGACACACTCTGCCCTCCCCAAGACCAACTGCTGCTGCTTTACCAAAATCCCAATACCTGCTGGTCATTCTTACATTCAGCAGGAGGCCTCTAGTAGCCCTGACAACAAAACTTACCCACAATGCATAGCCCCTGGCAGTGGACTCTGGTTCCACATGGTACATTTTAATTTACACTCACACAACGCACACCACTGATGATGGGAGAAATCCCGAAACATGTATGGACTATTGACATATAAGGATTAATAAACCTCACCACCAAAAACTTCACTCCCGAGTCCGTCTCACTCTCTAAAGTACACATTATATATATATATATATATATATATATATATATATATATATATATATATATATATATATATATATATGTATACATATACATACATATATATACATGTATACATATACATATATATATATATACATATATATATATATGTATATGTATATATATATATGTGCATATATATATATATATATATATATATATATATATATATATATATATATATATATATATATATATATATAAAAACACATATATCAACATTAATGAACGATTGGAGAGCTTGGTTCCAGAAGGAAATACTAGCTATTTTCATGGAAGTCACTGTTTTTTATTTCCATGCCATGATAGATTCTCACATAATTTGATAACCGCCATTGTTTTTCTGCAAAGTATTTTGTTGGTACGCCAAGTTTTCTTCAAAATGAGATATCTTTGCTTGACAATCACATATCAGGGAAGTTCGAATAGAATAAAACTATCAGATACAACAAAGCCAAAAATAAAAATAAATTTCATATACTGGTTGATTCAATTCATGTCTTAAAAACTATAAAATGTAGGTTATGGGTTGAAATTCAACGAGTAACATAGAACATTAAAAAGGAAAGTTATTTCACTGTTCACGGTAAGGACATTTGATGGGAATATCAGCACAAAATAAAGGTTTTACCAGCAAATATCCCATAATTTTTAAAATTTATAAAAAATGTCAAGACAGAAAATCGAATGTCATGTGGAATGTGAAGATAATAATGAACTGTTAAGAGAGGGATTTTACTCACAAAAAGTTCATTGAAATCAAAAAGTTGGAATAATGAAAATTTGAGTTTTAAGTGTAAGTTATTGATAATAATAAAAGTGAAAAAATGCTTACACTAGAACGTGCAGCAAGTTGTGCATTATGCATTGTTACAATGGAATTGTTCTTTTTCGGTAAACAATACGAAGAACAAAGGCATGCAAGGATAAATTCACATTTCATTTTCTGAAAAATGTTTCGCATGATTTCACCCAGCAAAATAGTATCAACTGATGTAATAGGTAGCCACACACACACACACGCTCATATATATATATATATATATATATATATATATACTGAATCAATGAGTGAGTGTATAGATCATTCAAATATCTGTGGCTCCGCTATCATCCATTGGTCGTTCACAATGGAGTCGATTTTTGTTTTTTGTTGTATAAGAAGAATCTATATCCTCAACTCCACGAAAATTTATTACACATGAATTTTGTTAGTTCTGTAGAATTTATCTTGATTTTTTTCTTAGACAAGTTTACATTCTGGCAGTTCATTCATCAAATATTATTGTGTCTTATGATACATAAATTATTCGATTTCTTAGATATACATTTTTGTTATAACTTTAAAGTTTCGAACTCGTTCTGTAATCTTTACAACTCTCAACTTTTTTTTTCAATTTTGGAATTCTCTATCAGGTATTACTTATCATTGGAAACCGTAAATCTAGATTGTCACCAAAGCAGCCAGTTTACGTTCCTTCAATTTTTAAGGTAGCCTAATCAAGAAGAGCTCGTTCAGGCGACTTACACTGAGCCAATGGACTGAGATATAAGTATTCACTCCTCATTTGTTGGAAAAAACGTTTTCCACCCTCATGTGATTTTGCTTGGGGTGTCATATACGTTTCTATCAAATCAATTCCTTTGTTTACGCCTAGCAGTACTAAAACTTGTTCCTTCTCCTTCAAATCTGACTTTATAGTGGTTATTCTCCCCAGAAAATGGACAAGGGAGATAACTAATTCATTGATCACTCCTTCTCCATATGCGTTAACTGATCAGTATGCTGCCAAAAGACATTAGTCACTTGGAGGTTTCCACTGAGTGACTAAAAAGACAAGCTTTCTAAAATCCTTGGTATATTGTAAATATCTCGCAGTATTTATGGCTGTTTAGCAATATACTTTGCAAATGATGATTTTCTTTTGGCTTTTGCAACTTAACAAACTATAAATATTTATTTACAGATATAAGTATTGCATATATTTAAGGTATCCATTGATTTTACCAGAATCATGGCAAATATTATGTTTGAAGCGATGTTTGAGCTTATCATGTCAATCCGTAGAAATAACTTTATTTACTTATGTTTTACGTTGCTTTTTGAAAATGCTTCAACTGAATGTATCATCCGAAAAATAAAATCGTCTTATGTGTGAAACCATTCAAACTATCATTATCAATATACTCCTTCAATGCTGTTCCTTCAATTTGCCTAATGTATTAACATACTTTTGTTTTCAGATTTCCTTTCCTTAGAAGTTAGAGCAAAGGGCAATAGAGAAACATATCAAACCTCCTTAAAGATGAGAACAATTTAAAACATTGTGAATACAATAAAACAAAATATTGAAAGATGTAATGAGCATTTGGACAATTAACTAAAGTGAGGAAAAAACACAGGTTGTCATCAGCTTTTCAGTGTCATTTGTTGGACATGGACTTTCTCCAAGATCTGCCAGACAAGAGAGGAATGATTGCAAAATAAAAAATATTGTGGGAAAAGAAGGACCTGATCCTCATGATTAGCATTTAGCTTCTGTTGTTAATATTGGCCTTTCTGAGGCTTAGGCAGACATCTCTATTGTGGGGATTGCAGAGCCCCTTTTTTTCTGGACTTATCTACCTCGTCACATCAACTTGCTCCAAGTCGGACACAATTTCGTACATGAAGATCTATGTTTGTGTTGTAATGTCCACCGAGTGTCTGACATCCATGCTCCATGTCAAGCCCACTGCCATTTGCATTTTCTAACTTCTCCTATGGTATCATGGACTCCTGTCGTTTTTTTTACAATGCTGTCTTAGGATTGAGGTTGAATATGATATACTCATGCAATTTTAGGGTCTAACTTTTGGTTTGGAATCATGTTTCTGCCCCAAAAGTGACTATTTGTTTGATGTATTGGTTGCATAACATTTGAGATTGTGTGTTTTTGAAAGTCAAGCTTGTTCATTAAGAGCTTACCAACTTACGGTGCTACCAGTGCCTCTGTGGAGCTAAAAACGTGGTAAAAACCTGATATCATTCAAGTATTTGCCCCCACTTTACGATCAACCGACGAATGGATGTACAACTACTATTACTATTACAACTTTAATCCAATACGCGTAAGAACCGAAAAAATATTCTAACATTCTCATGGGAGACATCAACAGCCAAGTAGTACAAGGTAATCAAAAATTCACCAATAAAAATAATTTACAGAATACAGGACGAAAGTGGGGAAGATTTTGTAAAATCTGCAACAGCAAGCGGCTTCGAAATCATGAAAACTTTCTTCGATAAGAAAATTGGCTTGAAAGATTCTAAATCATGAAACGATTAACCAAGCAGACCAGAGCTTGGGGGACAACGGCAATACTGTTAATGACACGAACGCCAAAAATCAAGTCAACATAGAAAGTGACCACGTAATGATATTAGGCAAAATCAACACCAAGATACAACATAGCAAAATATTCAAAACTTAACTCCAACCACTTGTTGAAAAAGAGATATGAAAATCTAATTATACGAAAATAAAAAAACCCACGGGCTCAGCAACAATTTAAAAACCGCCGTAATTGAAGTTACTAGTATATTAAAGCCAAAGAACTCACAATCCATGAGCAAATTCCCAGGAAAAACAACTGTGACTCTGTGAATGTACAAAAAACTCAAGCCACCACCAAAAACAACAAAAAGGTTCTAAGCAATAGAGAAGAGCAAAACCATCTGAAAAAAAAAAGAAGAATTTATACTAGCAGTCAATGAAAGCATTTTAGAAAAAGGTGGGGGATTCAAAACTATTGCGCAATCTCTCTGTACAAGAAGAAAGCTAATAAATAATGTGCTCGAGGCAAATGGAGAGTTGACAACGGATACGGTCCGAATTGGCGAACGTGCCCAGGAATTTGATAAAAAAACTCTATTCCACCAAACAAAGGCCACAGAAAAATGATCAGGAAACAGAAGCCAAGAGTAATCAATTCGAGGATTTCCCAGACGTTATTCGACAGCAAGCGAAGCAAGCGATCAAACAAACAAAGAAAAGAACGACCCCTGGACCTGATAACATCATTATCGACCGAGCTTCAAAAAATCATTACCAGGAAAGTAGCCATTTTTACCTAGATATACCACAAAAGTAAAGTCTCTGAGAGGTGGAACAATGCAATCATAATGCTGTTGTATACAAAACGAAACCCGAACGACCTCAACAACTACAAGTTTATAAGCCTTCTCAACAGCAACTACAAACTTTTCAAAGTGATCTTCAACCATATCACCGAAATGCTGGATGAAAACCAACTGCAAGAACCAGTTGACTTCAGGAAAAGCTATACATCGAAGAATGTTGATAATTGTACAAAATTTACGAATGCAAATGTGATATTCCAACCATAGAGAATACAACTAATCGACAAGTACGTCATTTATTCGTTGTTCTATTTCGGAGAAATTATTTTTTTCTAAGATTCTTTGGAAATGGAATTTAATTTTTGCAGATGTAGTCTTGGCTAGAAAGGCATACATATTTTGAAATTTCCAACAAATACAAACAGAATTTCAAAAAATCTAAAATTGTTTTGTCATATCTTTCTTACTTCATAACATCGCAAATTTTAATTCCGTAAAATGAGTGAAAAATTATATCAAATTATAGAAAATAAGTGATTTTAAGAAGTAAAAACTTAACCAATTATTAAAAGGTAACAAATGTATGAAAGACTAATGGAAAAATACAAACTAAAATGGAAGAAAACAAAACAACAAAACTGGAAAGAAGCATTTGCAAAATACAATAAAACATGCATCAAATATTAATGTCAGAATAAAACGAAGCAATATTTGCAGTTTTCTCGGAATGATCTCGGCTCTCACTAGGAGTTCATTCAGAAAGTACCCAAACAATAATACCTGAAATGTAGCCTGCTTAGGATAGATGAACCTCAAGCCCATTCGGAGCAATCAATTAACAGTTTGAAAAGTCCTCATTCTGGAACACCATTGACAGGCAGCGTTTTCCCTAATACCTTCCACAATTCGAAAGCTTCACTCTTTTCATAGTGATTTTGCAGGAAGCCAACTCTGAATTGCGTAGCGTCTGACGGATGGGGCAGCTTGAACTGGGAGCTCAGAGCATCTCAAAACAGCCCCATTCTTCCCAACAAGAAACTGAAATTGACTTGAGGATTATGACAGGATCTTCATAACAAATTTTGCAGCCATGTACATCTTACCATGTTCATATCTGTGGAATAGTCTGCTTTATCCATTGATCTTCTAAGTCTCGCATTGCAAATCACTTTTTTAAGTTCAACATTCGCCACTGCTCTGCTTGGTAAAGACTGTGGATTGCTTCAAACAGATTTGTGGTGAAGTTTTAAGCAGTGCTACTAATATTTATCCTAAACATTACGATGGTTTCTGCAAACAATTTTCCCAGTTTGAAGAATAATTTGATGTATATATGTTTATCCCGTTATGGGATATTAATTACGTAGTGTCCAAACATACCCCGAATATCAAATACTATTCTACAACATCTAAACCTCATGACTTCGTCTTCTGTCCTTGTAATTATATTATTCCTTTTCAATAACCCCCCCCAAATTTTTAAATGCTTATATTTAAGTGGTATATGTTATGATTCAGTAGGAAACTTCGTCCTTCCAACGTTAGCAAGTAAAACATTCAAACTATTGATTCCAATTAGATGCTGGTGATGTAAACAACGAATATTCCAAGGAGGTTTTTATTTTACTTATTTTTAGTTTGATTGGGGAATACAAATAGTTTTTTTTTCTATGGATGATCACGAGAAAGAACAAAAGAATTGGCACAATCTCATTTTATTGGAATATCAAGAGATAATCATCAATAGTTTTGGTGCAATTATTTCGGTAATAAACAAAATCTGATATCCGATCTCGCTATGAAGTGAGTAATATGTCTTTATTTAATGATTCTGGACAATGAAATTACGTTCAAAGAAGAGAACAATGCTAATATTCCAGAGATCATGATCCTTCTTTAAATCTTCAAACTGGCCAAACATTCACCAAAAGAGCACATCGATCAGCACGATGCCCAGCAATTGATCCATTACGGAATTCAACAATGATATTCATTTATTGATTAATGTGCTTTCAAATTCAAATAGCAAAAATGTCATGCGTTATCTTCAAATGGTTAGATTCAAATTGGCACTGACATATCAATGAATATTCAGCCGATAATCAACAAGCATATTTAGAAAGATTTTTCTATTTTACAACTTTTATTATACCAAAGATTCAAATATACACGCATTTAACTTAGTGATTGAATATCAGTGCATATCCTCTACAGTCACAATCACGATATTGTCTTTTAACAATCCAAATTATCCCAATTTCAAAGGGCACTGTTTAATTTGAGCCCAACATGCACTTTCATTGATTCATGGACTTACTCTAATTGTGATAATCAAAAATCGACGATACATTACACAGTAATTATGATACATCACATGACAATTGTGATATCACCTAACATCAACACTACAAAAAACACACAGTGACACACACGGACACACAGAGACAAACATACACACAGACACACACAGACACACACACAGACACACTCATATATATATATATATATATATATATATATATATATATATATATATATATATATATATATATATATATATATATATATATATATATAAGTATTCACAGGTCCTCTAAAAAAATGGGGCACATTTTTAAATTACACATACCGACATACATCAATATCCTGCCTTCTAGACCAGTTAAAACTCAGAAGAAACATATATCGACAATCTTGTTGATCACTTTGGATTATTGATATAAAACCCATTTGTGTCTGCAACACACATCGGAATCAAGGTATGGCTATGCAAATACTATATAATATGCATTCCCCTTTTTCACACCTACTTCATTTACGGGCCCAATTTTTTTTCATTCAAATCATTGTGCAAGACAATCTTCAAAAGAAAATCATGCTGTGCAACCTTACCCAGTTCTGGTGATACTGCTGATTAAAGTAATTGGTACAGGAATATGGGAAGAATGCCACTGGCCAAAGAACAATTGGTCGAATCAACAAGTGGTTTAATATGGAAATAGAGGTAAATACTCCCTACAAATTATTTTCATTTGTTAATCACCCTTTTTTAACTGATCTACCTTAGTATATGTATGTATTTATATATCTATTTATCAAATGACAATGCGTTCAAATTTCAGGTGGTCATCCTATATGAGTCTACCTATATAGCCGACACGGACAACAGCGGTCTGATAGACCTACACTTCATATATATATATATATATATATATATATATATATATATATATATATATATATATATATATATATATATATATATATATATATATATATATATTGATATTCCATCACGTAGATTAGAGGGTTATTTTTCGTGCATGGCACCCTGTCATCTGAAGATACCCTAAGCGTATAAAAAAACCCTAAAAAGTCTCTTGACACGTAGTCAAGCCATTTATACTTTCAAGCACTCCTCGAAGCGTCACCATCAATTAAATAGATGATGAGTAACATACAATTCTATTCTAACTGAATAGTTTTCTCTCAGGTGAAATCAATGTAAATATCCGAAAGAATGTTGTGATAGACATGCTAAAAGATTGCATATATTTTGAGCTCAGTCAATCTTACAGACATCACCAATTGATGCAAAGAAGTGACGAAAATATTCCTGCGACATTTCTGCTTCGTTCCCAACCATAGGCGATTCGATACGGTGTAAGAGGTGGATGTAGTTAGCATCGATTTATTGAGTCCAACTTGTAACGGGAGTAATTTCTTTGTCCTGTAATCATCGTTTGTTCTGAGTGGATTCATTTGGCTGAGGGTGACACTTTGATTTTGACCCAAACGATTTTTTTAATGATAGGTGTTATCAGACGAAGAGAAAAAACAAACAAACGTCTATTTAACGTGTCATTGCAGATAAACCGCTGCAGCCAATCAGAACTCATATAAATTTGAGATCATAATGTCAAATAATTGGCAAGTATGTCTTTCAATGAAACAAAATCTATTGACTGAGAAAATATTTGAAAGATGGAAAAAAATTCAATATATGGCTGTGGGAATAATAATTCAGATATTATATTCTGACCAAACAACTGTTGAATTCGAGTCGGTTTTATGAACCTGCAAAAACAGACTGTTTGAAATAATTGAATATTCTGTATATCCTATGCGAGGAATTATGGTTCATTTCACATTTTATCAATAATTTTCTCCGGATATCTGATCGGCTCTATATTCATTGCGAAGAAAACACTGAAGAATCAAGTCTATGTTTGTGAGAGAAATCGTCGTTAAAATGGAGTAAACTACTTCAATAAGTAAGGTTTCCTCTTAGTTTGACGTTTACAATACTATGCTGCATGTATATCCCAAATATTAGCAAAGGAAGACTTTTAAAGATGTTAGCGACATGATACGGTTGAGAAAGCATGATGGGTTGATTTTAAAAACTCATTTACTCTCCCTTTTAATTGCACATTGACGGACTGAATCGTATTTATTGAGCAGTCCAACCATTATAGGTAATATTTGATAAATATCGATACAAAACAACAATATCCACAAATATATTATAAACAGAACAGGTATTCAGGAGCGGTCAATGTGTGTAAATATTCGAAAGAATATCTTATTTTCTATCAAAATACATATATATACAAGTAGAATATGTTGTTTTGGAGTGATATCTATTTTTACAAGTTTATACTAGTGGAATGAATGCATAATTGGTTTTCGTAAATCACCCAAGGAATTTATCTAGACAAAAAAAAATGGCTTGCTAGCTCTGCAAACTATATCAGAGAGAATGTTATCGATTGGAAGAGAAGAATAAAACTTTTCTTTTTAAACAAATTACCATAATTTTCTATGTGCCTACTATAGTCATACCGTATGAATTTTTCGGTATATGTGATGGAACAGTTCGCGGATGGATTATTTTGGTAGTGAATATGCTGTGATGAATGCATCTCAAACGACATAGATTTTCTGTCATATGAAGCAGGACGTTTCTATGCAATCATCCTATTAATTTCGTCGCTGCTAAATGAAAAAAAGAACTTTAAAAGAGAGGCCAAGCTTTGTGGAAGAAGTTCCAATCTTTTTTCTCGACTTATCACATATAAATCTCAGTTTGAAATGTTTGTAGAATTTCAACGAATATTTTTTTTCTGATTTCCCTTTTTTCAAGGAAAATTCTCTGTAATTGCTGTTTACTTGTTAGATCGTTATCAGATCTTCTTCGTGGAAAAAATGTAGCTGTTGGTTCCTCTTTAGCTGAATCTTTTAATTTTTTTTTATCTCAAACCTATAGAAAATAAGTGTTTTTTAGCTTTACTGGTATATTTTTTGTTGGAAATAAAAGGGTTCACGATGAGCAGGCCACATGAAAAGTGGGTTACCATTGTATCATAGATGTGCCACATTAAATGAGATAACAAAATGTATGCCTCCTTAAATCCAACTTAAAAACATAAATTAAATAGTATTTGGTGTCATTGTTCAAGCAAGAACGCCCTGATAAACACTGCAGAGACGATGGAAGAGATAAATATCTGAGCTCGCCAGATGCTAACTTTAGCGTTGTGCAATAAAAGTTTGTACAGATCGTAGCAATTCGTAACAAAATTTATCTTTAAATCTCGCCAAACATAGAGAATCTCCAGTAGATTCTGCTAAAAGCTGCTTAGACGTAGCCATTCCTATTTTGGATTCTCTTATAAATCCATTACTCAATGCCAGTGACTATCTTGTTTTAAAAAGTCTTCTTTCTGTGCCAATGCAAAAGAGAAATATATGTATTAGAATGCCAAACAGCGAGAAATTCATTTTACGATCTTCAGAATTTACCCTAGTGACGTGGTACTATTGAGTGATTATGTGCGCACTAAAAAATGCTCATGTCAGTCTTAAACCGTACAAGTAGCGAATTTGATCCAAGGCCAGTTTAATGGGGAGATACCACATATGCAAACGTACCGAAAATTATCAAAGTCTTTGCAACTATTCTTGCAAACACTTAAGAGCGTAGGTCATTACCTTTCAGGTCTGATTTCACTCCTGCTGTACTTGACCACATAGAGTAGTAACAGGTTTCACTATCTGCCATTGCACCTTAGTGTGGTCATTATTAGCTATCACTCTGGGCATGAGTAGTCAGTACTTTCCAATAGAGCACTGCGTAAACATAATAACAGTCTTATCAGACATGATAAATAAATAGGAATGTGCGTTTGTTGTTTGTCACACTGACTTTGTCAATGATGTTACACTGCAATGAGAAAATGTCACGTTGAATTGCCACGTTAAACTCCATAAACTTCGAAAATAATAAACAGAGAAATGATGGGCAAACGTTTTTAAAACTTCATAAGTATTATTTCATCTTATTTTATAGTTATTACTTGATTATTGACGTTATTGTTTGATTGTGGGGGTAAACTATCATGTCTATAATATTTTCAGATATTGATAGAGGAATTAGATTTTTATAAAATTGGATATTTTCCCCTTCTTCTGAAGCATGAACTCAAACATTTTTTCTCATCGATATATTCGTCAGGCCCTCTCAATTTTTGCTTCTGCTTTTTGGACGAGGCAAGTAATCATGGGATTGGGTTTGCTGAGATTTACCCGTTCACCCTTCACTCTGTCAACGTTAATGCCAGGCCAGTTATGACATATTTCGTAAATATTACTAGAGTTTTGATAGAGCCTACGGATACCAATTTTGATGCCTTTGCCCAAGTGAGGGATTTGAAATGGGCATCAAAACTTAGTATATATACCTACATATTGATGTACTTATGTTATAAAATAAGCATAGATCATCTGGAACGTCTTATCTTAAGAGAAGATTAGCCGTTCTTTAACAGCACAACATATATGAAAAGCTTGGTAAAATTGATGCAGATCCCTTTTCTATCTTTGCTTCGTTCTATATCTAAAGTGAGAACCAGATCAGTGATGGGTTAACAGTGTAAACCATCCGAATATTACGTATCAATGAAATCAGCAGAATCTTGATTCATGATTAATTTACAGATTCAACATTTTGACTTATAGATTGCATTTGATTAAGTTGTCCGCATCTAAATTTGATATATCACTCAGTAAAACAGGTGCATTTAACTGCTCTTAATTGAACAGAAAGCTTAATACACTAGTGCATCTCCAATTTCCTACGCCGTATGAGATAGAAGAGCTACGCAATTATGTAAGAAAAATACCAATGTACTCCTCAAAAGAAGAAGAGATGAAATGAAGAATCATCCCAAGCTGGCAAGTTCTCGTTCGAGCAAACTGGAAAGTTGAAAACGAAAAGAATTTAAACTGTCCTGAGAGGAAAGCCTGTACTTAATGTGTCCTCGCAACATTTACCGATAGAGCTGGAATGGGAAATCTAAACAGAAGATCTAAGGACCATGTAAAGTATGAATGAGAGAATTGTATCAGTATACACATGGAGGGGGATTAGAGACTGCAAGGTATATGATAAAACCATTGAAATAATCCATATTTATATCATCTAGAAGAAATCAAAGTCCAGGGGCAAATCAAGTTCCAATATCATGAAACGACAGTTTGAAATCATTGATCACATTTCGAAGCAAAAGGATCATTAGTAAAATTACAATCGGTAGATGATATGACAACATTACAATTGACACCATTTCATGATATATTGGCATCAGTATATATTTCATTATTCTCACTCTTAGTATAGAAGGATGATTACCTCAGACATCAACATTACTGGAGGAAAAACTTGCTTCTTTGGTTCTGAATTTTGTCAAGAAAGTTCATTAGGATATAGAATTTGAAAGGCAAATATAGAAATAAGCAAAATTAAATGTACTTACGGGTTTAATTTGAATAATGAGTTAGTAATCGAGAATGTGTATCAGAAAACATGAATTGGATATCAAATGAGGAAGCTTATAACTTTAAATACAGATCCAATTAAAATGTTTTTGAAGAAAAATATCTTACTCCAGTCACTATTTTCACGGTATCAATTGACGTAATTAATGTCATTTCTGGGTTTTTCTTCCACAAATGTTCTACAAATATTCCGATATTATGGAACTATGTGTAAATTCTATCTTGTTGAGATCATCAATTGTTTACCGTGTAATTGCGTCGGAGATTTTAATGAAACAAATGTTACCATGGCACACGAGAAGGGTTGATCAATCACCACATCTGTTTCAGATATAATTTTGAAATATATCTTATTTCAGACATGTTCCTTGTTTTTTTCAGGTAGGGAATTATCATATACTACGATATATTATTTTCTAGGGTATCATATATATATATATATATATATATATATATATATATATATATATATATATATATATATAGAGAGAGAGAGAGAGAGAGAGAGAAAGTCATCCACGGACAGCTATTTCGTTGTATTATAACTCATCGGTGTGGCAATAGACTATCCAATATCCCATCTAGTTCCACCAAGTAAGATCGAAACCTTCACTGACATTTTATCACTGCCCTACGCAGAACTGGACAGTCAGTAGGCACAAATTTAAGTGATTTATTTACTTACCAATCTACCCGAGTAATCTATCCCAGAGTTGGAAGAGCATGGTATATCGCTTATTATTGATGAGTTGCCCTACTCGCTCAACCCTGAAGAGGGCAACATATAAATATATGTATGAGTATGTGAGTGCATTTAACTATTCCTTTCATTCAAAGTACATTCATTAGATTTGTTTTTTTATAATGACGTGCATAAATGTTAGAACTGTGTTTGTTATGGTTTTGTTGACTTCAGCTCTTTCAATGATTTCGTTTTACCGTCAACAGCCAGCATAAGCTTTGCCTTGACACGGCAAGGACAATGAATCTAAATAAAAGTGGAAACAAATTATTCTATATGACGGATGAATCCAAGTGGATGTATAATCTGGCAGAATCGTATAACAATATATATATATATATATATATATATATATATATATATATATATATATATATATATATATGAAAGCAACGTCTAACTAGAATTAATTTGAGATTAATATAAATCATCATAAAAAAGGTTTTGGCTGGACAATGGACAATAATTTCAATGCACGTATGCCCGTGTTCAGGCATTTGCAAAGGGGCGGTTGTCCGAAAAGAGTTGTATCCTCACGAGCCTTTTAGTGTTTCATCATTACACCTATATCTTCCATTGAAAGAGATCGAGACCTCTCTATTGTTGGTTGTGCGGAGCAAATATTTTCTGAACTATTTTGTCGTTCACTGAAGGTTTGGATCTGATTCGATGATATCTTCTATTACTGATTTTTCCTAATATACTGTACTGTATTCTGATTTCTTCATGTGATGATGAGCATGGTTCTTTTCATGGTTCCTAATTTGAAAGCAAATCTTTTTGTTAGGTTATATACAGCAGCTCCTTGTTATTTTAGGCTGAGATTGCTCTTCCAAACGCTTGTCGACCTGGAGTGATTCTTCGCCTGGATTCCTTTGAAGACTGAATTTAGATCAGTTGTCCCGGGTAGAGTTCATGTGAAAATCAACTTTTTTGCTCGTTCCACACAATTAGTAAGGCATCATCTTGAAGTTATGTAGGTTTTCAACAAAAAATGGACGATGTCAGTTGCTAATCTTGGGTTACCTAAGAATTTGGCATCTATTTCGATTCATCTTTTTCACCCGTCTAGATTTCGGTAGATCGTCTAGGCTCATGCCTTGGAATATTTCAGTGAGTCACCATTGCCGTATGTAACACTTTTTTCGAGGAGTAAAGGCTCGTAGACTCTATAGTTCCTGCACAACTAGCAGCTATGTCGGTGAATATGTTACACACACGGGGTGCACTATTTTCTGTATGGAGTCATCAATACAACAAGCACATAATATGAGACAAATTTTTGATGTTTCAGACTCATAATTTAATTGGTGCAGCCTGTATACGTAATGAATACATACATACATACATACATACATACATACATACATAGCCAAACAGTCTAACTCTGAGACTGAAAAAAAATGTTGGCTGTTCACATGACAGTTTTTGTTGATGGTTTCTATCGCACACATACACATATAACGTCCAAGAAGGGTTATAAGTTAGTCTATGATCTAAATTGAGCGAATTTTTTTTCTAAGAAATAAACAACAGTCGACATTATGGGTCATTTTGAATAACGTGTAAACTTACCTGTCACCAATGTGAGTTTATTTATCATATATTCAGGATTCGTAAATGATTGTCTGAATAAATTTTGGCTTTCAATCTATTTTATCAATAACTCTGTACATTATGTTGTTTTAAGCCATTTCAAACATACACCAAAATCAACATCAATAAATCTGAGTGAATTTTATTCATCTATTCTTGTGATTTTTTATAAGAATGAAATGTAGCTATAAAAATGATTTATTGAGGAAAACGCTGCAAACCATCGTAAAATATATTTGAAATATTTTTTTAACAATTTTATTAGATAAACTAAAGGTGTAAAAACAAATCAATAGCAAAGGAATACTCACATGAATAAAATGATAAAAAAATGATGACTTGTGAAATTAACACGTTCTACGAATAAGTCTGGGAAATCAATCGGAGTTTTGTAAATATCAACCAAGCTACTAAACCCAGACCGAATCAAAATAAGTATCTTGTCTTCTGTCTCCAACTTAACTGCGCTCAGTTTTGTCAGCTCACTTCCGCCTTTGTTCTTATCATCAAACATGCTGTGTCGGTGTTGAACATTTCAAGCATGATGAGCTCTTAGATTATTTTTATACTAATATTCATGTGGATACTCAATACATGGCAATGCAACATTTTTTCTTGATTCTACATGTCATAATTTTTACTAATGCATTTGTATCTGCACTTACATTGGTCTGTGTATATGTGGGTGGATGAACTAAATCATACCTAATCCAACAACATACAAAACGCTGTTTCATACAAATTAAAAGCTATGTTTCTAAAATGTGTATATAAGGCAACCCTACAAGCAAGCGTTAAGCATTATAACTGGTATCCATTGATTGAGTGGATGTGCATTGTACATTCTTTTGTATTCCTTTAGTGATTCCCGAAGAGGATGCTTCTGTCTACATGAAGGCGTTGGAAGACACAAGCGGGAATTGGAGGGAAAAAGCTATAGGGAAGCGCTGGAGGACAGGCTGGTGAGGGGAAGAAAGGGACAAATATTGCTAATTGATACTTTTTTGTGCGATTCTGTAGCTGCTGGGAAAAAAGAGAGAGAATACAACTCTGCTTGTTTACAGGGATAGGGTGACAATCTTGAAGCATAATGCCTCCAAGACGAATTCAGACATTTATTGACCATATGGGATCAGTATTTCTTATACTTATTTTCCTATCAGTACATTGTTAAAATAGAGGATTTTGAAAGTATATATTTATCTTCAAATTTAGGAATAGAACATCACGATGGATAGGGAATTTTGCGGGAATGAATATATTGCTTGAATCCAACCTTACTGACCGTCCAGTTCTGCGTAAGGCAGAGTTAAGTTACCACCCTCTTGGTCTGAAGCAAAGGTTTTAATCCTGCTTCGTAGTACTGGATAGGATAATGGATAGTCTATAGCTACACTGAAGAGTTATATATATATATATATATATATATATATATATATATATATATATATATATATATATATATATATATATATCGAACAACACTGATAACTATCAAAGACTTATATTGGATTTTTAAAAATGTGAAAATTGTTTGATTTTTAGTTTCATTGATGAGCATTAGTTTCTTGTGAGAACCAAAATTAAATGTTTCAATAACCTAAGTGGGAGTAAATCGGACTAAACTCATATTTTGAGACAAAGGAATGCATGATTTTTATATACATTGAAGAAATAATATGAAAAACCGATACCCAATTGAAAAAAAGAGTTGGAACCTAGGACGTATGTAAATGAATCCCTTATCCCTTCCAAATGTAAGAGAATTGCGTTCCCATACGTTTTTACGTTACTGCACTTCTGCTTCTATGCACAAATTTGCATTTGTCATTTATTAGTATCATGATAGTCAGAAATTCTTTTGTGAATGATAAATATGGTTCTGATATAAGAGTTTATATCTCTTTCTAAACCTTGAGGATTCAATTATTCGGGAAACATTACGGAGAAGCATTAATAAAATTTACGTTTTAAAATGGACAACGGCCAGGAAAAGTCTGGGAAACACCTCTCTGCAATATCAAATGTGTGTTATGTATATGGGTGTCCGTTGTAGAGTGATCGTTACAGATTAGTCCCGTAAATCATTCATAAACTGATCGATCCTTGCTTGATATGTCTCTTTTGGGGTCTTTCATCCGAATAATCTAAGGTTTGTAAGTAGTTATCTGTGTCATGAATATAATTAACCTCTCCAACCGCCCTTAAGCGTGAGATGAAGAACCACACATGGAAACAGAGAAACAAATGGATTTAGGAAGAACATTCTGCATTGACTGCCCATTCTTTGTACTCACCATGCAAACATCCAAAGAACTATTAACCACAAACAAATTCCGATGAAATCCATTATTTACCAATACAATTGAAATAGCTGGCTTGAGGATATTCTATGTTCGTCTGTATCAACCTTAATCAGAAGTCTCCATCTATTGTTGCGTCCTCAAGCAATACAACACAGGTGTCCGGCTGTAGGAAACACACAATCATTCAAGAGAGGGAAACCTGCCATTGCTTCTGCCCAAGGAGAGCGGACAGCTCTGAACTGGTTCATGGGAGTTTATTTGAGTTTGCCGTTGTGCCAAATAAAGTTCTTAAACGAATATTCAGTTTCCTCCAGCTCCTTTTTCTGCAACTAAATTTTCTTTTCCCAATAGTTTTATTTCTCACCGATTGTTTCTTTTGAGAAACGTCAAAGATAAATCGCAGTGATTAAGGACACTTTTCTGTCTAAAACATCTGGCTCTTGTTTGTGATGATGCTGTAGTATGTGCATCATCATGGTATGTGCTTCGATTTTTATTTGGACTTCACGTGTCAAAGGGCAAAAAGATTTCAACATGGTTAATCATTGCCTAATATTATGGCACGAGTCTATAATTGACTCATTAGGCTCGTAGTTTCTCACATCCTGCGAATTATTTCCAATTGGTCAAGTTCAAGTCTGTAAAAATATGCTGGCTCAGATGCGTATACGTGAAATTATGTACAGGTCATTATATGTGTGATATTTAGGAAGCTCAGCTCAATCTGCCTCATGATCAAATAAAGTTAATGGAGTTGAGGAGATTTTGTGTTACTATTTCAAGTAGGCACAATCTGCTTGATTTGAAAGTCAGCATTGAAAATTTTGGCTTTAACCCGGGTTCGACAATCAACCATTGGCAACGCCATCTTTTTGACCCGCCAAATTTGCCATAACCTTTAATTTTACATCGAAAGATGTTATAATATATTTTCACTCTATCATGTGGAGAGGATACAAATAAATGCAGAAACGTTTTCATTTGCTCCAATCATACGCACCAAGTGAGTGACATTGTGTATGAATCGTTTATTTGCAAAACTCTTCATATGTTAAGTTATGACCTGTTCTACTGTGTGTTAACGTGTGAAGATTGATTGTGGATGTGGAACTATATATTTCAGTACATTCTGTTTCAAATGCAATATCTGTAGTGTTCCGTGAAACTCTTACATTGGAAAGTAAAAATTCTAGCAAAGCATATCTCTCAAAGTTGTACGCTGCTATTCTTCGCAAATGGGACCATGAGCAAAATAAAATTCCGTATTTGTATTGTCACAATAATAAATTTGGACAACCGTAACCACCAAAAGTAGTGTTGTTTTTTTTCACATTTTGGTGTATTTCTGTTTCTGCTAATGTCTTCGCTCATGAGTCTGTGAATTCCAGCACTCCTTGCTGAGCTGCTTCCCTTACAGACTTGAAAATTTGAGTCAGTACTCTTCTAAACCCTTTTTGAGAATAGTTCCTCGATTTTTGTAAAATAAAATGCCCTTTTTTACCTTTCAATGGCTGCATTTTGGCAAGTTTTATTATAACATTAACATAGGTGTTTCTAAATATATTGTTTACTCTATTTTAGATGTCCCCTTGTCAGAAACACTAGGAATGTTTAACATGATTTCAAGTTTTGAAGGTACAGTCCTTTAATTAATAACGAATCTTACATTTTTAAATTTAACCTTAATATCATCTAATCTTTGAAAGATTCTTATTTACAAAACTTTTGCTCTAAGCTCTGGTCGGTAGTGTAGTGAATTAATGTGGAACTCAATTAGTAGCATTCAATGACATCTCCTTAATTACCACGTCACAGGCAGCACATGGCTGCATCAAATTGGATAGCAATAAAGTGTAACTACTGACCTCTATCTCCTATTCTATCTACCACTCTTCATACAATTCAATTTCTTCCTTTATCTCTTCCATGTTGTTGTCTCACTCTGACATTTTATCTGCTTTGTCTCCTACATATAACGATAGGAATCCATTTAACCTTTGATATAGACCTCTCTAAACATTTTGCATACATATCTATGTATGTATATGTTGATATTAATATGCATACGTATATGTATATGGTTGCTTTGGAAAATATCCAACCATTTATTCCTGATGAAAATATGGACTACCTAGGGAAATCCTGCCTCATTCCGCTTCAAATTACCTCAACACTAAGGACCTCACACACCTAGAGCCACTTTTACCTATAAAAACAGTCTGCAAAGCCCTAAGCTCCCTCATTACGTTCTCACATACCCAGTTCTCTTTCAAAAAGTTTTATAAGCGTATCTTCCTTTCGGATAAATTAAGACGTATTTGCTTCAGTAACTGAAGTCTAGCGTTGAGAAATACCGGTATATCATTTTCTTACAAACAAAGAATGCAAACGCATCTGTCATTAAGGATGCGATGATGACTTTAGATGAGGAATTCCTCCCATAAAGTAGTGATATTTCATTGCAAGTAGGAACTTAATGAAGCTATTGAGTCTGAAAAGAAGACGGAAAAGTAAGAAGAATGGACATGAAAAGCATAATACTATTGTTACTGAGACAAACTAAAATAATAAATATCCGTGCATTTTCCCTCGTCTGATGCCATTGTGTAGCACAAAAAGTCAACGAAGAGGTACATTGGGATCGTCAGGAGATCGGACCTGCATTAGCCTCAGACGGTGGTTGGGTTGGTCCGACGGAATTTTGGGTTGATATTTATGTGTATTGAAAGCAGGGAGAATGGCAACCATTGCTTACTGATAAAAGACATAGAATCTATATATTTCATAATATTTCTGTCTAGTGCCAGACCAATATTTCTGAAAAAGCCAAAACAGTAAGCAAGAGATAGAAGGAGTTCACATCGGTGGCGACAGATATCGAATGGATTGAGTTGGACTGAAGAAGGGACGTTTTTTTTACATTTGGCCCCAGTGCCAAATTTGCTATGATTCTTTGTGTAGCGATCGATCTGTAAACTGCAAATCTTTCCTCATGCTCAATATATATATATATATATATATATATATATATATATATATATATATATATATTACAGAATCCTTGCAATAATCTCACACACAACACATGCACATACTTACGCACACACACATGCACACACACACAGATTTATGTACATACGTATATGCATACAAATATATAACGTACCTACTGAAAGTCATTAAAATTGATATTTTCTAGTTAATATCAAGGGAGGAGAATTTTTGGAAGAATCAAAAAGTCTGGCGTAGAATAACTGCTTTCCTAATCATTTTGCTGCAGACTTATACGTATATACTCACGTACAGCATGTGATCACCTGAATAACATGTAACGATCTTTCAATCTACGAAGAAGTTGTATCTTTGATTACGTTACCTGCTGAAAGTCAAAGATACGAATGTATTAGTCTGTCTTTATTTCAACGTGATTATTTGCCAAATAACATAATCAAAGCATACGAAAAAGTTTAACAAACATTTCAGCAATGATTAAGTCGCTCTCATTCATATCTGATAGCCAAAACACGAACGAAATTCACACACATAATTTCATTGTTGAACAATATACCTTAAATGAATCTTGAATACATATGCAAAAAATATTTATTCATGAATATGGTTCTTAAAAATGTTTATTTCTATTACTTTCAGTACTCACAAAGTACATACTTAGCAAAAGCTATAAGGACTGCCATTTTATTCGAGTAAGTCAAATTTTATATGTTGATTTCAGGAAAATATCTTTTTATTGACGATGACATATCAAACAAAGATTCTCATCCAATATGTGTTAAAGTTAATACCCTTAAAATAGCTAAAATGCTTGAAATGTTTCCATCCTTCAACTTTTCCATTGATAGTGTCCAAAGAAGAAAACCCCTACGAATAGTTTTCCAGCAGCTGAACACTGAATTTGAAATGTAGCTTTTGAGGCATAGTTTGGTCTTTTTTGATATACAAAGTTTAACACTAAGAAATACCAAAGCAAACCATTGCATTAAATATCAATAATATCAATTATCAAGTTGTTTATCGGAACAGTTTAATTAACATTCGATTTCTAATGTATCAGAATCTGTTTGTAGTAGAGGCAGAAATACTTAACGATTGCTCAAGAAATGCAGTTCTATTCGGAATTTGACTAAGTAATCAAGCATGTCACTCAGTGTTCCAAATTCATATGTTTTGCTTTTTGAATTGCACTATCACTCCAAAATTAGAAAATTGAGGAAGGAAATATCTAAATAGGCAACACTGGAATAAGTATTTTGCGGGAATACTGTATCATCATACATTCCAAATGACAATGATAGCAAAACTGTTGAATAATTCATGATCAAAGAATGGATTTCACTTTCAAGTGATCTTTACATCGATTGAAGCTACTGATAGATTTATCGGATGACTCTTCATTCTTTCTGTTGTCTTTTAATTTGAATAACAATTGAATGCAGAAATGAATCTTCATATTCTTGAAATTAACTTCTAATGTAATAACTCATATAATTCCGATCTGATTTAATCTATTCACATAGCAAATAAGCCATCGAAGCGGAATGCTACCATATTTTGCTATTCTATTGTCTTGACTGAATATGCAAAGGGAAAGTCACTGATCTTTCAAATCACGTCTACTCCTCTATCTTTAATTCCGCAAGAGCTGAAGTGATTCAAGTTGAACAGAGGAAATCCTTTATAGACAAGTGACAATACCTCTCGATCTTAGGTAGAACAAAGCACACTGATGTTTTCCTCACCCGACACATATTCCCTATATGGAACGAATTTTTGCATAGAATCATTTTACCGTGGAAAATGATTGAATCATTAGGTTTTCTCAATCACCGGAACCAAAATAGTCTTGCCGTATTGGGACTGGGACATGTAGACCCATGTGCATTATCTAACCACACTTTGGGAGAAGTTATCATACTAGTCATGAAGTTGTTAGGATCAATACAAAAAAAATGGATGTGAATATGTTGATAAGAGGATTTGTGGAGAGGGGAATTAAATCACTCTAAGGTATGGCCCCAGAGTGATGCGGTAAGAACAAATTGTATAAAAGCTAAGACTAAATTTTCAAACATTTGGTACAAAAATGTAACAACTACATTGAGGAAGAATATAGAAACAAGGGGAGGTCGATCCAACCGAACTGTGCAAATGACTTGACTGTGATTTGACCATATAAGCAAACGGTATAAAAAAATTGATTTAAAAAAAAAGTCTCATGTAGAACTACATATCTTCCCAGAGCATATCTATCCCCATGAAATGAGATAACGCGTAAATCATATAGGGAACTAAAAGAGTGTGCAAGAATGGGAAAAAAGGTAAATGCTGATATACAAACATTTTTGAGAGTTGTGAAAACATTATAGTAGGAGTGCAAGGGCAGTGAAGATAATATTTCCTGTAAGGGGAATGGTTTTGAAGCCTCTTCCAGGGAATTACAAGAGATATAGATTTAACTTTACATTGACATGATCTATCCTTCTTCAATGTACGTGTGTAGAATACTTCAAGAATTGATGTGAACTTGCTGCTGTCTTTCAACTCCATTCATCTGCCTATCAAATATGTTTGTCTAAGGATAAGAATTTCAATCGTAATGATGTAGAAAAAAAAAGATTTAGTTTGCTGACAGTGAATAAGCGAGTGTTATAGATTTCCTCTTACTTCGATTCCGAACTATGGGCATTAGTTACTTCCTGCATAAAGAAATAACATGTCAAAAAATACCCAAGGATGATTTTGATTAAATAGATTAATACATGGACCTAATTCCCCATGGAAATATCAGAAAATTGAAGAAATCAAACCAAAAGCCGAGAGTCGACGAATATGAATAAAGCCATGCACCAAGGGGAAACAAAAATGAGAGCGAACTAATTAGTATTGAGTATTTGACTACTTGACTACTAAGGAATGTTTAAATACACCATGACGGGTCATGAATGTCTAATTGCAACTGCCAGAAGTTGCAATATAACTGAAATTTGTATATGTAAAAACGAGAAAAATGAGCAGGGGATTATTTTGAAAGACAAAAAAATGATTGCTGATTAGTTGGCATCGATAAAAAAACGAAGCTGACATTTGAAGTAAGAAATCTATTCTTATTCATTGCAGTACAAAAGAATGCAAAAAAAATATTATTGAGTGCAAGATACATGGGATCGAGAAAGATTGTATATCTTAACGGAGGGTCACAGATCGTCACACATAACTGAACGTAGCATGTTGGTTGAGACTAAACAGCAAAATATAAATGACTGGGAAGGTGATCAAACTGGTATTTCATGAACAAATGGGATGAGAACAAACAAAACAATAGCATGTGCAAAAGCGAGAACCTGTGAAAAAAAAGTAAAGTGTTCAAAATTTTACGTCAGTTTGGAACGCGAACAAAAACCTGATCTGTGTTATAGAGATTTTCTTTTTCACAGTGAGTCCGATTTTATGGTGAAAGTCAAAGTTTTTGCGTTAAAAGTAGTATTAACTAACTTTTATTGGTAAGGTTTTCAGGATATTTTTATATTTACATGATAAAGGAAGCAGGTAATAAAGCAGTTTATGATGTGATATTTTAGAAATCTTTACAATCATGCATCAGGCAGTATCAGTATTATGCTACTTGAAGAGTATTTCATGGATAACTATATATATATATATATATATATATATATATACACACGTATGTATGTATGTATGTATGCATGTATGTATACTAGTATAGTTATTCATATTTATCATTTATTACATTTATATAGAAATTACCATGAGTTGTAAGAAAGATATAACCTCCAATGAGAAACGAGATATTGCAGAAATATTGAGTGTTAGAAACACAACCTTGGGAATGATGAAAATGTCAAGTGCTGATCACAGAACAATGAAAAGAAATTGAAATCATCGGCAAGATAAGGAAAATGGCTGCAAGATTCAAACAAAGAGAGATTTGAGAAAGGTTAAAAGGGTAATAAGAAAGAAAGTGCTTTGACTTGCAAGGAACTATTTGATAAAGCGGATGTTGCGAATGTAAACAAAGATAAAATATGCAGGATATCAAGAACAATGGTTGAAGATATGTATGCAACAAAAGTACCACCTCACAGTGAACATGGCTGATGACAAGCGTGTAGGTTGGGCGAAATAGCACATGAAAGTTGATTTCTCAAAAGAAAGTTTAGTGGTAAACATATAGCTACATGTATTGGGCCTGGTGTCTTGGCTAAAGGCTGGGTTCTTCATGAAAAAGGTCAACCAACATGGTTTAGAAGACAACAAGGACCAGGGCACTGTTTCAGGGTTTGAATAGTTAGCAGTAAGATCACTAGTCCATTCGAATTGGATGATGGAGTCGAATTTAGGCAGATAATTATCGTAAGTTCTCAGACAAGGCGTTTTAAAGTGGTTCATGTCTCAATCAAAAGGAAACTAGAAAAGTATTTTTATGCTGAGCAATTCACCTTCATGCTTAGCAAAATAGGCTATTGGAAATAATCGATATTTCTGGATCACTTATATCATTGAAAGTGTCGTTTTCAACCATCATAAATTTCTGCTGGAATGATGCAGAGTGATTGGAAGAATTTGAAACAAGAAACAAGAAACATCCAGATAACAGCATTACCAGAGATCATATCGACCAGTTAGATGGTTGCTGGTCCAATGAATCATCAAATCACCAAGAAACGGAAACAGTAAATATTGCTTTATATATCATGTTAAAAGAGATGTATCCCAAAAATATTACCATAATCATTCGGTTATAAGGCAGAAAAGTTACGTTGGAAAAGCTGGGAAAGCAGAACTTATAGAATATGTGGGTGTAGTGTGCTCATCTAACTGCAGTTCAGGAACTGTGAAATTGATCAATTATACACACACGCACACATACACACATATACACTCACACATATACACACACACACATATATATATATATAAGGTTATACTCCCTCATCATTTTAATAAGAACGTTATGTAGTTTGAATTTTGATATTTTATGTTTCATCTAATTGAAATTGCCGAATATACGAACGCAATCGATATACAAAAAAATATCTGAGATACTGTAAAGTTAAAATTATGAACAATGTTATTCGATCAAGACATTACCGATAATAATGATTGATTTTTGTCATTTATTAATTTTTTTGTTAATTGCCTTTTGATATTATTGATGTCAATATAAAACACATTTGGACACAAGATATAAGAGTATTTGACAATTATTTTTTTAAATTTCATCATCAAAAAACAACATCATATAATTACATAATCATTTTTTTTATCATACAGTTTTTTTCTTAATTTTGGTATAGAGTTCCCGTGTACTTATCCATAATAAAATATGAATTCAAATCTAGACTAAAACTGAAAATTAACAATTCAAATCATCTTAGAATATTGTCGTGGGAGTGATAGAGACTGTATTTGGTACTGTAGGCAGATTGTTAATAATGATTTTGTCATCCTTTTAATGCAAATGGTTGTCATGCTCTCGATGAACAGACTCCAAAATGGAAATACATTCTCTGTTGGTTCATACCAATGAGAGTGTTAAAACAGAAATAATTAATGTAATATTAACGACCATTCGCCACTGTTTGAAATATATATGCAATTATAAGTTACTGCTAAATCTGGGAAGTACTTGAAGTCATGGTTAAACTGTAATAGGGTATTTTGTTTGTAATAATTTTACAAGAATCATCTGCAAATGTGCACAATGGCTTTTATTGTAATGATTGAGCATATATAGTAGGGAAACTGACCCAAACAGGGGGAAAAACTCGATACGAGTTCACATGTATGTGTAACACATCTTTTCAACAGAATCGATTGATCTGTCCCTTGTTTTAATTCATTGGAAAAAATTGTTTTTAGCTGAAATTGAATTGCCAAAATGTTTTGTTCGTGTTCAAGATGTCCCCAGTGATATACAAGTACTAATCTATGTTACCGAACTAATTGAATATTGCTTGTTTTTAACGTTTTAAAACTAAACACCAATACAATCAATTAATAAAAATCAAAGATTGGATAAAGAAGTTGAAAAAAAAAACAAACAAAAAAAACAATCAGTTCATTTCAACCAATTATTCTAATGAATTTCACTCATCTATCGCTGAAAATATTTTTGATTATACTAATACCTTTTATCAAACAACATACCTCTATACGACGGCAAAATATCGATATAATAAAATCCTGTGGGAAAAACCTTAATATAAACGATATCGTTACATGAAACATGTAGAATAGTGTAAAAAAAACAAAAAGAAAACTCCGAACCTGCCATGTTTTGTTTTTTTTCATTCTGCCTAAATCTGATTGTAAATCGCCCGAATATACTATATGTCCAAGGGGAAATCATCAAAAAAACTAGTGGTACTAAAAAATGATGGTTTGTTAATTGGAAGCCTCTGTAATGTGCCTAAAACCAGGACTACAACGCTTCAAAATTGAAATTATGTCCAACATAAAATTTATGTAATCATCAAATGCTGCTGTAAACCTGGGCAATAGCATTATTGGTAACACACACACACACACACACACACACACATATATATATATATATATATATATATATATATATATATATATATATATATATATATATATATATATATATATATAAACATGTCCAACCATTAAACTAAATCGCCAAATAAAAAATCAGATCCCTTATTCCATCATCACTAGAATAATTCTTTCCATGAAAGATATTTGATTTAAAGAAAAGATTGAACAATAACGCTTCGATGAAAAGGTGGCTGTAATTACAAATTGGAATTCATGGAAAACATCGCAATACCGACAAGGGCTACGTCTAAAATGAGAAACAACCAACGATACTTCCAACGAATAAATGTCATGACCTCCCGTCATTCAACCTTCAGCAGTAGCCACCAGGCAACTGGTGTGAGATTGCAAATAATAATAATAATGATAATAATAATCGTAGTAATAGTAATAGTAAAGAATAAGATTTTTTTGCCTCCTGAAATGATCACCGTCAGTTGGGTTCTCAGGTTATTTTTGAACCACATCAGTTTTGACCAATCCACCAAGGTCTGGTGCTACTTCAAGGCACGAAAAACCGTGACAGTGTAACCAAATCAATTTTCTGCAAAAGAATGGGGCGCAAATCCAAAATTCGTGAGTCATAACCGGAAGGTGCTCCTTTGTTAACCCCCAGGAGTGCCTTGGTCGTCGTCCCGTGACTGCTGGCCAAAACCTCGGCTTGTGCTCGCATATTGGGGTTCAGGAAGAAAATTGTTTTGACCAAACTACTATAAGCCAAAACTCCAGCTCATGCTCTGTTGATGACACCCAGCAGGAGAACAGTCGACATCAACTGGCAGTAAGGAGAAATGGCCAAGAGAGGGAAACAAGGAAGTGATGTAATGCTACTTGGAAAGCAAACCATCTGTGTGGTGTTATAGGCAACGCATGCTCAAAATATGGAGGGAGAAATCCGCCGTGAAGGTATCAAACCATCGTCTAGCTGATCATGTGAAACAAACCCCGGTAGTAAAATCACTCCCACGGACGGAACTACAATCCAAACAATAAAAATCCAAGAAGAGAGGCATACACCAGTGAGAAACACTGATTACCAAAACAAAGGGAGAGAAAGCGAAGATACTAACTTTGAAATGAACCATACAAGAAAAGAAAAAAAACGATACTCCCAACTCGTAAGAACAACAGAAAAAAGGTGAGAGAAGGGACCAAACTTGTCAACTACCTCCTATAGTATATTAAAACAAACAGTCCTTCAAAGCTCAACAACCTTAATCTATTCAATAGGAAAATATCAGTGCAACCCTTCTCTACACGAGAAAAACTCAAGAAAATAATAAGAGGGAAAAACCCAACTGCGAAACAAAATTAGAACAACATATCTCATAACTCCAGAGAGAGGAATTAATACTGAGAAATGCATGGCATATGAACAGACCACGTGTAAGACTATGAGACAAATATAAGACGAAAAGTTATCCCCTAGGCAATGGGAGAGATACATCAGAAGAGACAAGCCAAAGAGGTAAGACTGAAGAGATACAGGTAAAGGACTACTCAATGCACACAGAGCTGCATATTCCAAAACAATGAAAAATAGTTTCAGTTACATCAAAGCAGAGGAAGTAAACACACAACAATCCAAATCAAAACCAAAAAACTTGAGAAAGTAGACGACTACATCTCCCTGGGACAACGGATTACCATGAAACCTCTCTTGGTTGGCAAGTCTTTAGAAGAGCAACATCATTTTATCAAGGACAAGAAAATCAATTTGCCAAAAAGTGAAAGGTATACAACCAGTAAATTATCCCGATAGTCACCTAAGGAGATGAACAATGAAAAATGCAGCTCAACATCAAATGGAAAGATACAAAACAGCATAATATTTAATGAAAAAGGGGGCTGAAACATCAATCACATTTGAAAACTGAAATGACAAAGGCTAGTGAATTGGCAGACAACTGCGAGACATCACAATTCACAGCGTGGATGCCAGATACCACAAACGAAACTCAGTCGAGCAAAATATAAAATCAATGTGAACTAGACAAGTATTGGCTCTGGAACACCCGCGATAGAGAGGTGTTGTGAATCCAGGGAAATATCTATGTCCAATGACGGGCAATAAAAGAATAGTGATGATGATGAAATACAAGTATCAAAAATTAGAATTATTATGAAAAACGATAGAAAAAATGAAGAATCATGATACACAAAATCAAGGATAATGCCTCAGTATGGGGTGCAGAGTGACTTGATACAATGTCAGGTAGTCAAATATGGTCTGCCGATATCAATGATTAGTGTTTTACGTGGAAAAAATTATCAATGATTAACTTGATTCTCTGGTGGATATTAATCACATTTTAAAATTTTACATGCCATTTTTGAATCTTGGATACCTATTTTTGACACCATTCAAAAATTGTAGATGCCAATTTTGCATGCCATTTCAAATTTCAGATCAAATTTTGGATGCAATTATATGGTTTCAGATGCAAAATTCGAATGCCAGTTTGAAATTTAAGATTCCATTTCCGGACACAATTTTATAATTTTGGACACGATTTTGAAAATCCAGATGCCAATGTCAGATACCATTTTTAAATTCTAGACTACAATTTTGGATGCCATTTCCGAATTTAAGATGCCAATTTTGGATGCCATTTTGAAATATTAGATGTAGATTTTGGATGCCATATGTAATTCTAGATGCCAATTTTGGAGGCCATCATGGACTTTCAGATGTCAATTTTAGATGCCATTTTCGAATTCTAGACACAAATTTTGGATGCCATTTGAAGATATTAGATGCCAATTTTGGATCCAATTTCGGGATATTAGATGCCAATTTTGAATGCCATTTTCAAATTTCAGACGCTAATTTTTGATACCATTTCGGAATTTTATATTCCAGTTTTGGATGCCATTTGGAGATTTTACATCACAATTTTGGATGCCACATCAGAATTTTAGATCATGACTTTGGATGCCATTTGAGAATTCTAGATTATAATTTTAGATGTCCTTTTCAAATTTATGTCAATTTTGGATGCCATTTCAGTATAATAGATGTCAATTCTACATGCCGATTCAGAATTTCAGATGTCATTTTAAATGCTATTTTCAAATTTCAGATGCAGATTTCGGATGCCATTCCAGGATATTAGATATCAATTTAGGTTGCCATTTTAGAATTGTAGACGCCAATTTTTGATGCCATTTATGAATTTTAGATGCAAATTTTGGACGCTAAATAGAAATCCAGATGCTAATTCTGGATGTCATATTCCAAAACAACGAGGTAAAGTTTTGCCAATATCTTAGCTGAAGAAGAAGACAGAGCATACAGTCGGATGCCATAGAGACGAAAACCTATTGGAACAGTATATAAGGACACCCAGAAAGACAAAATGAAACCCTGAAATAGTTAGAGAACATGAGAAGAGAATTCAGATACATATACAATGAAGGACAAATAGTAGTGAACCCAAACACTTTGAAACACTCTCAGGAAACTAGCTATCTAGAGAGCACTATGATCTGATGGGTACCAAAGATATTGATTAAAGAAATTTACCTCAATACATAATAGGCTCAACCACCAACAAAGTTGCCTAAATGATGGTAAGGTCTCTGAATGGATGACCAGCGGCAAAACCACTCTTATTCAAAAGTAAGATGGAAAAAAGGCACCAAGCAGACAATTATAGAACAATCATGTGCTTACTGCACATATTGAAAATCCTGACCGGACAAATAGCAGAGAGAAGAAATATTCATACAAGGAAAGAGGGGGGCCATCACCAGGAAGAACAGAAAACATGCAGGAGAGGAACCGAAAGGACAAGTGACTTGATCTACATCCACCAGTTGATCTTAAAACGAATAAGAAAAAGGAAGACGAACGTTGCAATAGGTATGGATACACTTTAGAAAAAAAAAAGACATAGGACATGATTCCACACAGCATGATACTCTAAAATATCGGAATGTTCAAGATTAATTAACAATTGATGAGATTTTTTTGCAAACTGTATGGAGAACTGGAAAGTATATTTGACAGCCACAGGAGAAAATTCAGGAGAGCTAAATATAAAAAAGGGAAATCTTCCAGGGATACTCTCTGTTTCCAATACTATTTGTTCTAAATATGATACTGCTCAAAAGATTCCTGACAAACAGCAAAGAATACCATTTCTCTAAAACAAAGGGAAAAGTCAGTCCCTTAATGTAATTAAACAACATAAAATCATTTTATGGAGAGTGGGGGGGGGGGAGAACTTGAGATGCTGTTCAACGAACTGACGGAATTCAATGAGGACATTAGGATTGAGTTTGAAATAGAAAATATTGAAAGAACGGTTATTCAGGAACGGAAACCCGCAGGGGCAGAAGGAATCAAACTCCCGGACAGCGGGGAGATCAGAGCACTGACTACCCAAGACGTATACAAATACCCTGGATTTATCGAATGTGGCACCATCAAACGGGAAGGAATGAGGGAGAATTTTTTTTTTAATCCTTAGAAGGATACGGAAAACATTAGAAACCAACTAAACAGCAGGAACCTTATAGAACAAATGTATATGTTGGCTGTATCAGCGCTATGATATGCAAGACCATTCTTCGGATTGACGAAGGAAAAACCCTACTCGAGAGACCGGCTAACAAGGAAGCTTGTGACAATGCACACACCTTTACTCCCAAGATATGACACGGATAGAGTGTACGTGAACAGAAAATAAGGCGACAGAGGGCTCATCGACATAGAGGATTCTTTTCAGAAGGCAAAAGTAGGTCCAGAAAAATATGTGCAAGCAAACGGTGAAGACGTCATGAACAGTTCCCTAAGCAGTACAACGAACCAAAAGAAAAAAAAAGAGAAAACAATGGAAAAGCACAGCAAACAAGGAAAGAAAAATGTGGAAATAAGAAACTAAAAAGAAACTCAAAGAGAGAAACAGTATTGCTCATCATGGCAGCCCAAAACAGATGCACCAGATCATACTGTAATAAAACAAAATTCGACTGAACACTGACAAATAACAAGTGGGCAGGGAGAGATGGGACTGTAAACAACATAACTAGTGAATATAGTCAACTATTCCAGAAGAAGTATAAACACAGACTAGATAGAGATGTAACTTTGATACATGGGAACTGAGTTAACGAATGGGATTCTACCATAGAGAAAAATGGTACCAGCACAAACCAGTAACAGCCCTTGAGAATGGAAACCACATTTTACTTCAAAACTTTGACATTCAAGTGGCCCATACCATCTGAGTGGAAATACCAGACCCAGTAATTGTTAACAAGAAAATGAAAACATGTCAAATATTAGACATGGCCTTATCTGCAAACCCCTTTGAGTAAAGAGAAACTTGAAAATACTTGGATCTGGCAAAAGAACCGAAGAAGGTGTGGATCATGAGAATCAGGGGAATACCTGTAGCAATAGGTGAACTTGGGACCGCACCAAAAATACTGAAGGTAATGTTTGAGGAATTAGGTATAAAAGGATTGAGTCTGTGAAGACCACAATACTACTAAGAACTGCATGAATACAGAGGAAAAAGCTAGAAATATGAGATCTACGACCCCAGCTGATAGAAGTGGACTAAAAGAGGAGGAGGGGAAAGCACAAACGGTTGTGGAGGTACAAATAGCAGCACTGCTGTGATATGTGGGGAAGAGATGAGATGAAAGTAGGGCTGAGGACCCGAGGAGACTTACTGTTACCAAGCCTTGAGCGATAACCATCGGGCAACTGGTGTGAGACCATAAACCATGGCACCGTTGTGGACAACGTGAGTGTGGAAGACCGGAAACATGAGGAGAGTAGCTGTCATTCAATCTCCAGCTATAACCAACACGCAAATGGGTTGAAATCGATAATAATAATAATAATGATAATAATAATAATAATAAAATTAATAATAATAATAATAATAATGATAAAAAGAATAATAATAATAATATTATTAATAATAATAATAATAATAATAATAATAATAATAATAATAATAATAATAATAATAATAATAATAACAATAACAATAATAATAATAATAATAATAATAGTAATAATAATAATGGACTTCAAAATCGAAATAAGAATTTCAGACTGAAACGATAAAATTAGGAAGTAATACACCATTATAACAAAGATCTGAATTAATTAATGAAAAATAATTCATCTTTAATATTAAATTATCAAATATGTACGAAAAAAATTAAATGAAGATCAGAAAATAACCCAACAGTATAATCACGAACCGAATATCTTACACTACAGAAACATTGCAGCCCTTTGTAACACACACATACGAAATATGCTTATGAAACACTCAGCTTTATATGATATTTGCTACCAGTGCATTGACAGAATAGAGCACAAAAGTGAAACATGAACGAAAACATTATACCGGATAGACTACAGCTAGAACACAGTTTTAACACACACACACACACACACACACACACACACATATATATATATATATATATATATATATATATATATATATATATATATATATATATATATATATATATATATATATATATATATATATATATATATTATACTTGTGTGTGACTCTATGTGTTGGTGTGAGTGTGTGTGTGTGTGCATTTATGTTATTATTTCCATGTCGAATCATAATAATTGGAGTGGTGTTGCAAGTCGATTTCAATGTGATCAAA
>OY735198.1:25550680-25560680 GCA_963457665.1 Thysanoteuthis rhombus
GTAGACGTATAAATATTGTCTCACATTTTGTTTGCAACATGAATCCTTACGAAGAGGCCAATATCATCATCGAAAAAAAATTCTAAATGTGTTGGATATTTCATATTTAGTAACAACTTTTGTTTTTTTTTTTGTTGTTGTTTTTTTCTAATTCAACCTTCCCTTGGCTTTTAAACTGAAGAATCTATAACCGACGAGGATTTCAATTTTTTGAATATATACATATATATATATATATATATATATATATATATATATATATATATATATATATATATATATATATATATATATATATATATATGTTGACTTATTGATGATTCCTTTCTTTCCACATACCAGTGGAACTGTGCTTGTTTATCTAGTTTACTGAGATGTTTTCTCGGGGGTCTTGTTCATATCAGAGTATCTAATATTATATGTTCACTTATCTGTAACAACTCTGAATGATAATTCATCCATCTGCACTGAATTGTTTATGAGGAACCACCAATCAGAAATGTTGCCAAAATCAATATGGATTTATTCAGTTCTTTGGATTATCTAGCATTCGTGCATGTTTGTTCTGAAAATTAAACATTTTTGCGATCACTGCTCTACACGTATACTCATTTTTAATTGATTATCCCAAAAATAAAATGCTACCAAAAGACACTGGCTGCATGACAGCTTCAATTGAATCACTGAGAAGACCAGTTCTATTTCCAATCATTTATTCAAAAGTTAATGATTCTGTTGAAGTTTTAGTAATAAAAAAAAAAAGAAGCAAAACTTCCTAAAGAACATCAGTCTATCCCCAATGTTATATTTGTAACGTCCCTTTTTAGATATATTTGATTAGCTGGCAGCTTTTTTGAAACATTTTCTACCGACAGAAGAAATAGATTATAACGTCGCATGGCATTTTTAATGCATGAAGCTAAGAATACAGTTCTAATATTGTCTTTTGTGAAACGTGAGGAAAATGTGAAAAAGTATTCATGACAGATCTTTTAGGTGATATGTTTGCTCCCACTCAGAAAATTTAAAAATTCAATTCCAATTGACCATTTTTACTTCAATGTAAATGTTCTACTAAAAAAAATCACTTCTCATAAATATATACATATATATGCTTATATGTAATTGTATGTACCCATGTGTGTATGTGTTTTTGTGTGTAGATGCATCTGTTTGTGCATGTATGAGTGTGTGCATATGTTGTTTCTGTTTATATCCGAGACTCTTTCTATCAAACTTTCAATAATATATCTAGAAACACTGTGGTGTAACTTCTGCATGAATTCTAGTGTACTATTCGCTACAGTATGGTTGACTGTGGAAAATGTGAACGAGTGAGGATTCCGACTAATAAATTTCCAATCATTACACTACGTGCGTACGAAATGTCATCGTAGATGGTCGTTCAATAAATTTCTTACCCTTACAAATATGTACAAACAGACAAGTTGTGTTTGTATATCTGATTGTGGTTATCTGACAAAAGAAAATTCATATAATTAGTACAAATCACAAATTATGGGGAGGAATTATCCCTAATTTTCCTCCATTTTCATTTAATTGACGTACCATTGAATTAATGACAATCCTCCAGCCATAATAACTGTAGGTAGAATTCCTTTGTATAGATTTATTTTTGAAAGCATTCTTGAGAAACAGCCTTTTTTGAAACATTGACTGATAATGTTAAATATAAACAAGGATGAAGGGGCTGTCATACAACCGATTCAGTAATGTCTGGATTACTACTATACTTTAACGAATATATGTAACAGTTTGCATCATTTTACGGTGGGTAATGTAGTAGTGTTTTCCCTTAGCGATTTTAGGTCACATAGATAGAGCAGCAAAATGATGGTGACATAAAAACAAAATCAGGGATTCAGGAAAGTCGATGGTATCTCATGGACTTTAGCTGGGGTTTGCCTCAGACTACTGTTACATTTGGTTACAACGGTTAATTCCACCCTAAGTCACTCTAGCAAAAGTCGTGGGTGAATATATATAAAAAAAAACAGCTGCCAGAAAGAAGGAGCAGGGACACAGAAATTACCAGTTAAGAGCCAGCTTATGCATCGTAGCAGACTGTGATCAAAGTCTGAGATCCATACCAGAAAGACAGAACCAAATACAGCTGCATTTGTATACTTTTCGTTTCGCCAGAAGCACTGCCTACTGCCATAGTAAAAAAGAGTTTGTATTAAGGTAATAAAATCGTGATGTATGGTTTTCAAAAGAATATGTTTTCTACTTTTTTATTAGTTCACCTAGTCATGGCTCACTGAATGTGTATGTATATTGCTGACATATTTTCTTTTGGTTCACAAGATTTCTTCTTCAAAGCGGTGATAACAAAATTCAAAACAAATTGTATCCAACTAATGTCTGTAACGCAAAATCTGTATATTATGTAACGAATCACGGTTTCACAGGGTGTGATGTCTTCTGTTTACGGGTGTGTCCTTCGCTGCACACGTGTACTATTTATTGCCTGTTCTCGTCTTGTCTTCTCTGTAGCTGCATCTAAATCAAAGAGTTATCCAGCACTCCCAGCACCAAGCCAACAATCCAATTTGTATTTCTATAGAATATCCTGTCATTAAGATCCGTAAAAAGTATTGACTTCACAACTGATAATTTAGACATGGGATAAGTTACATAGTTCTTGGAATGTAAATGGCTTAGAAATGAAGATCAAACTTCAAAGAGTTTAGCAGATGGAAAGCAACACACCACGCATAGAAAATATTTGTTTCATGAAGAATCATATGTACACCAAGTATACGATGATGAAAAAACCACAACACCATAGAAATTACACGTACAGCCTACATGCAGAGTACAGACACACAACGTTCCGGATCGAGAGCAAATAACTGAAGAATGTATACCACCACATCCACCTTGGACAACAAATTTCCAAGGAATTTTCAAAATAAAATGTAATCAAGCGAGGAATCATACTGTTGGCTAGCTTTTGGTAGAGCAAGCTCAACTTTCAAGGACAAAACCCCCACGAACCCTAAAAAGAAGGGTATATAACCCATGAATCCCCCTGATAGTCAGCTATGGAGCAATTATATAGGACCTATCCAAAAAAGTGGTCTTCAAATTGAAAACAATGCAGTTTGAGCATAACAGAATCATTCTCAACCTTGCATGGAGAGATTATAAGACAGATCAGTATATTGAAGAAAAGACAGGAGTCCAAAATATCAAAGAAACAATGAGAAAACTCAGATAGTTATGGGCTAATCATGCAGCAAGGCTGTCAGACAGCCACTGGACTAGACTCATATGGATATTCACGGATAATATGCAGAATTTCGACTGATAGAAAATGGCAGATCTTGGAGAACAACTTTGTTCCCCAAGGATGCTATGTGACGGCTGCTGCTCCAACTGATGATGATAATGATGATAATGATCATGATTACGGTTGGACACACTGATAACTCCAGTATAGCATATTCAGCGAACTTTAGCAGTGATCAACCTGTTCAATACTTGGATGGATGACCATTGATGAACTGTACTGCGACCAATCAGATTGTTATGAGTCGGACTAAGCAAAACTAAGTGAATTCAAACAATCTATTGAATCGATATTTAATACGTACTTTTTACTCGGAATATCTGTTTGGTATTTTCTTCTTGCTCAAAGGAAAGAAGAAATGCAGAAGAAAGAACAAAACAATCAAAACAATAAACAACCATTATTGTTCATAGTTATTATGTATATTTTGAATGAAAGAAAGTATTGTAAAAAACACCGAAGCATTTCGTTATTTGTAAGATGATAATCTTGTATTCATACGAAAGTTTAAATTGAATCCCACCTGAGGTCCTTTTTTTACCTCGCCAGTAATGGTCCTAAATACCAATGGGATGGTTGCATTCCGATGGTTGGGATCCCAAGATATGCTTACTCAGAAATGTTTCAAATGAAAGAAGAGTTTTAAGTTGAAAGTTGAAAGATTTTAAATTTCAGAAAGTGGCATCAAACACCAAGCAACGAAACACGAATCTGTATTTATATATTTAGCTTACACTCTTCCACGGCTAAAAACGCTGGCGAGTGTATCTTCCGGGAAGAGTTTTCTTTCATGAAGTGATAGAACATTTAGAGTAAAAGAGGAAAAAGATGCAGTTTGCTTCGTCTCTAAATCTTAATCGTTCGTATACAATGTGATGTATGTAAAAGAAAATGTATAGTTCTGATAAAATGCACATATATTGCACAAACTTGACCATCTGCATGAATTAATCAAAATTTTATTTCAATCATTCTTTTGTGGGCTCATAAGGGAAATTTCAGTACATGTCAAAGCCAATGTATAAAGTTGGTGCATGAAATAATGTGATGGTTTCTTGAAATCAAAGTCAAAACGAGATCACAACTCCCAGGATAATTATTCATTCACCATTTATCAAAATATTATGAGTTTTTTTGTCCAAAGATTAGTTGATTACATTTTTCAAATCTATATTCACAATAGTATTAGTCATCTGATGCAAAATTTTATCAAACCGTCTTTGCACAAGATATGTGAGTAGTTCATTGCCTGCTTCTCGAAGTCAGCTACTAATATGATCCAGACACAAAAAATTCATAGAAAACAGGATATATAGTCTATGAATCTGGGAGAACGAAAAATAAAAAATTAGAAAAATTCCCCATATCCTAATATAAACAATATTCACCAGCGGCAAAGATTAATTGTAAGAGTTACTTTTTCCAAAAAGCTCGATGTTCATCTGGTTGAAATCGAAATTTTTTATGGAATCTAAAAGCTGTATATTCATGACATCGTTTGCATTGGATTATGTTCCCCTGTAATTTGTCGTGGCATGATGAGCTTTCCCTCGATTCTACTAGTATTGAGACATCTTGAATATAGACTGTAGTATCCAAGCAAAGAATGTTTACTTACGCTGATAAACATCTGCCATTGTAAAACATCAGGCAAAATCAAACTTTGATTCCGTGTATAAAGACTACCTTATTTTAGACGATTTAAAAACTGACAGTTTTTTTCTCCTTTTGACCGTAAATATGCATACCATATGCATATAGAACCCATTTACGCATCAGTATCTTTCTGCTTCTTAATGAATTACTTTAATTTTAGCATTCTTTCATTTTATATGCCTACTTAAATTTAAAGAGTTCATGTATGCATAGTATCGCCGTATTGAGCGATTTCCAATGCTTCGATTCATCGACTATCATTGATAACTTTTTGGCGACTGTTCCAAATGATAATTTTTGTAATGAATAGGTTGGATTATGGATATTGAGTTTCCGAAGAAAAACAGCCTGAATCTAGAAGAGAGTAGAGAGTTGGCAATGTATCTAGACACTGCTAGATAAATGGAGAAATTATGGGATATAAGGTTGACAGTCGTCTAACCTCTGTTGATATATATGGAACAGTCTCCAAGAAAATATCGAAAATAATGGAAAAACAGATCAGAAACCTGAGTAACATTCAAAACTATCTAAATGACAGTATCAGAACTCCAGTAAGAGTGATTTGGGGGTGTACTGGAATATTGAAGAGCATTACTGTCATTCACTCTCTAATGAGAGCAATTAAGCATGAATGGTGCATAATCTCAAAGTTTGCAAAAATTATGTACAACAGTTAATATCTAACTACAATTGTAAAATCACTGCTAGTATGCATGTATGTGTATCTTTATATTTGTCTTTGGTTTTGTGTGTGTGCATATGTGTGTGTAATTGTGTCCATGCACCATGATTACCTGACAACTAGCCATCGTAAAGTGTTCAACTTCGTCATACAAATTTAGTCAAGGCCGGGAGGAGTTCGAAGCTTTTAGTGATCAGCAATTCTCCGGAAATCTAATTCATCATCATCATCATCATCATCATCATCATCATCATCATCATCATCATCATCATCATCATCAGTCTTTTAACGTCCATCGTCAGACATGGACCTTCCCCCTAGAATTCGCCATATCTCTATCATTGGCGTAGCAGAGCCAGTTCTTTCTGAATTTGTCTAAGTCGTCTCTCCATCTAACATTCTGCCGGACTCAGTTTTGCTTGTGATCTCGGGGGATCCATGTCATGAGTTTCGATGTCCCTCAATTGTTCGCCATTCTTGCAACATGGCTGGCCCACCGTCATTTGAGATTGTTAATGGATTCTACAATGTCCCTGACTCTTGTCTTTTTAATTAATAAAACATTACAGGTTATAGAACTTTATTCTGAAGAATTGCAAAGTATTTATATTTAGATACTAAAACTGGCAGCTCTGTGAAATACCTGAAACACTTCGAAGACTTAGTTCTGTATCATTGGCTGGAAGGTCTTTCACATATTGGTTATAAAATTATGACAGAGTTTTGAACACAACATAAAGTATCATCACTTCCAAACATGTACTTGTGTGCAATGATAATTATTCTCTGTGACCTGTTTTTTTCTATTTTGTCTCGTACTTCTTGTCACTGTAATTTTTTTTCAGAAGCTCTGCCAGCACACTTATTTTGCACTCAGTCAATAATTACATTGTAAGAGAACAACTCCTTTTGCAGTTGATTAGCGCTTCATTTGTTTAGATAAACACATTTTTGGCTCGTTAAATAAGTGTATCATCTATACCTTCCATGATTATTGGTGCTACAAGTAGTAACGACTTAGATCCAAATACCTTTTACAGTCTATACTTTTTTGTTAGAAAAAACACAGGTTACCAGATTTCTGGTCAAGCTCCACCTGACAATGGCCATGTACGTGACCTACTCTGGTGGAAAACCCATTTCCCATAACATGTAAAAATAGACTGGATATTATTCATATTGATCACATGGGAAGCAGCGTGCATGCCCTGAGCCAATTTTGTGTATCTAGTTTATATGCTTGGTAGGATACTTTTCCCAATGCAATGAAAGTGCGGAAGTACTGTTTCATTGCTAATGTTGTACCTTAAAAGAAGCATCAAGCAAGATTCGATCATATTAGATCCAAGTCCTTAGTTGGTCATCATTGGCACTAACATGTAACAATTTACGAGGTGCACCAGCTATATTCTTCTAGATGTTCAAATATCTTTCTCCCCATTTACGAATTTTTGGATCCCGAACGTTGGCAAACAGCTCTAAACTTGGCAAATATTTCATGAAAGAGGATATCTAAACCCATCAAAAACGATGTCAGATTTTGAAGTTAATGTTGTCTTTTTAAAAATCGATTGACTTGTGTTGCATATCTATCATTTTGCGTAAAATTAATTGAATTCACATGTAAGTTTCCAACTGGATCAAACTTTAGAATTTTGAACTCTAAATGAGATTCAACTTATGCCTTTCAAGACTTTGAAGTTTAAGCATGGTTGCATACGGTGTAATGGTCATCGATTCGTTGATTGTAAAAAATCTGGTGTATGATATGTATGATAAAAGATTATTAAAATGTACATGGTATGTCTCAAATGTAGATGTATGGGGTGAAAGTAATATAGCTGGCTTATCAGTAGAACTGGGGGATGAATATCAATTCATTTTTAGAAAATTAAAAAAAAAAAAATATGCTCAGGCCTGCTCCATTGAGATACTGTTCTATGCACATGTCGTGTGCGTTATATCTATCACAAGTTTCCGTTAGAATATCTTGACAGAAATGTTATCCTCTGGAATATTAAGCTAGAATTCAGCTAAAATGTTTCTTCCTAACATACGTTTGATGTATTTGACATGATGACGAAGTACCACGGGTTGATAAAATTTAGAGCGTGTCGTATGGAATTACTGAAATACAATTTAGCAAACAACATATGGGATCTCATTAAATACTTTGCAGAAAAGATCAGTGATTTGAAAAGGTTTAAAGTATCATCAATAGAAAACAAAACGTCGAAAAAATATAACCCAGCAGTTATGGTATTGCAGGTTTTAGCAACGTATTCAGCCATCTCTCAGATAGAGTTTTTTTTTTCGTATCCCTCTGCCAACTGTTAAATAATTTATGCTAGCTTGTGAATGATGTTTTCCTTTGCCGTTTGGAAACAGACAGGGAGATTGTTTATAAGAAGATAAAATAACACTTAGTATTCGCTGATGCCTACTGTTGAGCAAAACAAACATGACTTCAGTGGTTAGCATTTGTGCCGACTGCTATTTCAACTTATCCTTTCAACATTTTATACCTTAGTGGACGTCTGCAATGGTTGTCGTGCTGAGCCCGGTATTTTATCAGAAAATAAATCTGAAGGGGGTATGTTCAAGAGAACCTTTAACGGACACCAGTGTGTAGCCTTGAACTATCTATGAGGTCTTTCTATTGATTTTTTTCCAAGAATTCAGGTTATTTTCTCGTTTTGAAAATATTAAGATTCTGCTTTTCAATTTTGTCTGTAGAGTCTAGTTTCAATTAAATGCACTGCTTTTATATATTTTCATGTGTTCATATGCATACACAAGAATACCCCCCCCACACACACACATATATATATATATATATATATATATATATATATATATATATATATATATATATTTATGGATATATGGATAGATAGATAGTAATTAAATGAGTACGTTAGATTATTATCACAATGTGGATTGCAGGACAAATAATTGGAGAACAACCGTGGTAATAACTCGTGGAATCATCGATGTTACATGCATTGCTTCCAGTTCATGCATAATAAGGGTATATGACACTGATCCCAATCTCCTTTTTGGGTGCCCTCGGAATTTTTCTTGTCAACTTTTACTGATAGGGGAAAATGCGAAGTCTTAAAGCCTGCGATGCTGCTTATATATATATATATATATATATATATATATATATATATATATATATATATATATATATATATATATATATATATGTTTGCCATCTTTGCAATTATCTGCTTCTTTAATATAGATAAATAAAACTGAAATCCTTCAGTTCCTATTGATTTTCCTCTGCTACGACACCTGAATAAAAAAACAATAAACAATCACTATATAAGAAATAAAATGAAAAATATCGTGAAACTTCAACATAATATCTTGAAAACAAATAAATAAATAAATAAATACGTGTATATATATATATATATATATATATATATATATATATATATATATATATATATGTATGTGTGTGTGTGTGTGCGTATGTGTATGCATGCATGTGTTTTTGTTTGTGCATGTGTGTATGTATATGTGTGTATAAAAATCATAAAACTGTTTAGTCTGCTCTTACTCTCCTCCACTTTCCCTTTTTTCCATTGTTCTTTGTTCATTCTTTTGCCATCAATTTTGTGTTCCGAGAATTAGATAAACTATCATATGAACTAATGTAACGGAAAGAAAGACCAAAACAATTTCACCTTCCTTAGCTTATTTTCTCTACTCTATTATTCATATGGACTTTATTAGGTGATTCAATTTTGGTCTGAATTAAATAATTCCAGCTTCCTTAAGTCTGTCGACTTCCGTTGTGTTTGAAAAGAAAACACCCCTTCTCTACACTCGGATGAGAAGAACACTGCAGAAAGAATCAGCAGAAATGATGTAGTAACTGCAAAATTTAAAAAAAAAAACGATGGGATAAACAATCCGGACGATAGTTAATAACTGTGAAATTCAGATATCAATAAACGAGTATACACTCATACAAAGTGAATCATGCACTGACACATTCGTCCACGTGCACATGTGTACATACATGCACACACGAGCATGCATATATAATTTGTATTTACGTATGTCTTAAGTGAAAATATCCAAGTGCGTATAGGAATCTCTCATTCATATACTCATTCAAAGAGTACAATTGTATTTGGATCTTTGAGCTTCTTTCATCACTAATGTACTCTTAATGTTCGAAGTGCGCCTATATTTCTGTCTAGATTTATTGCTTCTCTTGAAGGCTAATGTTTAAGGCGAAAAGCAAAAAATTCTGGAGTGGTATATATTTACGACGACAACTATCACTGTCTTCCTAAAAGTACGTTTGTTTTCGTGTTTCA
>OY735198.1:25563180-25580680 GCA_963457665.1 Thysanoteuthis rhombus
TGCACACATCACATATCATACAGAAACCGTCATCCCTGTTCGTTCGTTTTTCTCACGCTATAGAAAATGGATAGAATGGAAGGATATATGACTATACAAGCTATCCTACCTCGATGGTTCCTGTCCTTTTAGTAGTAGCATACAATTGAATTTTGCTAATAAATGGATTCTTCTCAAAGCAAAATTACCGTTTCCATCTGATTCCATTCTGTAATCACTTCAATATAAAATAAGAATATCAGGCGAAAACTATTCAAAGTATGCAATTTGTCAACACAGGCTTTCTGTATATATATCTCTCTCTCTCTCACTCTCTCTCTCTCTCTCTCTTTATATATATATATATATATATATATATATATGTATTTATATATATATATATGTATATACATATATATATATATATATAGATAGATAGATAGATAGATAGATAGGTTTCAAAAAACGATGAGTTCAATAAAAACAAGACATCATTGAGAGCGAGTATTGGTAATTTTTAGACACATTTTGAAATGCCTACCCCAAGACTGGATGGTGTTTTTGTTTCTGTGTTAATGCTAGAATCAGATATACAATCCCTGAATAGTGAACATATTTGTCAAGAAAATAGATTGAACTAGACTTTTTTTAGTGTATGCTTAGTGTTATTAGTGAAGATGGGTTTTATATAATACAATTATATGATATATATATTATTAATTATAATTAATCTTACTTGTTTATAATGATCATTATGTGTTGTGTTTCTACGCATTCGCTTTTAATCGTATCCCATTTCAGATGAAACCAGAAATCTTGTAAAAAAATGCTGAGCCATCAAGCCACCGACAACCAGAGAGAAGATTGGAGAAGCTGATATATATAAAATAACTAAAAAGAAACGATGAGAAAACAGAAGATACACGGCAGCGGTCATCGAAACGACTCTCGAAAAAAGTGGAGCCTCAAAGCTATAAACGAAGGCCCCAATTCAGGATGAAAGAAAATAGCATCCTCGAGGAAAATGACGACCTAACAACAGACAGACACAGGATTGTCGAACCTTCAGAAAACTTCCACCAAAAACTCTGTTTATCCAAACAAGGACTATAAATTGAAGAGAATACGCAAGACACGAGCAATAAATTTGAGGATTTCTCAGAAATAACTCCGGAAGAGGTAAAACAAACCATAAAACAGACAATGAAAGGAAAAACCCTTTACCAAACGACATCACCATGGACATACTCAGAAAAGTCGGTAATATCATCACAGGGAGACTAGCCGTCCTGTTCAAACAGATGAAAAGTCCCAGATGATTGGAATACTGCAATCATAATGCTTTCATGTGAAAAAGAAAACTAAATACCTCAAGAGCTACACATTGATAAGCTAACTCAACTGCATATACAAACTTCTGACAAAAATCATCATCAGGCAAATCACAAAAACAGTGGATGGAAACCAATTACGGGAGCAAGCTGACTTTAGAGGAAGTTTCTTCACCATGAACAGCCTGCATTCGATAATTCAGCTGAACGAAAAAGCAACGGAATATTAGGTACCACTCGCCGTTGTATCCATCAATTTCAACAAAGTCTTCGAAAAGGCCTTGGAAATCCCTAAGACAATGGAAGCAATTTCTCTATATGGCATTTGCTGCAACATATATACAATCACAGTTGCACCTTCATCAGATTACATAAAGAGCCTTTTTAGCTCCAAAAAGAGTTGAGAAGAAGTGATACCAGCTCATCTAAACTCTTCACAGCCTAGTTTGAGATGATTTTCAGAAGACTAAATTAAGAGAATAAAAGAATCGAAATACACGATGAATATTTGAACAACCTCAGATTTGCTGATGGAATTCATTCTTTGCAAAGAATCTGCACGGCCTCCAACTAATGCTAGATGAACTAAACAAAAAGAGCCCAAAAAATCAGCTTGCACATGGATTTTGGCACGACAAAGTCATATGCAACAACCCAAGTGGAAATAAGAACATTAAGATCAAAATCGAGGATACGAAACTGTGGCGACTACACCAGTGCATCTACATGGAAGAATGAATCCCCATGAGACCCTCAGATCAATAAAAAATCAAGCAAAGAATCACCCTAAGATTGCTAAACTTTTGCAGGGCAAGCTCAAACTCTAAAAACAAGAAGATCTCTTTCATTCTTAAAAAAGAAATAAAATTGGTATACAATCAGTGCATCCTCCGAATTATGTAGCTGACTCTCAGAACCAAACCAAAAGACATACCTGCAAATTAAAAACCATGCAACGTGCATATGGAATAATCGTGCTAAACCTTTCATGGAGGGACCACAAAAGGCATATCTGGAAGAAAACAGAAGTCATGGACATCATAGGATTCATTAAGAAAAATCTCAAATAGCTGTGGGCTGGCCATGTTGCAAGAATCGCAGACAACCAATGGACATCACAACTTAAGACGTGGATCCCCATAAATCACATGCACAACTGACGCCAGCAGAGTATTAAGTGTAGTAACGAGCTAGACCAATCACGTAAATACTGACCTCGAGACGCTCACGATAGAGAAGTATAGCAAATCCAAAGGAAAGTCTACGATCAACGACGGCTGTTAAGTGACTGATGATGATGATCATCATCATAATTTTGATGAAATACGATGAAACAATTCTATTATTGATAATTTTCACGACTACTCTATCTTTTCATTTTTTTTCTCTTTCCTCTCAGTCCGGTTTCCCTTTGAAAACAGCGTTGATAAAAAAAAAAAGAAAAAAGATTTTAACTTTCAAAGCACACGGTAAGCTCAGTGTTCGCCCGAGAAATTCTTTAGCTGAACTTCAAGACAACTAGGAAAAAAAATCTCAAACCTCTCTTCTGATCTGAAGATATTTTTGTGTACATTCTGATCAATCATTTCACTTTGTGGTAATTTCATTAAAAACAAAAGAAAAAGTAATCCAAAAAAAGTAACGATAAAAAGTGTTAATATAGATATTAATAATGATTTATATGAAAATAATAAATAAAATGAATTTATACGGAAATTATAATTAAAAAGAATAGGTTCTTCAAATTATTGCTTTTGTCGAAATTGCTATCTGTATTATTCTCTCTAAAATATTTAATCTATAATCATTCGAATCTAATACTCCAGATCTATTTGTATTGTCGCCCTACTTATTTACAATGGCTGTGTTGTGGCAGGAGTTTTTGGCAACTTCGCTCAAAAGATTTGTTAAAGTTGTTATCCGTGCGCTATAGTCATGAATCTTTCATTCCCTTAGCTTTGTGCACAACACGCAAGCAAGGATGAGTTGTGATGTGCTCGAAGTTCCCCTCATAAGAAAAAAACAAAAAAAATCAAACAAACAAACTACAATGAATAAATAACCTTCATATTCGGGGTTAACTATCCGAAACTTTTTAATACTGTTTAAAACGTTAACTGATACATTTTTTCATGGTGGTTTCGCAGTCAAGTGACCTAAACATTTTCATGCGTTTCAAATAATGGAATTGAAAATTGATTGAAAAGTCAATAAAAATAGAACTACATTTATTCATCGTCTTCATTTTTAAAAACCTGTCTCCCAAATGTTTATGCGTGTATAAGTTTGTATGTGTGTGTGCGTGCACACATGTATGTGTGCATATGTTCATGCACATTCTCAAACTTGCATTATCGTATCAAATTTCACAGAATACATATATATATATATATATATATATATATATATATATATATATATATATATATGTTTGATTGCAACCTACTTTCAGGGAAAGCATCTAATTAGTTTCACAAATACTTATTTGTCAACCTAATTTTCTCCTATTCCAATACAGTTAATTCAGTGATGAATATTAATCAGAAAGATAAAACATCACACAAGAAGATATCAGATCCCAATTTCAGTTAATGATTATGCTTTCAAGGTATGAATTTATTGTTTCAACCTCGAGTATATATCAACGTGCATTTTGTCCTCACTATGATACATAGGTTCTGTTTGCTGATGATTCATCTTGCGTTGCTCACAAAGGAGCTGCCCTGCAGCAGATAACATCGTTCATTTTGGCATCTCCTACAGGCAAAAACATTCACAAATATATATATATATATATATATATATATATACATATATATATATATATATAAAGCAGCAAATACATCAGAATATCAAAACTTGCAATGCCAAGGAATATATTTCAAGTTAGAAAAAAAAATAAGATCGAAAATAAATATGAGAAACAATGGCAAATTTGAATTTTAGCAAAAATTGAACAACATTAGTTAGAAACATAGTCTTATTGCCGAATATATATATATATATATATATATATATATATATATATATATATATATATATATATATATATGTATGTATATATATTACATATTAAGAGATAGAATGCTAAGGAAAGTGAATGTGAGAGTGATTGTGTGTGAGAAGTTAAATTTATACACGCATTCACGCAAAAATATTCCAATTCCGATACTTATATATGACATTGTTCATGATTCAATGTGTCTTGCTTGTATGTTTACATACATGCTTCTAAAGGAATTGAAACAAGCAACTGTGAAAGCGGTGTACAAAAATTGTCGATGATCACACAAAAAGTGATCAAATAGAGGATTAACCGCTTTATCGAATACAAGCAAGCTATATCCTAATTGTTAGAAGCAAAACCACAAAAATAATTGTTTTAATATTAAAATAGAGCATTCTGAAATCACGATAACAATTACCCATGAGGCAATGTGGAATGTATAGAACTAATTGTTTTGTCACTGGCAAATTCCATGGAAGGAGTCCTAAGGTTTTAAAACCATGCCATTAAAAAGAAATTCAAACGTAAATTTTAACTTTCCCATTTTGAGAAAAAAAAAACAACAAAAAAAAAACAAACAACAAAAACCAGCAACAAAAGAACCTGCCTCTCTCTTTGAGTTGCCACTCTGTTGAATTCAATGGATGGTGATGTTGCAGGAATCAAACCGGCGACCAATAAGGTTTCTGTACCAATGTAGTGTTGCTCTCAACTTTGAGCTAAACAGTCGCTGTTAATGAAAAGGCTCGAATTACTACTTCACCTCAAAAGTCTCATTCGCTTTAACAGCAGTCTATATATGCTGCATTTGTTTTATTGCTTGATTTTTTCATCATATGCAAGTTGTTTAGGCCAAATGATACAATTCACTTGTAATAACAAGAGGAAATTTCATGTAGAGTATTATAATATAACATAATTTAAAATCATTCTGTCTTATTCTGAATGATAATGATATGTGTATGACCCTATTTTAACGCTTTGTCAAGAAATTAAGATAATTCAAGGAAATAACTGTTTATGCATTCAGTCTGTGAATTGACAGGGGATGGGGGTGCATATTGTTGAATCATGTTCATGGTGAGCTTGCAATAATGAGTACCATTGCCGAAGGAGAATCATCTGCTTCATCTTTGTTCATCTGCTCTGATAGAATAATCAAATGTTGGATATATGTAGTTAACTGTGAAGCTAATTTAGATTTTGATTAATGAGAGATTTCATGACGAAATGATGAAATTCCAAGAACTATGAGGATCCGTTGTTCATATGGATGGTGTATGTGTTTGTGGAAGATCGGGGTGGTAGTCAATCGAGAGATTATGTGAGTCGGAAGCTTGATCATGGCATGCTTGTCATGCCTCTTGGGGGATCGACCACTGAGAATCTGGTTGTTTATTTTACATCAAATATAAGCCAAGAATAGAATACTTTGAGATGCCATTTACATTACACTTTCTTCTGGGAACGATACACATCTCCATAGTCAATGCAAATATCGAGAAGCAACAGATGTACAAAGTAGAATGAAGGTTCTTCGAATGCAATGTACACAATCTGATCGAACCCAACCCTTCGGTACACTAAATTTGAATGGCTGAAAATTGAGGCATTGATATGCATGTAGCACCGCTCAAACTTTGAATGTTCTTTACATTTCAGGGTGGGATTTCTGCATGATACGGTCAAACAAACCTTTCATTGTATCGAACAATCCGACTGTGAGTAAATCATTTACTACAGAATTTAAAACGCATGCTCAGATTTTCTTTGCGGTTTTAATTCAGCTGCTGCATCAGATAACACATACCAATGGAAATAAAGGGCTACGAAATCATAGATCTATTTTAGAATTCAGAATGGTATTGTCAATTATTGAATCGTTCGTTTCAACGTGATCAATTGATATTTTAAAATTTAGCATCAGCTATTGGTGATTATCCTAATCGCTCATATCAAATATAAATATGAAAAACGCAAGAAGTACGATTATATATATATATATATATATATATATATATATATATATATATATATATATATATATATATACATTCACACATTTGTGTGTGTGTGTGTTTGTGTGTGTGTGTGTGTGTGTGGTCTATATGAGCATATAAGCACTGGGCAATCGTTGTACACAATATCTACTGACCAATATAGAAGTGGGAACACCTGAGTCAAGAATCTAGAATAAACGGCTTCGGTTGATCATTCAACAGGAGCCGACATATAACTACCGTTTTATAGCAGAAAACTATTTGGGAGGGTTCAATTAAAAAATGGATTGATGGGTCATCGATCAATAGACTTGTGGGGTAGTTTTTGCTCAAAGTCTCAATATTTCGAAAAGCAAGCACATAGTTTTGTAGTCTCCGAATAGGAATCAACTATAATAGAATCACATCGTAAATTGCAGCCCAACAGAAATTTTGATGTCAGTGTATCCTCGAACTACCAAATGACCATTTTCGTACACATGATAAGCAGTAAATATTTCATTTTCCAACCATTTGGTTTAATTGTTGCAGATTGTACGAGTAATATATATATACACACACATGAACACATATATGTATCACACACACACACACATGCACAGACATATGTATGACCAGCCAGCCAGCCGGCACGGCAGACAGGCAGATAGTTAGACTAATTTGTGGACTGGTGAAGCTTAGGTTTTTCAATATCTGTGATAGTTCTGCCTGTTCATATATATATATATATATATATATATATATATATATTATAAGCAATGGATATATCATCCAACAGAATGAATATAAATTGCGTTATTTATACGTTCTTTATATCAATTTCTCAAACAAAACAAATATTTTAGCTGCCTTTCACAAAAGAGGGAATTCCAGACGGAAGTTTCTACATTCTTTATAGCCAATTTCGAAATTTCACATTCAGCATTGGGATAAAGATCTTCCACCTATATCAATTGAAGTCGATGGAACGTGTATTCCCTTTTTCGAATATAAACGATCACATGTCTTTGAAATTCCGGTAGAAATTACATGTATAATTCGAGAACCACGCAATGAAAATCCTGAAAGAGAGAAGAATATCACCTTGGATCAGAAACGGCTAGAATTAGGGACATTACAACGAATATTTAGATAATAAAAGTTGAGATTTCTGAACACTTAGTAAGGATGAACAACTGATCGAACATAAGTTGAAATGATAAGTTCCATTAGGACAAAAAACGTAACAGAAGAAAACCACTTACAAGATGGGGGAACGTGTAAAGATGTTTGCAGCTAAGATATGGCAAGGTCAGTGCAGTCACTTTCGACATGGAAGAAAATAGAAGAGTCTTTTGTCTAGCAATGCCCGCTGCTGTTCATGATGATATGATACATTACAACAGAGTAACCCGGTCCTCAACACTGGTCCACTCAAATATTCTCATCATATTTCCTGAATCGAGTATACTTGGTTCCTGTCCAAGATTCACGAATATGTGTTGCGTGCCTGAAGACGTCTAACGCCAGTGAAATACCTATAAGACAGTTTATTACAATTTGGCTAGGGAAGTACATGACAATAAATGAATTGTCAATGATAATGTTTGCCTTGTTGTCGGTAGAGATGGCGTCGCTCAACATGATTGGCACTCTTGCTGTAGCGGTCTTGGGGGTTGAAAGCTAAAATGTCGGTATAGTTTTCCGATTGGATGACGATGTTGAATGCTTCACTAATTGCGCGAGGAACTGGATAGGTTCACGTTTATATAGGGGATGTTCGTACATAATAGACACATTTTAGATTACAAAGAACTGTATTCTTTAAAGGAAACTGAGCAGTATGATTGCAGACAATATGCATTGCAATATTATATAAAGGGTTCGTAACACTTGGATTTTGCAATTATTTAATGTTTAGGATCAACCAATCATAAATAATTTTATGATTATTTGAAAGGAGGAACATTATCTTACTAAATGAAACTTACTTACAATAACAACATCTCAAAAAAGGTATTATTAACATTTTGGTCGCCTGCTATAGATCATCGGTTATCGGGAATTTTCTGCTATAGCAGTGAGTTCAAAGACCAATATTATTTCTATCATGATGTCAATATAAGATTAAGAATCTCTATAACTGATCTATTTTTTCTATTGTGATAGCTTGCCTAACAATGTTTGTTTTTTCTTGGACCATATCCAACTTAGTGTATTATATTTTCTGACTACTCTTCTTACTTTTCCCCTCTATCTTGTTTCAACTTTTCAGCTGATGCAAAGCCCAAGAAGAAATCAGTTTTCCTTTTTAGAAGTTGAACCAAATATTAGTGTTAATCATACGTAGCAAATGGTCACAATCAAGTAGTCAGTGGACAAACTGCGCTAAAGAAATTTTGGAATGGGACGACGACTTACCCAAGGATTTTGAAATAATAAAAACTAGCCATGCCGATAGCAGAGACTCCAAAACAAGTCATGCAAGATCAGAAGACGACGCTTTTCTAATGATATAATGAATAGCTATCAACAGGCTATAAGTGGTAATGCAAAACCGATTTCTATGGATATGGATAGCAGTATGTCAAAACTACGTATATTCAAAACTCATGTTTTGTTCTTCACTCAAAGTACACTATATTTTAAGTATATAATGCACTCGTTTAGCAATGATATCCTGTCCATCTCCAAACTGTAAATCTGTAATCACTCATCACTTTTTGAAATATCATATTACAGTATTCTGTATAAAGTATTCCTCGAATTCATTTGATAATGTTGCAGTTGCTGAATCATGATTTCAATTACAAAAAATGTTTTTGTCGTCATTGACATTTATAACTCGTTTGAAAAGGTCGAATAGAGGTTAGACTAAGAATTTCTACTCGTTTGAAGTGAAATATCGTCGTTTTTGACTTATATTAATCAGATCACTGTTCTTCGTGTTTCAAAAGACAGCACCTGTCAAATAAATAACATTCCTTCCTGTTCATTTTCTTCATGTTCATAAAAGCGAACGAGAAGCACTAATCTCATTTGCACAGGAGAAAAACTGATCCGACCAATGAAAAATAGTAAAATAAGGGATATAGACAGCCAGTTGAATGTTCACTCCTAAATATCCACATTAAAAAGAGCATTTTTACATTTTGTTTGAATGGCTCAACTGCTGCCTTTTTATCGACTTATTGTTTATGGTTTTTCGGTTTCGAAGACAAGAATTTGGGAGGAAACTCTTCATCCGTCGTTAGCCCACCGTGGCTCATAGGTGCAAGAGATGGACTGATGATTTGAGAAAACGAGACGCTTTTGCTTGCTCTATGGTTAGGTAAAGTGATGGATATAGCCAAAAAGATATCTTACCGCCACTTTGCTTGTCTTCTACCTACATTGTTGATATGATTCCACAGACAACAAGAGCCTTTTCAGAGACCCAGCATTAGCACCCTGATCAGTTGCCCCGGGTACATCTCACTCGACATTAAAGGTTTGTAGTTTGTAGTTTCAATCCTTAAAATGTTGCCAACTCAGGACAAGTGTGTTTTTCGCAGCACGACCTCGGTGCTTGAGTTGTTGGGTCCCTCGTGGGATCCATATTTTTATTTGTAATACATACATATATGTGAGTCTGTGTACATAATTACTCCTATTTGTGTGTATGTGTGTATGTGTTTATATATATATATATATATATATATATATATATATATATATATATATATATATATATATATATATATATATATGAATGTATGTATGTATGTATATAAAACCTTTGTTTCTAGTCTCTAATTCTGATTTTTCAAATATATTGATCTTTTGTGAGTTTTGGTGGCAATCCTAAAAGCGTATGCCTTGATTACGTCGAAAAGCGTTGTTACTTTGAATATACAAAGGAGAGAGAAACTCAATGGATGGGTTGATATACGTGGACTGTCCAGAAAACATCGTTCCATCTCCCATATCTTAAAATTTCATGCAACATTAATCTAATCTTCTGGCGATCGCGACGAATGACATAAATAACGTCAACGTTTGTCGCAAAATACATTTAAAATCGATATTTGCATTAGAATCTCCCATCACTCATGAAAAGGAATCATGAGTTTTTTTTTTTATCATTTGTTCTTATCATCAGAAATAATAGCAATTAAACAAATGAAAGGAATTAGTTTACTTTGCTGCAGACGGATACAAACACATCGTCAATAGTAGTTATTTGAATCTAATATTTTCAATACTGACTGATTTATTCAGAAAGAAACAGATATGACCTGTCAGAAATAGTTGCTGAAGTGATTTAGACAACCAATTATATGTTCACTTGTAGACGTTTATAATGATCATTTTGATAAAAAATGCAAGATAATATATCTAGTTATCTTCAATCACACACACACACTCTCTCTCTCTCTCTCACGCACACACACACACACACACATATATATTATATGTATTCAATAATGTATAATTTTATCGTCCTACAAAACATTGCAAATTAAAAAAAAGATGATGTTATAGAGTATTCAAATTCTTGTTGTATCTTGGATTGGAAATTATTGTGATGCGCAGAAAAAAGAAATGATGCAGTCCGTTAGTTTATCAAAGCTTTAGCAACATTTGCTCTCCTTTCATTAGGCGTCAATATGAAAAGACATACAGCTGAGCACATGAAGAACGTTCATAATTCAGGTTAGGGTCATTATTCTCATATATTGGCCCCGTCGTTTGTTGATGGTTATAAAAAAAACTGAATTCACTAGTGAGGTCGATTGCTTGATCGCAGCTCCTCTACGTAATGTTTTGACTTGAATGGTCAACCAGTTAAGAGCTTAAATGAGGTTTTCTCTTGTGATTGGGATACAATCAGCAGCAGCGTCATTAGGAGGGAAATTGGAACCGCAGTAGGCAGTTTGAACAAAGACACTGAGGCCCTAACATCCCCCATCATGCCTCGGGCTGGTCAGGAAAGTTGGGGCTGGAATGGAAGATAGACAAGCTATCAAGTCAACAACCGAGAATAATCAGAGATGATTCGTGTCTCACAAAGCTATCACATTGAATAGTCACATGAATTTGTTAATAGTTGAGTGTCCACGTATGCCTAAAAACAGAACGACCAACTAAAAATGATTGGAGTGTTTCATATACACAATACATATCCCTTGTTCGCTGTGAGAACTATACTTTTAATGTTCCATCTTCTATCTAAAATATCTATCTCATTATCTATCTACAAATCTTTGTCCAGCTTTTTTTACACTGTTCTCATCTCTTTTTTTTTTCGGGGGGGCGGGGCTGTTTTTGTGACTTCAACGAACAGTTGGATTCACAAAATTTCTACCTGGATTTTAATGTGTGCCACGATGGAGATGGATTTTCTCCCAATTACTGTGCTATGCTCGAAATACGTGGTCATACAACAAATGCAAAGAGAAAAATTCTATTGGTCCAAGAGTTTAGAACCGGAAATTAGCAAGAAAATGACCTCTAGAGGCTGCAAAGGTTAACCTACTTGAGAAGTTATTTTAAGGTAATCGTGCTGAATGACACGTCCAAAGCCCTAGTATGAAGAAAAAATACAAGCAAACAAACAAAACAAAACAATAAAAAAATACAACGACCAGTATTGATTAAATAAAATGCATAAGTCATGTTCATTTGAGCGTCCAGTTCATTACTTGATAGCAATTTATGATTGCGTCCCAATCATATGGACCAGGAGTTGAAGGTACATTATGGAATGATTCAGTTTAAAAGAAAGTAGTGTTATAAATAAGATGACCTGGAGTTAAATTCTAAGTTCTATAAAATACTATTTCTTTTCATACAATTATATCTATACATAATTAGGGGTTAGTTTACAAAATTTAAAATGACTATCTGGTGTTCAACTTATTTATCATAGAAATAGACATGGGTAAATTACTAAATACCAATTAAAATTGATCCCCTTCTTTTTGCCAAGTGACATCAAATGATGATGTATCAATCATGGAGGGTTCAGTTAATTACTTCATGATAATAAAGAATAAACTCTCTCCCACTCAATGTATATGGATTTTTCAATTTGTTTTTGTCGCAACTACTCAGCCTTTAGTCCTATGATTTTTTGTGAACGTGAACGTGTGTGTGTGTGTGTGTGTGTGTGTGTGTGTGTGAGAGAGAGAGAGAAACTGAGTGTGAGTGTGCGTGTGAGAACAAACGTTGGAAACTCGATATGAATCAAGATTGTTGCGAAAAATCTTCATGCTATTTCCAAAGATAAATATAAAAGAACATTATGATATAATATTATCAAATATTTTGTTTCCAATGATAAAAACTGAAGTTTAGCAAGAGAAAGCCATTACGTGATCTTGGATGATCTCCAAAATGACTCAATGTGTGAATTAGATTATCTATTTATATTATCAAGTCCAGCTAGGACTTCTCGACAAAGCAAGAGAAAACAACAACAAGCTAAAATAAATTGATAAATAAAAACAACCTCTGATAGAAGCCGTCAATGTGTTCAAGCCAGACAGCAATCTAACTATGATTAAACTCTAAGAAGAAAACAATAATCTAAAAAACAGAGGAATATCAAGCCATCGGCATCAAGACAAGAGATTGAGACAACACAGCTGATGAACAACGCAAAACAATTCAAAAGAAACGAAGAGAAAATAAAAGAAGATACGTGACAACACACATCAAAAGCATTTACTGAAAATAAAGACGCCCTGAAACTATGGAAAAGGGTCTTGGTACAAAAAAAAGGGGGGGAAAACTTGTGCGTTTGAAGATAAGGGACACTTTACAACGCATAGAGACCGAATTGTCGGCTGCACCCAAGAAATCTTTTTAAAAGAATTCAGTTACTCAAAATAAAGGACATAAAAGAACAAACAGGATATACAATTTACTAGTAACCAGTTTGAAGAATTCTCAGAAGATATCCTGAGAGAGGAACAGCCATCAAACACATGGAAAAAAAAGGAACAGCATCATGGCAAGATACCATCAACCTTCTCAAAAAATCAAGTAAATCCATCACATAGAACAAATATAAAGAATAAAAACATACTGGGGATGAACACAGAAATCCAAATCGGAAATGCAGACCTGTAAATAGAAAATCACTACATCTACCAAGGACAACGAATCCCCGTGAAACCCTCAAAAGCAAAAGAAATCAATTGAGGAATCACTCCAACTTTCAAGGTTTAAAATCGTATTAGTCTTGGAAACAGGTGTCAAACAAAACATTTTCCCTACAATCACCTTCTGAATTTACAGAAAGAGTGACTCTCTAACTGAGAGACATACAACGGGCACACAAGAAAATAATGCTCAATATCACATTAAGACGGCGCAGTTTTTTAGAAAAATAACAGTAATCATATAGAATCTATTAAAACCTCAAATGATATTGGGCTGGCCATATTGGAAAAATGTCAGACAACTGATTTACATCGAGACTCACAACATGTGTCCTCAGGAATCATATGCAAAACTGTGGCTGGCAAAATATGAGATGACCTGACAATCTAGACAAGTTCAGGAAGTATTGGTTTCACTCCATCCATTGAAGAAATGTCAGGCTCATCTGGAAAAATGTCTATGTCCAACGATAGGTGCTAAAATGATGATGATGAGATTCATTTTTAATCGTTGCTGCTGTTTTAACGAAACGCAGGTTAGTCATTCACTACTGATAAACCAGCCTGAGTTTATTCTGATATGAAAGAATAAGAAGTAAAGTATATGCACGTAAAGGTGCATCATTGACTGTATGTGTACATATAATTGGTGTTTAAAATTCAAATTTGAAGGCATTGGAAATTGAGGGATCAGGGAAGTAGTTTTAATTTTGTATAAACATATTGACTAAGAACGCTCGCTTGTTATTCCACTTGAATCGTTTAGTTCATTCAATGAAAAAAATCAACATGGAAAGGAATTAAGTCGATTTACATAAACGTTTTCTTCATCTCTGGAAGATTCATGGACGGCTGAGAAAGAAATGAATTTCGGGCATCAAAAACCGTCAGCAAAAGTTGTTTGCACGCATGCACACATATGCAATTGCACACACATACTAACACACACACACACACACACAAATATATGTGTGTGTGTATGTGTGTGTGTGTGTGTGTGTGTGAACGTATTTGATTGAATACGGCTTGATACAGGATTTCATATTCAGTATATGAGGGATTATAAATCATTTTTAACTTTTTAATGCGAATAATCTCCATTTTCCCTGCGCTTTTTCTTCATTCTGTTCTATGCTGTTTATTTACTGGCGGCCAAATGAGACCCAGTCTGAGAGACATTGTGATAAAAGGCCACAAAAGTATCAAGTTTGATACGTCATCATGTTTTTTTTTATCAAATGGATAGGAAATTGAGTAAAAGATTCGAGCTCGCATAAATTCTACATCGTAAAACCTGTTTATTTTTGGCAGCCACTCTGACAGTTGAGATCTAACATATTAAGGTTCGTAAGATATCAGCCAAAAACGTTCAAAGGGAACAAATGTGAAAGATTTCACCCACCTTTCAGGTTTTGAGATATAGCTTTTTGTACATCGCTGTTTCTTTTTTTTCTTTCATAACGGTGCATTTTCAGTCACGTCCAAAACACGACAAGATCTAAGGATTGAATTGGTAATGTTGTAATTCATTGACAAGGATACATGTTCAATGAAAACCAATATCAACTGAAGCTAAATAATAACTATAACGACTCAAATCCTGTAAATACAAGATTTCTTTTGAAGACGATGTGATATTTACAATGCGCATAAAAACGTGCACATCCATCAAAGCTATGTTTATGTGTTTTGGGGGAATACATTCAGCTAACACTTTCATCAATCCTGTGCAATATATTACAAATTAAGAATGATTCGCCGATTTTTGTTTTTACATTTTTTAGGTGAAAGAATAAACGTGCTGGATTAGGTAAAATGTCGTCTTGATAAGGTGTTGTTTTGCTGAAAAGTCATTTCAACAAAAAAATGTCGATGAATCGTCCTTGCAATGGAAAGTAGTTTAATAAGATATTGTTCCACGGCTGAAGTTCATATTTGCTAGAGTTTATACATTTATCAATACACTGTATGTATCAATTATGATGACAGCCATTCTGTTAGTGATAAAAGAACTCACATAAACTCGCATGTAAAAAAAAAACATATCTTTCATCAAATACAGCATATTTTATGTATACATAAATATACACATTTATGTGTGTTTTCCTACAATACATTTATATGTGTGTACATACCTACGAATAAATACTCATATATATGATTTCTTACATTTATACGGTTTATAGTAAACACACACACACATACGGACGCACCACATATATATTATGTACATACGTATATATCTATGCATTAATAAACACAATCATACAGATACATTACATACGTGTCTGTATGTACATATATATGCATGTGTGAGTGCATTGTGATAAACTTGAAATTTTATGCAACGGCCTGTGATCTTAGTCTCGGTGGCCATAAATCTCAAAATTTTGTCGTTATGATTGAGAGTTCTTTCTTTATTCGTATGGTAATTGGTGAGAGAATGGTCAAACAAATATGGAAGAACCCTTTTTCTTTGACTGCCTCTGACCGGAAGGAAAGGCAGGAATGTTTCAACACACACTCAATCTCACATTTATTGCCTTACTGCAACAGACCATTGTGGTTAACTGGTCGTTTATTTCCACTGCAAAATGGTGGAGAATGATGTATTTGCGATGATGTATATATATATATATATATATATATATATATATATATATATATATATATATATATATATATATATATATATGTATATGTGTGTGTGTGTGTTTGTGTGTGTGTATGTATATATACACACACACACACATATATATATGTATATATATATACATATATATATGCATATATATATGTGTGTGTGTTTGTATATACATGGATGTATGCTTTTACACAGGTGCACTGAGCATGGATGCATATATATCAACAGTCACACACATTTATATGCATATGTATGCTCGAGTGTGTGCGTGTGCATGAGTGTGCATAAGTGTAAGTGATTATGAAGTATATGTATATAACCATTTAATGTTTCTATATATGACAGACAAATACACGTTTATATACGTGATGTACACATGTATATTCTCAGATCTTTGTATACGTATATTATATATATATATATATATATATATATATATATATATATATATTCCGTGTGTGCGTAATTGTTTGCATTGAAATATGTATGAACGGATGTGAACATTATGAATTGTATAAGGACGTGTGTTCATAACAGACGTCCAAAGTGACAGTTTATGTCAGAGATCGGACAAAAATTACACGATCGATTCTGCTTCATATTATCCCCGAGGCAGACATCTGAAGCCCAAGCTGCGTTACTTCAGCTGTCGACGAAGGCGACTTGTGTAGAAATACGCAGCGATGCTTAACAAATACAATGCTGTACATAACCGTCGGATTGCAAAAAACGATTTTGAAGAATAAGAGAATAGACGATGCTAATCATTGTGATCAGATTATCATGTTTGATACAATGACAATATTTATCATTAGGAAGCTGATTTCAAGTGAATGATTGTGTAGAGCCATCTTATCACAATTCAGCAAAAATTTAATTTTCTCAATGCTCAAAATCGAAAAAGATCTATATCTCGCTCTTTTAGAAGTTAAAATCTAAAGGGTCTTTTTCTTATAGGGTCTAAACCAAACCCATATTCTTCTTCCTCCTGGAATTGTCAAAATCGGGAGGAAGGGCACATTCACCCTTTTAGGGTTCAACCTGGTGGGATTTTTTTTCAAACAATGTGTACATGCAGGTTAAGCAGTATTCCTTCTGACCCTATTCAGCAAACAACATACCAGAAACTATTTCAATGATACTAAAGAAGCGAGTTGGTAAACTAAGAGACATTCCTATTGCCGAATTACCCTAAACGTTCTGACGTGTTGAAGGAGTAGGGAACAAAAGTAGCAGAAAAATGGGAAAAAATCTTGTTTATCAATCTTCAAAGGTAGAATAAAAACGATAAGCAATAACTGAGATGCAAAGGTAAATGTGAAAGATGCTTATCACTTTCACAGCAATCCTTGGTACCCAACTCTTATACCATTCCATCTAAGGTTTTTGAAGTTTCCATAGACAATTCAAGA
>OY735198.1:25585680-25588180 GCA_963457665.1 Thysanoteuthis rhombus
TATATATATATATATATAAATATATATATATATATATTACATATATACATAAATATATATATATATATATATATATATATATATATATTACAATTGAGTCGAAATTATGTATATATATATATATATATATATATATATATACATATATATATATATATAATGTTCTCTCCTTTCCGTTTGATTGTTCAAACATTCAATATTTTAATTAGATCATAGTTTATACACACTGAATAGTTCATTTGATAACAGACGATTTTTTTAGTTATTCGTTACCAGACTCTCGCCAATCAACAGCATACAAAATAAATACCGTGTATCTTATGCTGCAATTTCTTGGATTTATTTCCATCTATTGCTTTTCAGCAGATCGAGAAAGGATAAGTTCGGGTACGCTGAGAAATTCTAATTAGCGATTTGATTGATTATGCCTAATTGTTTTTTTATAACCGTCATTATGTTTATTAAAATAATAACCTGTTACTTACATTCTCAATATGCCGTCAAATAATTGTTTGCAAAATTGCTCAACAATCGATTGGTTCAAGAGTGACTTTCATACAAAGGTTGCTACCTTTAAAATGTATGTAATGTGTCAGTCAAGGAAGATACTAATACGTCTGGACGTCTATGATGATTACTCATTAACAAATTTGCTCATGACCATACCCAGATTTTAACGCACAATCTGTTTGCTGATAGTTGGGCATTTTAACCACTGAGCTATAAACCGACCCATCCATGCAAATGAGATGAAATTTAAAGATAGGTTCTTATTTTTATGTTTCTATTCCTACGATATCAAAAAAAAAAAAAAAACATCAGCTGTCAAAAAAAAAAGAAGAAAAAAGTAGAATAAAATAGTTCTGGTTTGCGAGATAACGTACGTGGTCAGAGAAGGACATAACGGTGGATTCAAATATTTATTCATTCATTTTGTTTGCTATTCTGGCAATATTTTGGTTTTGGTCGATATCACTGACTTTTCGGCGTCATCAGAATGAAGGTCAGTTTTAGTGTTTGGAGAAATGTGATGTTTTAAATTTAAAACTGGATACGGTTATTCGAAAGCCAAAATCAAATTCCAAAAGTTAAAGTTTATGTTTAATCTCAATGTTCTACTTCTTTCTTTTGGTTGAGATTAGAATTTGAAGTTGGTCGTAAATCCCTATAATAGTTATATTACAGTCATGAACATATCTGCTTTGACTGGATCTAAACTTTTTTCTTCCAAATCGCTTTTTCGAGAAAAATGAACTACCAAAGTGGAAGCCAGTGATTAGTCTTCGGTGTAGTACTTTCGAAACATAATTTTTTTTTTTAATCGGTGAATTTCAACAAAAATTGAAAACTTGATAATTCTTTTAAAAAAATGGACATCGAATTGTTCCGGGAATTGCATCACCACACGGTTTATATACCATTCAATAAAATCAACATAAGTAGAATAAACAATAAAATAAAATGTGGTTGCAAGAGGATTCGAACCAATCATCAATTTGCAAAAAAAAGTAAGCAAATGAACAAGATGAAAAATCAGGTTCGAAGCAGCGGTTTAACCTTTGCATTTCCGACGGCTGTTTAGCAAAATAGTTAGTGTAACACTACACTGAAATGGCCACCTTATCTTGCAGCTGTCCAATTTTCTTTGATTGTTTATTCCATTTACGTTGTCTTACTGAATGATATATCAACCTCGTAGCGACGGAAAATCATTTTAGCTGGGTTTTCATATAAAACGCAATTCGAAATTCACTCACACACACACACATGTATATAGAGCTGTGTGTAAATATTCATATATACGTGATGGAACACATAAGCACACGTGATAGAACACATACGCACACAACATGTTTTTATCCTATAAATACATAAAGAAATTTGCAGAAATAGTTTGATAGATAGATATCCACCTCAATATATATATATATATATATATATATATATATATATATATATATATATATATATATATATATATATATATATATATATATGCTTGGGAGTGTAATTATATATGCTTGGTTCTTATTTGAAGCATAATGCTTATTCTGTTTGATTATAAATGGTTTTTACGATATAATTGTCAGCGTTCAGCAACATGGAGAGCAAAAATAGACAGTGTCCAAATGAGGGATGTGTGTATGGAGTAGTTATCGAAGTTACCAACTAGTTCCTGGTAGGTGTGCAGTTGTTTTATGACAGTTTCTTGTTGGTAGCATGTTTAATTCCTGTCTCAGCCCTCTCTCAATTTTTTTTCATGCTATTTACACTGTGTAAGCTTAATCACTGTCGGTTTATATGGAATATTTAAAGGAAAAACATCCGTAAAATTTTTTAAGGATTATTTAACCATTTCTTTGTATGTGTGTCTACAGATACATATATGTACATGTTCGTACATATTGATATAAAAGTACTTAGGTGTGTCTGCCTGCACTGTTCAGATAATTATGCAATAGTGCTTTCGGCAAAGGACTTAATGTTTGTGATGGTATTT
>OY735198.1:25590680-25598180 GCA_963457665.1 Thysanoteuthis rhombus
AACATTATCTTAACTCTCTGCTTCATCAAATTCACGAAGCAATTCAACCAAATTTGTCATGTTGTCGTTCTATTCAGAGCAGGGTAGCACAACTTGATTTGGCTATATTCAACCTGGTACCAAATTAATCATTCCCGATGAAAATGTATCGAAATGAACGGTAACTGTTGGCTTCCAGTGCAACCGAATTTCAAACTGAATTGGAGGCATTACATTACGCGAAATATCTATTTCAGAAATTGAAGACCACCCGTCATCGAATCGAATATATTTCTATCAAGTTACAGCTACCATGCCAAAAATTGAAGAAACAAATATTTTGTTTTACATCAAATATTTTCTTTATGCATCCTGAAACTCTAGAGAAAAGATTCCAATACATTTTATATATCGAGGGTTTTAGTTCCTTTCAACCAAAACATTTTACTTATTATTGACACTGATTCATTCATTGATGAGTGACTCTATCTTTTTTCCTTGATGCCGCAAACTCTCCAACATCCAACCCTCAGGCCTAAAATGTCTGTCGTTGTCGGTAACTATCTTTGGATTTCACTCAGAACCCTTTTATCTAATCACGGGTGATGATTGTTTCAACCCTCCCTCAGGCTTTGATGTCAGTTCATTGCCATGCCAATCGTTTGTCTTTTGTACTGGATCAGTATATTATTGTTTAGACTACGCAGCCCAGAAACTGATATCCCTATCACATAAACAACGCTTTTTGCACTAAGCCATGTTTCTTGAGGAACAACACGATGGTCGATTATTGGAATTTTTATTCTCGTTTGTCTGCCTCTTTGACTGAATCAGGGTATATAATTTTTGCACTACCAATAATGTAACAATGAGATGGTATTTTTGGGTTCTGAGCTTAATGTAATTTCTTTCATAATTAAAGGCTCCCATAGGTGGTTTATTTCTATGGTAGGCTTACTGAGGGAATGATGAAAATTTAGCATGTGCACTGATTCTTCAGCAGCCTTATCTTCCATTATTATTCATTTCTACATTAATTTGAAGAATCCAAGTTTTCAGCACCAGATTTCCCAACGGGACGATTGACCTGATTGTTAACGGTGGCTAGGCGTACATAGAAACATACCTGGCTGCCGTGGGTTCAAATAAACCATAACCCCATGTACTCTGATTCAGTGGAAGATGCAGACAAGCAACATTGCAATTGGGGAAAAGTAACCGATACCAGATACAATCCGTGGGCAGTGAATTAGGATCATTTCCCGGAATTTAAATGTTTGGAAGAAATTCTAAGTTTTAGATGTGAACCATTATATGGCGTACTTCATGGGCTTTTTGCAGGAAAATAAATAGAGGATCCTTGGAAGAAAAAAATTAAAAATTCAATTTGGCAAAAGGATATCAAACGTATGTGGCTGCTTTTATCACCTTTCAACAATATATAAGTATCGCCGTTTTGTTTTTGAATCCCTGAAACATTGTAAACGGATGTTGATATCGATGGAAAAAAATTACACATAGTTCTAAATCTAATTCTATGTGAATCAAGGAAGTTCACTGAAAAAACAATTTGAATTGAATTAACAGATTTTGAGGAATAATTGATTGAATTGGCACAGATTTTTGGCTTACAATTGAATAAATAAATTAATAAAAATCGTCACTAAAGATATGTATATATGTGTATTTTTTTTCTTCATTCTAATATTCAATCCATCGTTGCAATTCCATTCAATTCAATTCGTGCCATGTTACATTCCCCTGCAATTCGCTCATGAATGGGCTGAATGAGACTTCTGATACTACTAATCGACACATTCTTTCTGATAAGCTCAAGATTTCACACTGCCATCAGTAATGAAACCATGTGTGCATGATTTCCTTTGGGGATCCAAATGTTGTATGTGCACACAAATGCTTTATATTGTGTGGCAGAGGAGGTGGGAATATTCTTAAATATTCATGACTTTCCAAATAGAACGTCATATTGTACTTTACCTTGCCAACATTGTTATCATAAATGTTCAAGCATTCACCTCAACTCTCTTCCTTATTAGAGGATTAACCATAGTGCATTTATTGAAAGTTAGTTTCTTATAATTCATGATGATCTGAAGACAATATGAAATAATAGTATATATATACATATACATATGTGTGTGTGTGTATATTTGTGTGGATGTGTGTGTGTTTGTTTGGGTGTGTGGGGATGTCAGGGGGCTCCGTGTAGTGATAAAGTGTGATATATTGATGGATAACCAAAATATGCACTATCCCCAAAATCTGTAAGGTTATAAATAATGTTTTAGGGCCAAGAGGGACGAGGTCTATATCATTCAAATGGACGTTCATGAATTATCAATATAAACGCTACATGCTCACATTGGTATATTGGCTAATGCAAAGACTATGGCCTGTGAGGTGTTTAACATTAGTTAGTTCGTTTAGTGTTCATTTCCATTTTATTGTTTTGATTTGAAGCTACAGGGGGGGAAATATAATTTCAAATTCATTGTAAAGTGCTGGATGACTATTCTTACATAACCTGACTTCGATTTGTAATTTGATAGTCTTAGTTAAGATTGTATTGTTGCCATGAGAATATAATTTTCATTTGAAAATTGGTTAGCGTAAAAGAGAGATTGATCACCCTCTCTTTGAAGTTTTTTTTTAATCTATTTCCCTTTGTCTAGAGTATAATGAATACTTACATTTGCGATTAAATTTAGATATTTACGAAGAACATATCAAAAGGATTTTGATGATATTATAACCATTCACAAACATGCGTTACTAATAATCTATATCTTTATTCATTAGTTTACATTCATTGAAGTAATTTCCTCTTCCGTTTGTTTTCATTTTCATTTCTTTCTGTATTTGACTTTTCCCTTATTCGTCTGTTTCAGCTGCCACAATCTAGTTCAGTCCTATTCCGGTCATTTTCTTCCTCATATTTTCTACACCTTGTTTTTTTCATTATATTCCTTTTTTCGTTTTCTTTCATATTAATACACATTTTTCTTTTCGTCTCTTCAATTCCACCTCCACTGTTTCTTCTACTTCCGTCATCGTTCACTTCTATCTCTTTTCCTATCTCTTAATTTGTTCACTGTATTTATTATCTTACTTTTCTTCCTGCACGACCTTTTGTAGTGTTCCCACCCGTATCTTTTCCTCTCTCCCAATTACATACATCATATATCATCCAATGTTTCCTCTCTGTGGCTGTCTGTTTCAATCATTTTCTTTTTTCCTTTTGCCATCGTCTATGTTTTTCTCTTTCTATTTTTTCCTGTGGCCCTTCGTTAAATAGTCTCCTATCTTCCCTCTTCCCCTCTCAATCTCTCTCTCTCTCTCTTTTTACCTCTTTTTCCTCCATTTTACACGTTTTTTGCTTGTTTAGTTTATGTTTTTTTTTCCACTTGCAGTTTCTCCTCTTTTTTTCCCTACAAGAGCGTTCACTTTTTAGCGATCCCAGCCTAACAAAACAAAAACTTTGAAACTATATTTCCCCCCACCTTTTTTTTAACTAGTTCAGATTTACATTTTGCTATTTTTTCTTTTTAACTATCCATCTGTTATGCCTACGAACTGATTTTCCTTCAATTCCCTCCCTTAAATTGGATTTTACTGAGGTTGCTTAATTCCTAAACTAAACATGCTGGATCATGTACGACGTATCAATGTTTTTTGGTTTTTTTTCAAAACTCACATATTTTTTTAGTGATCTCTGTACAACGAAAAGTGATAGCAGTGATTCACCGATTGATCATCTTATTTGCATTTCAATTGATCACGTCCATGCTCGGTAAAAGACGTTGGTCACAAGACTGTTTCTATCGAGTGACTAATCAGACCTGTGTTGTATTTTTTTTACTCACAATCACCAAAACTATCCTTCCTCAAAATATTTGCCCAGTAGAGGACAGTTGGCTCACCCAGTGTCAGAAAGTGGAGCATCCCTATTAAATCTTCCCTAAACCAAACGTGATGTACACTAGGGAAGCAATTACTGTTGATCTATATAGTAAATACTTTTGGGTGTTATTTGCCTAACCCTTTCGAATGAAATTGCTATACTTCTGCCAGTTTTATGCTAAATGTAACTTCAATATGAGCTCTCATTGGCTATTCATCTACCCTAGGGTACATATTGTTAAATTGAAATGAAGCACAGATGCCCATAGCTAAGTCTTCCAAAATAATAATAATTTTTTCAAGATATAATTCACTTATACAAAAAATGTACAAGGAACTCTGATTGGATCGTTGAGCTGTGAGATAGATGGATGTTTCTGTGTCGAGAAAAATTTGTGCAAAACAGATTGATTATATAAACTCGAAAGACGTATGTACAGAATTATGCTGACTGCTGAAATACATTCTTACTTCATATCGAAGAAAGTTTATCTGATTGTAGATTCAAAGGTAAAACAGACGAGAGTTTGCTGATATTTGATATCGCGTGACAATTTAATTTGATAAAATACACAAACTACGTCAATGCCATGTGGAATTTTTGAAAACATTCTAATACTGGGACTTGAATGGAATCACACTAATCGAGTGACTCAACAATGCAATAAATATTCAATTTACTCGATTTAAAAGAATGCAAAATATCTATCTTGCGCAAATTTTGCCATGGCTTCTTCCTTAAAGCACTAGATAAGGAACAACATAATTTCTTTTTTACTTTTCTGTTGAAATGTGGCATACCCATATTTGTCTACAGCTTATAGTTACTTCATACTGATAATGACATCACTTTTAACATGCACATCGACACACACACACACACAAACACAAACACAGAGCAACATCTCTGAAATAATATCTACATTTCTCAATTGATTTGCAATGTATGTCCCGAAAGTATCCAGTCATTTATAACAACGGATAATAGCCTACCCGCAGCAATCGCACCTTAATATCCGTCAAAGGACTCCTCTTGAGACATCATATACTTTTCTCAGTGCCCTTTCATCCTCCACACCATCTGTTGCCTTGAAATGTTCACTTTAATCTCATGGAGAGTCCAAAATACCCACGTTTTAAACAACAATTATAGCCCAGCAAAGGTGTCCGCGAAGGAGAAAGGATTTGGACTTAGACGGAGAGCGATGACACAGATTTCAAAGATGTGATTTTTGCCAAAAACACATAACTTGCTGTAGGCTCAAGTTTGAGTAATGCTGATGCAAAAAGCGCATTCAAAAACGGCTGGATATTTTTTGGACAGACCATATGTACTTGGTGGAGTTTCCACGTGTATATTGTACATGGAACACATATGGGAAAATCAAGGATCTCCAGATGATGATCATCAAGTGAATGAACTTTTAGTTATGAAAAGTTGAATTTACAGATTGCAAGATATAACAGAAGATCAGTATTTAGATTGCTGATGAAAAAAATTCATACAATATTAGTTGTTTCGTGGATGATCCAGTGTACTTTTACTGAATTCAATTTACACCAAAAAAAAATCCCACAAGGATGCATAGAATATCATTTAAATGTCCGTCAAAGTCATTCTTTCAACTCACAGATGGCACAATTATCAAATGCACTGATATGTCCAGTTTGATGGCTGAACAAGTCTTGACATCAGGATAACAGTTTGCATTGATACAGATCTGACAGTCAGTTTCTCGGTCAAATGGTATAATCATCCATTCTAAAAATGGCTTAGAGCCAATCGTGCTTACTTTTCTTGGGCAAAAACGCAAACTCGTGCAAGCAATATGAAACTCATTGGCTCGATCAAAATGTTCTTTCTATGTTGTTCTCAGAGAGTATTAAGAATTTTCAACTGTAAATGACACTATTTTGATTTTGAATCGTTTGTTTTTTATCAGGGTGCATCGAAAACGATTGACGGAAAAAGTATAATTGTGTTCATCGATCCTAACAGTGGTAAATGAAAAAATGGGAAAAAAATTTCAGCATAAAATGATTTTTTAATTATGAAAGCAAACATACAATTCCAACAAAGAAAGTTTTTTTTCCAATTGATGGAGATGTATCCCGGTCAAGCAGTTGAATTGACTGTGTATTGTTCCAGCTATTTTATTAAAACTTTTGGTGGGTGGCTGCTGGGTCAAAGGAAAGTGATTTCTTCTCAATTTATATTGAAGAATTCTGTTTATGCTTGCTATGGCAACGGAACTCATATTTCTTCCGCTCAACTACGGGAAATTTAATCCACGGTGAGAGAACTTAATTTTGGCACACAATATCTAAAAATAAATTCAGAGCAAAAGAAAGATGGAAAGGTCTGAAATAAAAGGAGGAAAATTACGATAAAAAGTGGGACGATAGCAAAATAGGAGGAACTGGAGATATGTATATAGAGGGAAAGGAAAAAATAGGGAATCAGAAAATATAGAAACATCCGACGGTGAGATTGAGGGATGGGGGATGGGGAAAAGAAAGTTGGATAAAAGCCTATATGAGTCAGAGAACAACATTGACGAAATCGAGAGAAGAATGTCAGCTGGACTTATATGAACTATTTGTTACGATGAAAAGATTCACGACCCAAAGTGAAAACAATGTCTTGTCAAGAAAAAATGAAAATCACAGTGCAAGTGAAATGTAACAGATTAACCCCAACGATCTAGTAAAAATAACTATTTAACTTTTAAAGTAAGGAATGACAGAAAAAAACACGTAGAATACAGAAAAAAGGATAAGGGAGAAAACGAAAGAAAATGATGAAGACGAACTAAACAACACAGCAAGGGAAAAAGAAAGGTGATATAGAAAGACGAAGAAAAATGCCAAAATCGGTTCTAATAATAAAAAAGATACCTTTTTATCTAAAAAAATCAATAATAAAATGATGTAGAAGGAAAGAAAGAGAAACGCGTCGGGTTATTCCGACGATAGAGACCGTTTCGTGACGAACGCCATCTGACGGCTAGCCATATTAGGGGTGACTAATTAAAACAAAGATTTGTAAAAGGTTGAATAAATCGCTTCTCTCACCCTTTATGGGCATTAATCACTTAAACTTCAATTTACGAAGAACGAGTATTAAAACTGCCCGACGTTTTTCTACACCCTATAAGGGACACATTTTTTTGTTGTCATTCCTGCTCCTTCAAAAGTGTGATCTGTAAACGTGACACATACACATTAATAATCAGCCTATCAGAATAACTTGAAAACTGGAGAAACCTCTGCTGGCAGTTTTGGTTGACGGTTTCAGGTATGGAAAAGGGAGGAAGATACAGAAGGAATGACGTAAAAGAAGAAAAATTTTTGATAGAAATACAAAATTCGCATAAGCCATGAAAATAATAAAGAATCGACCATGAACAGTAAAAGAAAAAGCAATAGATCTCTGCAAGCAATAAGTAAATTTATCCCTTAAGTACTTGTTGGAGACAGGAGATTTAATAAGACATTGGAAGGACGATCATAAAAATGTCGGATGATATTGAACACAGACAAAAAATCTGTGATTCCTTGCAGGCATTTTGAGAAGTGGGGAAGTTAATGTTTGTTTAT
>OY735198.1:25600680-25663180 GCA_963457665.1 Thysanoteuthis rhombus
GCTTCCTGCATCAACCTTGATGAAACTTAGTTTCTGCGCGTGGTTACTCAAGAATCTATATCTAACACTCCAACCATACTCGATGACAGCTCACACGTGAGAGCCATCGATTTGATCAAATATACATAACAAGATAGAGAAAGAGCAGGTCAGATTCGAAAGTTAGTCTCTGAGCCGTCTTCGAGCTCATGAAATTTCTCACAATGGCTTGGGACAAAATCAAGATCACGATTTAACAAAGCAACCATGCTTGCTACCCAACCCTATGGTTGCAGAGACACTTGTAACTGCTTGAACATAACCGAACACGGGAGTTAGGTTGAAACATGATAATATGGTGGGTGAGTTGAGCCAACCAATCTTGGAGTTCTTGTTGGAGGAGACCTCCACATGTTGCTCGTCTTGATCTCGAAGGCACAATTTCACTGGGCAGATTGAACAATTCACATACACAGCTCGTATATGCCCAATGCATTCAAATACAGAACCCTGGTACAGTACTACAGAAACACAGGGCGTCCAAAGAAACGATATAAGAAAAGAATCAGGGTCAGTTTAGTGCACTGCTGGATCCTTGTCAATGGAATGCAGTTGCATGTTGGAAACGGGGCTGAATGACCTGTAAATCTCTTGATAAGAGCAAAAGTGAGCTGATCGCAAGCACCGCTGGAAAATTCCATAAGGGATCAACTTAATCCATAGTATTCCCTAACCCTCAATCTCCCAAAATGAACGACTCAATAATTGAATTCACCGGCGACATTCAGGTTCACTGACGATAGCAGAGACTCGTATATTATTTCAACGATGGTCAGCAAATGGAAATGATATTTTGGCGTGTGATTGCAGCATTCATTTTACACACTCCTTTTCCTGACCACCATGCATGTAGACTTACTTATTCTTAGCAATCCTCTTGTTAACTTGAGTCTTCCATATTGTTTATCAACGAATCCAATGATTATAAACACAATGAAAACAGACAGGCTCCAAGGCAACTGTTACTTATAATTGATTCTTGTTTAATCATAGAAGCTATAATCTATATATATATATATATATACACAAATATATATATATTTATATATATATATATATATATATATATATACGTCTGTGTGTGTCAAAATCAATTATATATTAATCAAATAGGTATGCCAATTAAGATATATCGCTTGGAGGGAAATTGCACGGTGTAGATCGAAGATAATTAAAGGTAGATTACTTATGACAAGTTGATGAAATGTTCTTTGTTTAATAGTATCATTCGGCACGATCTAAGTGATACTTCCATAGTTTTTCTATATCCTGCAAGATAGATATTTTGTTAGAGTCAAGGGACTGTTTATGTTTTTGTTCTGTTTTTTATTTTTATCCCGCGAACAGCCATTCAAATTGACTTTGATCGAAAAAAAGGATGATTCTGTCGGGGTATATACCCATTCAGTAGACTTTGCTGAATGTGGTATGGGACCACATTCGAGGAAACCCTCAGCAGAATCAAAATACCACTTATATGGAGAGAGAGAGAGACAGACAGAGAGAGAGAGAGATAGACAGACAGACAGACAGACGGCGACAGAGAGCGAAACACTGAGACAGAGAGAGAGAGGAAGACAGAAGTAGAGAGAGAGAGAGACAGAAGCAGAGAGAGAGAGAGAGAGAGAGAAAGAGAGATAGAGTGCAAGAGACAGAGAGGGTAAAGATATAGAGAAAATTGATTAATATAGGATAATGAGCATTCCCAGGCTCCCAAAAACAGTGCATGAAATGTCCACTAATACTGACAGTGTTGCAATGCTTGCAGAAAATTATGCAGTGCAGGTTCAGAGCGGGTTAACAGGATGCTTTGAGTACGTTGTAAAACATTGTATGATAAAATCAATGGCCAAGCAGTCAGGCGTAGTTCAACATCAGTCAAAGCAGACAACAGACCTCCACTTTCTACGTCATGGAAGGCTGATGTAGAAGAAGGGTTTTGTGCCGTTTGGGGACTCGTGAATTTATCTCCCGTATAAATTAAATGTAATTACTTTTTACCTTCACACCATTTCAGGTAGCAGGGTAAAGTCGCTCAGATGCATGTCTTTTGTTTAAACTAATGGTGTATATTGACTTTTTCGGATGCAGATCTTGCCTGCCAGCAAATTCCCTTTTCAGGCAAATCTTTTCGTAAAAACTGTGGCCAAGTGATGAATGAACTTCATCTATGGTAGATTATTTTAAATAGTATGCTGATATCGACAGGAGTATTTTTGTAAACTCTTGTAAATTAGTGTTTCCCTTAATTCATTCATCATTTGAACTATACAATCGTTTCAACACTTATTGACATTATCAGGGGAATTTGGAATCATATCAATAATGGAGTTTTATACAAACATATAATGCATCAAAGGATTCCCCTGACTGTACAATGACAACACCTGGGTAGATACGAAATACAGTGTAGAATTTCTGTTTTAAGCACTTTAAAAAATGTTTTAGGAGGAAATCAGTATGGCATCAGTATCAAATGGTGATATTTACGAAATGAACAGGGAATAGCATGATTGAGAACAAAGACATTATTAAATTAGTACGACTCCAATCACTCCAATGTTCAGAAATTAGATCAGAATACGGCCACAATTTTAAAAAATACAATGATTTACTTCATTGACTATTTCACCATAATATTATCTAATAGGAGGTTGAAATCTAGAAAATAAAGAAGTCATTATAAATGACATTTTCGTCTCATACGGCAGTAGTTTCACAAAGCTAAACCAAAAAAATAACAATAGCTGAATATTTGGTCGATAGGAAGTTTTGTTGGTTTTTGTTCTAAACCAAAAAAAAAAAACAAAAAAAACCCTTTTTTCGTCCTATTATAAGTGTCATAAACAGTCAAAGTAATATTTTCCTTCATTTTTGATCTCGTAATCCCATCTATTAGGCAAGTTATTAATACTTCTGGAATGATTTTATGATGCTCTGGGGCAAAATCAACATTTACTCCAACTTTAATCCCTTCATAATTAATAAATCACGTTTCCTGTCCGGGATTTGTAATAGAAATCAAAAAAGTTTCTAATACAGTCCGTTGATGAAGGAAGACAAGGCAAAACTTACATATCCAGTACCAGTATCTTTCCTGGGTACATTTTGCAACATGTGGTTTTCCATTATTCTGCAATAGTGAAATACCTTTCCGATTGACTCGAGAAGCCCTCTTTAAAAAAAAAACTGCTGTAATGATTCTGATTAGTGCCAGTGTTTATCAGCATCGATAATCCCATCACAATTTAAAACTTCATTATAAACCTCACACTTCATGAGCGGCCAATCAAAACAGTTTTTCCAGAAATACTTTGATAACACGTTCTGTTCTTTAGGATTAAATGATGGTTACTGATGATTTTGAGAATCATTTGGATGACGTTGAGCCTATTGGTCAACTTTGACCATTCTCCTAATCCATAGAGGTGGTTTATGATGGCAATATGCAATATGCGTTTTACATTCAGTGCTTTCAGATAAAAATTCTTTTCAATCTTGGTTATGATAGATGAATCAAACGAAGTTTGATTTTCGCTCAGGATGAGGAACTTTGAGGTCAAAATTTCTCAGCCAAAAGTGAACAGACAGTCGATAGGATATCCTGACGCTCGAAGTTAGATTTCTATAGGCAATACAAATGTTCATAGGCTGATGAATACTTTTTGAACTCTGGATAATTCAGTAACTCAAATATGCCTCATCCATCTTCACTTTTGGTGTCAGAATATTTGAAATGTATTCTTCTGGACATTAAATATATCCGGAAGAAAAAGAGGAAAACGCCTAACATGATTGAAATATAACCTCACAGTCACATTGATGAAGCGGTAAGGGACTTCTCTTCCAACTTAATATATGATGAAAACTCTATTATCGAACTTTCTATCTTATATTGCTAACCTTATTATAATGAAAAATATAAAACGTCACTACATACGGCATCGTACTCGGAACTTTATGGCTCAGAAATGCACGAATGTGAATTCTATGTGCCATAAGCTTATTCTTTCAAATTTAGACACACATGAAGGGTTGCAAAAACAAAATACGCAAGAGAAAATGTAGTGTTTATTGCTTTTGGAAATCATTTTCCTTTCAACTTTTGTTTGAATTTTTTTTGCTAGAGACCAGCTAATTGCAGTTCCAAGATTGGGCGCTTAGCAGACAGACCTAAATAGTCTTATCTTTGTTTAAACTATGATAAAATAGAAGTCTTAATACAATGTGTGTATTTTTCACTTCCCATTTGAATTTTTGGTTGAGATTATAATTTCTCTTTCTGCTTTCTTGCAAGGTAACAGTTGATCTTTTAGACTATATCCTGGCCGTGGCAATCAATCATATGTTTTGTCCGAAATATACCATGCATATAATCAATATTTTATCAGCAATTCTCATTCGAACAAATATAGCGCATAATAGGCGATTTTATCATCTAAGACATTCGCAATTATAAAATTAATCAGTATTTTAGAAGAAGTGTACATGTAGTGTAGCAAAAGAATAATGATATATCAGAAAAAAAAAGCTCATGTCAGAATTATATTATATTACATTATGTTGTATTCAGCTTCGAGTATACGCATATAAAGTATGTATACGAATCAGCAAACTTCATTGTGATGAAGTAAAGGAAAAAAAAAGGTCTTTTGGGCTTGACACTCTCTAATGATATTCGTGTTTTAAAAACCCACATATCCATTCATTAACCGAATTTTTAATTGAGGGACTAGTTTCAAAAATGCTTTCATTATTCTGAAATACTATTGAATCATATAAGAAAACAATTATTAAGTATACATGCAGCGCTCGTTCGAGTGAAAATCTTCTCATAGCTCAACGAATAAAACACTTCAGAAATGCATTGAAGCATACTATTCGAATATTTGGAATACCTTCCCATATTACGGTATTTTTGATTCCCAGATTCTTTAGCATATCTCAATCAACAGAAAATAAACTTAATGTTGCGTCAATCACTATTTTGTTTGTTCTGAAATATGTTTATTCATTTTGTCTTTTGGGTGTGAATCAATTGTAAAATTCTCATTGTCAGTCGAAGTTGAGATGAGTATGGTCGGGGTCTTAGGGCAACATTTCTTCTTAGAATTATTATGTCTTATAATTCATTTCATGAGTTGTTCTCGTCAGGAGATTAATAATACCGTGCTTCAAGAATGATTAATCCCATAGCAGCGGAGGAGAAGTCTCAAAACATTGCACACCAGCATATAGTGCTGTTGGGATGAGTGCATTTCTGGATGTAATTTTATTAGTCAGTGAATAGAACATAATATAATACACGACCTTTAACAAAGTGTACGTTTGGAACGTGATTGTTTTCTCTGAGGTATAATGAAAACGGACATTTTGCTGCTTTGCCTCTTAAAATTGAGGAATTGAAAACCAGGTATAAAATCGGTTCCTCGAATTACAGCCATCATCGTAGAAGATGTCCTACAGATCTTCGGAGAACTATTAAATTTTGGGCCGAGTGCAGAGGTTTATAACGTCAACTTTGCCTATAAATTGTATACGTACACGTTGGTTTAGATGATGTTGTGTCTGCCAGAAGCTGAAATCAGCACTTTTAAATATTATCACTAAATAAAATGTACCATTAAGTTTATCCTCTAAGTGTCTGGTCTACTTTCTAGAAGCGTGTATCTTCTCCTAAGTTAGCTGTTATTCTGTTTGCTTCGATTTAAAGAGGAAGCAGGCCAATGATAGTTTTCAGAGTTGATGGTCGAATCGATTGTTCAATCAGATCACTACGCTTTCGAATCGTGCTATTATAAAACAAAATGGACTGAATTTTACAGTATTCTTAGAATTGGTTGTAAATATGTGACAATCAGGTGGTTTCTTTCCTATTCTTCTCTACAAAAGCCATAGTTTTTGCTTTGTTGAGAAGACTAGAGATGAAAGTGTTATTTACGGCATATGATGATATTTATCATCAGGTTTACTACCAGGTTTTATAAGTAGCTTTTCACTATCCCCGCACCGATTAATGAACATAATCTTAATGATATACAGGAATGTGTATAAGTAAGAATCACATTTCTGATAAACGAGACCATATTCAATATTATGTATAAGCAACATATTTTTGTATTGTAATAATTGCTTTCCCATGTTCAGTCTGTGTCACGATTGGACTAACTTAAATCATATATTTAAATTCTTGAGTTTTTTCCCTTTGCAAATAGATTCCAACGGAGCCTAACATATATCGGAGTGATTTTCTGATTGAATTACATGAAATTCATTTAAAGCGATCAGATTTGACAATTTTTCGAATATTATAAAACTGTTTCGTTTTTTTTTTTCATACTCACTATTTCACCTTTTGAGTTAAATGAACTGTTAGATACAGCACAGTATCGTCAGAATTACTGTGCTCCTTTTTTCAAAAATAACTGATCTCATTTTTAAACCACGAAGATGTGAACATAATACATGGTCTGACGCATTTTATGTACTGCTTTTCTTCTAAACTGAACAGAAACGTTAAATAAACTAAACGTCATTCTATCCCATGATTGCAGCTGATTTAATATACACTCATATATACATGCATATAGGCACACACACACACACACACACACACACACACACACATATATATATATATATATGTATTTATATAGGGGGAGACAGAGAGAGATAAAGCTATGGAGATACTAATAGATAGATCGATAGATAAGTGGGAATTAGAGAGTATATAGTTTAATTCGTTTTTAAAAGCAAACCATTCTTTCTTTACAATCTCGGAAGATTGGAGGTTTTATGAACACAAACATGATGTTGAAAAATAGAACAAAAAATTGACAAAATAATCCATTCTATTAAAAACACTAACAATATGATTTGAATTTTAACATTGCAGTTTTATTCAATTATTTCCCCCTTTTTAAAAAAAAAGTGGTTGTGCCATTTCTCAGGCTGTGTTATGAAACTCATTCATTCATTGTGAAGTTCAATCGTAAACCTCCATAGAACGAATGATTTTGGTAATGGAGGATAATTTGTTAGCAATCATTCGGTGAATGATCCATTTCATCCTCAGAATTTCAAACCTTTGTCGAATTTTGCTGCAGGAAATTTGAAGAATCCCTGCGTTTATCTCATGCAAGTTGGGAAAAAAAAAGGTTTTGAAAAATCAATCCTTGTATATTACTTTAATGTATTTATTTTAGTACATTAAGATGTGCTTAAAAAGTAATACCAATAGTTTTATTCTAATATATTTATTCAAGTACAAAAGATATGTTATTGACATCGAAAAAAATCATCATTGATGACTGTACCCGTTTGTAAGAAATTCTTGAATGCTTTCAATATATAAATCAATCTCTCCTTAACAAACAAAGTTTCCTTGAAACAGAAATTTACATGCATGACCAACATAAGGACAAATCGAATTGATCAAAATGCTGAAAACGATATGGGACCTTCTGCCAGGAGGTGACAGGAATTTCATTATCGTCACAACAAAATCGATATTTCACGGTTAAAAAAATGATTAAAAAAATACATATAGAGATTTGAATATCGTCCAATTCAATTAGTCTTTGAAATACATAATTGATACCGCACTCAAACTTTTTTTGTTCGTATTGGGAAGACAGTTTGTGTTCACATAATCAAACCAGGAGTAAGTAACAATAGAATTTCTCAGAAAGTAGGGTAAGTGTGAAATAAAACGCCATGTCCACCGTATATTGAATACATTCCCATCGGCAGGAAGACAAATTAATACTTTAAAATGAGTCCAAACCGAGAAATCTACCTCAAACTTAAGGATGATTTTCAAAATTTAGCTCGTTGTAAGTATGCTCAGTACCCAGAGAACATTTCATTGATTAGCTTTTACGGTGGGCTTTCAAATAGAGACAGACATACGGAAAGACAGGAAAAATCACATTTTTTACGCATATAAATCTGTTCCAGGTGGGTTCTTGTCACCAATAGCAACCCCTCCTTTTATCTATCTATCCATCTATCTATCTATCTATCTATCTGTCTGTCTGTCTGTCTGTCTCTCTCTCTCTGTCTGTCTCTCTCTCTCGCTCTCTGTCTCTGTCTCTCTCTCTCTCTCTCTCTCTCTCTCTCTATATATATATATATATATATATATATATATACGCGAATGTGTTCTGGTTGCTGAAAACATACAGTTTGCATCCAATTTTACGTAGTTCCCAGGATATCTGGCACAGCATTTCGGCACAGAGTATTTTTAAAGGATTAAAACCTTACCGAGTTCGAATATGAGCTTAATTATTCTGCTGTAAATGCCTGAAACGACTTATTGCCTCCTTTCTGCAGCGTCCATCACAGTGTTATGATATCTGGTGATGAGAATTTCAATTGCAGGACCAATGATTATCCTGAACCAATATAAATGAAGTTGAGACAACAGACATAGCACTTGGTTACTTTTATGATTTATGTTTTTTCGAATGATAAGTTTCATGAACAGCTTACAAGAGAAATGGATGAAAATAAAGATAAAAAGTAGGAAGTAAAACATACAATGGTGGATATCGATTTTCAAGAAAAAAAAAACAATTAATCGGAAAAAAGTAAATACAGCTATTAGCAAGGATTGCTAATGAGTAATTTGAAGTTGATACAAAGATAAAGAGCAAAGAAATAATAATAGCTGCCAGGGAGACGAAACATTATGGTGTGGGCTGGCCTTGCCCACAGAGATTAACAGGGAAGACTGTTGTATGCTATTCAGTGGGAAATCGCAGATCCCCCTAAGTGGTCAAATGTTATGTTTAAATGAGGAATTTCTCCCGATGTTTCAGAGAAATTTGATCAATGGTCTTCTTTTGAACAATAAGTTTCGAGCCACTACAATTTTATTCAGTGGATTCAGTCTTCTGTTCCCCACAATCACCACGATTGTGTTACATGTTCTGAATTTCCACTGCATGTTGACTCTCAAAAACTGCATTCACCCAATCAAACACGCAAGTTCTTTTCAAACAAATACCATCCCTTTCCTTGTTTTGTACGGGTTTTAAAAAGCCTTAACATTCAGGATCTACAAACGACATAAGTCGAACATCTCAAAGCTACTAAACATAATCAGTCATAGCAGAATGTTAAACCTAGCTCACCTATTCTGTTTTTTTATGCAGAAAAAATACGTACAAACGTCCCTACGTTCACATAAAAGATAAATCAGGTTGAGTAAAGATTTGAGTTATTCAGCAGTATAGTTAGTTGATTCATAAAACACTTCACTTTTGGAAGCTTGTTTCAATTCTTTTGTTTGCTTCCTACGAATTTAAACTTGAAAAAATATTATCTCCCTTGGTTTTAATGGTGTTAGCTTCACCATCCACGATGGAGAAGTCTGGCGAATCCCTGGGAAGGTCTGTATCCAACGGTGGAAACAAAAATGCTGGTGCTGTTGATGACGACGACGATGATGATGATGATGTGTCGTCCATATTTTCATCGTTGCTTTATCCTCCTATTCAACCTCCAGTCTGCAAACCTCTATTTGTCATCTCTTCTCTGCTTTCTATCTCCTATGCTTTCTTCTAAAAAATATGTCCATCTTTTATAATTCTTTGTCTTTGCCATTCATATCACTATACCTACCTTTCACTCCATAGTTTTCCCTTTCAGTTTCTTTTCTTTTCTTTTTTTTTTCCTGTTTTGATTCTTTTGAATTTCCTGCTTGGTTGATTATTTTTGTATCAATTTATCTCAGAATATCCCCCACGGGGTACTTGGTTACCTTATTTCCTGATTCTGCAATTTACATCATGCAGCGTATTTTTCTACTTATCTACCGCATTACAAACCGTCAAACAAGAACTACAACCATCGACATCACCTGGAGACATTTTCAAAAAAATCTCATTTCCAAAAAGCTTGCAACAAAACTACATTGATATTAGAAACTGCCATCCAAATCTGTCACCAAAACAGTCAAAAAAGATTTTAGCAGTTTTTAATTTGGCCTGGCTTGCTACCTATATATGTATTCAATGCTCATTGGGGCTGCAGTTTTGAGGTTTGGACAAAACGTTTATTCCTTATAATGATTATGAAAAACTCTTTTTCTTCCTTCGAAGATCCTAACCATAACTGGGATTCTATGGTTGTTTGTGTGAGTGGAGAGCATATGCTGAATTAGCTCCTTGCTCTGTGTTCATTTTTTTTTGGGGGGGGGGGGCTTCTGTTAACTTTCATTCTTTTATCATCGCCCACAAAACTGTTAAAAATTAGACCTGTTTCGTTATCAATCATTGATTTGAGAGAACATTTTATTCTGTCTCATTGTATTTCTGTTTTATTGCAACCATTCTAAATATGACGTCAGTTCTCTTAGATTATCCTGGCATGGATAGGGAAAAAACATTCTGTATAGAAAGGAATCAATATGTCAGAACAGGCCTTGAGAAAGAGGTCAGAATAGAGATGAAGTCACGAAAGAAAAGATATTCAGAATCAATCTCAGAAAAACATCAAAACCGTGCGAAGGCCAAGCAGGTGATAGACTGACAGCATAAAAGACACTTGCATATAGCATACGAGTTAGTGTATTAAACGTAATGGTAAACTGTCACTCATCAAAAGTGTGTAGAGTGGATTCAGCCAAGCAGCATTTCCTTCTGGAGAAGAAAAAAAAAACTGAAGGAGAATAAATCAGTAAAACGCCAAAGTAAAAACATTGCGAGAGCTTGAAAACAGTAGAATCATTGAATAATTGTCCCGATCATCTTACATTGCACACCTGTTACCTTTCTTAAGCTAATGTCGCTTTAATACGCACGACTTTCTGCAAGTTTTCCCCTGTAAACACTGATTACTAATAATTTATCCCTTCTGATTTCTTCATAATTTTTTCTCTTCAGATATTTCGTTCTGCTCACTTTGAATGAATTCATGTTCACGGATTATGGCTGTAATGTTATCGATTTTAGATAAAATTTGAATAAACGGATTCATAATTCGATAACAAACGCTGAGGGAACCGAAGGCTGATCGATACCAAGGAAATTAGGACAAAAGATATTTAATAACATATTTGGCAGTTGAAAATACACATTTTCAATCAATTTCAAAAATATGATTTATGAATGAAGTTTCCATATGCATTGTACGATATGATTATTACATACATAACGGAGAGAAAGCTGACAATTCTTTTTTGAAAAGCATTAAAATCCATCATTTCAATGTTTATATATATATATATATATATATATATATATATATATATATATATATATATATATATATATATATATATATATATATATATATATATATATTTATATATATATATATATATATTTATATACATATATATATATGTACATATATATATAAATGTATAGTCATGGAATCCTCACAGTTCTCAGTTTTCCTCAAATATCCAGAATCAATACTAGATCTTATGCGTACCCCGTTTTTATGCATCAAATCTCCTCTGTCATTCTGGATTTGATTTTTTATTGTAAATCATGTATTAAGTTTTGCATTTTTGATTTGACAAAAATGTTTTTGAGGTTATTAAATGAGTTTTTCGGAAGTTCTGATGATATATAATATTGTTGATAGTTTAGTCTATAATCCTGTGTTAGATGATGTGTAGGCTGACGATGTACATGGAATATCAAATATGATTTTTATAGGTGAAAATTTTTTTAATTCTTCGCCGCTTTTTTTTCAATCATTAAAATTGTCTTTCGATGCACTAATATCCACGGACTTTGATGAAAATAATCAGAAAGTGTTTATCGTTGTGAAAAATTGATGTTGTCCAGCTCCTGTAAGGAGCATACGAATCATCTTTTTACTGCCTTTTTGCAACAATGTGTATTTTTTCAGATTTAATTATAGGAGTCCCAGTTTCCTTCTGCAATCTCATGATAAATTATGATCAAAACTTACTATCATATCGCTGTTTGTTTTGAAAATAACGTTTGTGGTTGATGAACCTGATTTCAAAGCTTGTGAATAATCATTCCATGTAGAACTTGGATTCATTAAAGTGTTCGATGATGTTTACTATGGTCGTATATTTTTGTCCTATTCGAAACTTTTTTCCTCATTTCAACAATAGCAACTCAGATTATTTTCATTTGCTTTTGTCTATTTGTGATCATGCCATTGTTTTGTGATTTTATAATATCTGCTATGTTGCTATTGAATGGATATCTGATTCTAAAGGTATTTTTACTTGACATTTTACATGAAACATGATTATTCAGGACAATTTTAGTAATAATGATTAAAAATAAATTTCCAAAATTTTTTTTTACAATCAAATTAGAGGGAGAATCAACAGAAAATTGTTTTTTTTTTCACTTTCTATTTTTTTTTCGAAATTTTAATTTGTTTTGTTTTAAGGTATTTATGGGTAGTTTTTTCCTAATAAAAAAAATGTTGTTCTGACTGTTTTAGGTGGATGATTCACATTTAAGTTCCTGTATAATGAGATATGATTATCTTTCCTAAAAAAGTTCTGTGAGAATATATTGGAAATATTGAGTATTTTCATCATAAACTGTACTTTTTACAAAATACATAGAAATTTATACTCACACACACGCACACACAAGCACACGCGCGCGCACACACACACACACACACATATACACACACACACACACAAACACACATATATATATATATATACACATAAGTACACACACACACACCAACTAGTATATATATGGAATTGATGTAAATGTTCCTATCTCTTGTTCAACAAGGTTTTTGTGTTGCGTTCGAGCATAAATTCTCAGTCAGGAACTTATTTTCCTTTGCCTTCCGGTGACTTCAAGCCACATTCCAGTACTTTATCATGAAAGAAAAAAATCGCTTTTGATTTAATACATCCTTCAAGGAGTAATGTACAAAGTGAAATGAGTAAGATTGTAATGTTCACATTTTAGGATAATACACCCCATGCTGAAAGAATTTGTTGATCAATGATTATCTGATGCATCGCAACAATAACACGCCAATAGACGCTGTCATGTGGCAAAATCGACGCTCTACTCGCCTAACCAAAAGAAAAGTATTTTGCTCCAGTGAATTATTCAAACCACAGTTTTGATTACATAGTTTTGCATTGTGTTGATTTGCCTACGTTGTAGCTATTTGTAATAAAATAAATTTTCTTCCAGTTCAATTGAACGCAGAGAAATCATCACAGTAGACAACGTTTAATTCACGACGCCTTGTGCTGAGCTTGATTGAGCTATGAATTTCTCCGCTTTAGTTTTTTCAGAATAATTCCATTGCTGATTCCATAGATTATCTATTCTGAATACGACATTTTTTCTTTTCCCAGAAGAATGGGACGAGTGTCAAAACGCTGATTGATTTTCATTTCTGTAAGGTCATGAGCCGATTTCCTAAGATTTAGAATATTTCTTCAGTCTTGTGAATAAAGTAATATATTTGACTGATTTCACAAGCAATCAAGAGCTGAATAAAAAAAGCTTCAGAGTCACTCCTAAGATTTTTCTAAGATTACACAAAAGATCAGGCAAGCGTTGCCCCAACCTAATTAAATATGCATTTATGCATTCAAACATAATTGGCACAGATAAACGTACACATTTTGTATCAATACGCACTATAGAACTCTTCACAGCCTTCCTTCAGAGGAAATGCTGGAACCTAGACTCGGGAATTGAAGAAATCAGATCAGTAACGCCCCCCCCTTTTTTTGCATATATAAGACGAAAAAATCTACACGATATCTAAGTAATGCTTCACGTAGAGAGTAAGAATGTTGGTGATCAAATGACCCTCAGTGAACAAATGCCATGGACAATAATCATGTTGAGGACAAGGATATATACATTTAAATCGTGAATGTAGACCTACCTAGGGCAACAAACCTCTGTGGAACCCTAAACAATGATCTCAAACAAAGATTCTCTCTTAGATGGTAAGGTTTTGGTAGAGCAAGCTCAACCTTTAAGAACAAAAAAGTCCCATTAGTCTTACAAAGAAAAATCTACAGCCAATACATCCATCGAATCGTCAAACATAGAGCTGGAACATGGAATGTATCCAAAAAATTGACCCTCTACTGGAAACCATACAACCTGCACGGTATATTCATGACAAAAAAGTTGGATGTATCATAAAATTAATTGAAACATCCAAATGACAATTGGCTGGTCATATTAGATAAGATAGACATTATGACTCATAATGTGGATCCCAAGTGATCATATGCGAAACTGTGGCTGCAAAATATAAAATGGTGCGATGAACTAAACGCCTTCGGGAAGTACTGACTCTGCAACAGCCGTGAGAGAGTGATCAGGGGAATTCTGAACAAGGCATATGTCTAACAACAGACGCTAAATGGATACTCTTACTGCTGATAATGATTCAATTTTTCTGTATTTTGTAAATTCGAAATACGTTGTTGTAACTCTTTTTGCTCAATTAGGAAAATGTGTTTTTAATCTGATGAGTATAGATGAATAATTTATTTTCTGAAAAGCAAAACACATTTACGCATATGATCTCCCGGAGTGAAAACTACTAATACTCCTGTGGAAAAAAATAGCCTCTGTTTAATGTAGTATTCAGAAAAAATGAATAGCAATGATTTTCACCATACACTTATGGTTAGTTTGAAAAAGATCCGTATGTATACTCTCAATCAAAAAAGTATTTACAAAACAATGGATTTATTTAATATTCGGTGGAATTTGTTTATTAGCAAGTGCATATTTTCGTAAATGATTTTAAGTTGTTTTTTAATACTTTCTGCATAGTACTAATTTGATTTTTTTATTATTTTTTCAAGTTGGGGGCTTTTTTCCTTGATAGGAGCATGATGTTCAGTAGTTATGAAAACATTACGAGAGCCAATGACGTTTATTACTAAAAGCATTTTTTAGAATAAATGAATACTTCATGGCTACTTTTTTGCCACCGAAACCTGAATGACACGATATATTCGCTTATTTAGAGAGCGCAGATAGTGAGATTATTTCCAATCCATTCATGATAGCCTGTTTCAGCTCTCCAAGAATGGAATGTTTTGTGAGCCAGCTCTTGCAGTCATTCCCTAAACATTTACTACGTCATTGAAGTCGAGAGAAAAAGCAGGTAACTTCATCACTGATTAATAGTTATCACTGATGAATAGTGATCACTGAATTATGGGACAGTTTTCGATGCAGGATCGCAACTCGAGCTGTTTTCTAAACCTCAATGTTTTCTGCTATTATAAGTAGCATTCGAATAAATCAGCGCTACCATCAGTTGGTACTCAACTACTGACCAAGTTCTGTTAACAAATACTTAACATAGTAGCCAACACCTAGTAATGACACCAAGGACCATTATTTCTTCATTATCAGATATGCAAACAGTCTCTTTTTTAGATGTTTCCCGTCGTAGATAGCGTCAAAAAAATGTAGTCAGGTCCATCAAGATTGATGTGCTTCCCGTCAGCCCGAATCACTGCAAATCTACATGTTCATTGAGGATACTCTCCCGTCTACTTGCCACCGGTTTTTTTTGCTGATTACGCAAAATGTTTTCAGCTTTGGTTGCATCAGGTCTACATATGGCTTAATGGCCAAGATGTGATCAAATGGCTTAAATATCTGCTGTTCCTAAGTAATTGTTTCTGCCAAATTCCAAACATATTTTGATGGAAATTCTATTGAATATTCATGATTGATCATTTATTCTATTCGGGAATGTTCTTGTCTGCACATTTCAGTGAGTTGAAAAAAGCTATAGGATTCTTAGAAAAATTAAGTTTTCCTGAATTTTGTAAACAAAGCTTTTTAGTGCTGAAAACTAAGAACAGTATCACTTTACGAGCCTTTTATGATCGTTGGACACCGAGAAACGAGATTTAATTGAAAAATTGAACGTATTCTATTTACCACTGAAAAAACTCTGTAGATGTATATGCGCAGTTTATGCTATGATATTGTAAGCGTGGATTACCTGATTCAACAAAAATCAATGAATCCTACACCGTTCACATAATTTTCGACAATGCGTGTGTGTGTGTGTGTGCGCACACTCGTTCACACAGAAACACACACACATGAACATGCACACACACGAACACACACACACACACACACATATATATGTAGAGAGAGAGAGAGAGAGAGAGAGAGAGAGAGAGAGAGAGAGAGAGAGAGAGAGATACATAAAGAGAGTAAAGAGAGATCGGAAGGAAGTTCTGGGTAGATATGATTATTCTTACTTTTCTGTCCATTCTTTCTTTTCCATTTCTTTTGTGACTATCCATATCATTCGAATGGCGGAGGTTGAAATGAAATATATGCTGATATTACACTCCTTCATAGTGCTCCAGATTTTATGACATAGATGATATAATTAAAGGAGGCATTGCCTTCCCAGAGGTAATTTCAGTCTTCTTTGGTCGGAGAACTAACAACTTTCATATCAAAGATTCAATCAAAGCCATAAATATTGACTGACATCGAATTAGGACTCACAAGAGAGAATTTCCAAGGGTTGATTTATCGATTCCGCCAGGGAATTTCTCTTATAGTAACCTTTCATTCCTTTGTAGAATGGGTTTGTCAATTCCAGATATAGAGACGAAAAAGTTATCAAATGTGAAATCACCTTCCAATAATAAGAAGCATTCGTCAAAGATCAATGAGTAATTTATTTGAACTGTTGTATGGGATCCAAAATTAAAGACTTATCCAAGTGTAAACTCAACATAAGTATTGTATCAAAGTACATGTCTACTGATGATCACTCTATATAGGTTCATTGATACTGAAACCATCAAGAAGATGTTATACATACAACTCAATTACGTCGGGCCTATCCGAAGATCTGCGTTCCCTGAGGTTATTCAAAACTTGCTAAAAATAAATCCCAAGGAATACATGGCTTAACTGCATATCCAACAAAATTATTTTTTCTTACATCCCTGAATGTTTACTTTCCTAAGACAGAAATTAACTCCAACTAATCAAACATTCTATTGAGTGAACGGTGGAATCAATGAAAATACAGTATCGATATTCACGACCTTTTAAATGAATAACAAGTCTAATTTAAAGTAGTACCGGCGATGAAATGCAATAATCTAAGTACTTTTCTATTCATTTACTATCAGAATTTACTGTGTGAATCCAATCCTCTGAGTCAACAAACAATTCAATTTTTGTTTGATAGATTAGATTTGTGATATTATTCAGTATATTCAAAACGCATGATTATTATATTATTTTTTGTGGCTCCCTTTTTCATCGGCATTCACCAAGGTTTGGATGACTTACATATATTTCTGGAACAGCATCCCAACGTAATAACCTAATCGTTGCTAAACAGCAGCCTTGACATGATTGGTTGACTTTCGAAACAGGGTTAGGATATTTTTTATATCTCTTCTAAGACTTGACAAATTCCCTGAAATATCCACATCATCTTGTAGAGAATATTATTTTTAAATGTGTTCACGCATTCCCAAACAGTTTTTCAGTGTTTGATAGTTAATATGTTAAATATGCATCTTCTCAACCGTATTATAATCCATCGATGTGCAACCTCGTCGAATTCTTTGGGTGAACATTCCCCATCTCCCTCCTGATTTTCTCCTCCTTTCACTACTACTCCCACGGCTAGCAATGCTAAATGTCGTTTTTTTTTTTGTTTTCCTGCTCATCATGTTGAATATATATGAAACTTGGACAAGACTTTTGGGTGGAAAAAACTCTTCTCCTTTCATCTCCTTTTCCTTTTTAAACTACTACTACTACTACTACTACTACTACTACTACTACTACTACTACTACTACTTTATTCAACATTGCTATGAAATTGGACATGTTAATGTTTGCTTTTACTATCCTTAATTATTTACATTTTGTACTTATCCTATATTTAAAAAAATGAGACACTATTATATTTGCTAATAACTTGATTTGCAAAGAAGTTTTTTGCCAAAATATTCGTCACTCATTGTACACTATTTGTAATTGAGTTTACCACATGGTTACATATGGGCCTGAGAATGATGGAATCATCGTTAAACATATGGTTATTGATTTACTACACCAATCATGAAAATTGCTTTGAAAAAATTGACAAGGAAATGAACGTAAACAGTCAGAATCAAGCTTGTTTCTCTAATAGATGTCTGGTCGATTTTGCTGATAATGTTTATCCTAATAATTTTATGTTTAAGGAAAAATCAGCAGAGAGATCATAATGTTGAATTTAAATGATAAGTGAAGTGGTTGTTTATCCAAAGTTATGAGCGAATACTAAAAAGTGCAATTTTGATGAATTCGAGACGAATACTTACCTGCATAATGTATCATCATACGTGTAAAATCTCAAGATAAAAAAACAACAACACAGAACAAGAAAATTTTAAATAGACAGAAGTACAAAAATGTATTGTAGAAACTGAATGAATTTATTTCACAATGTTTAATCACATGCAGGTATAAGCGACCCAAATTGCCTGATCTATTTATATTGTTCGCGTTTTATCTTTCGGATGTCGAATGTACTAATATTTTTCGAATAATTTTAGAACAATGTTGAACAATGTTTTCATAGTATATTTTTTTCACAATTAAATTAACACATTGTGTAGGTACACATCTTTTGTACAGTGTGTAAAAATGTGCACCATAGTCTCCGCCATATTTTATTTGATTGGGGCATTTTCTTTCTACGAGTATTCAAGTTCCTGTTACTTATGCCAATGTTCCTCTGGAGAACTTGTGCCTGCATAGTACTAGTACAGGAAAATAGCATTCTTCTTGAAAAAGGAAAACACTTCTTTCTTAATGACCAGAAACAAACCTATCACGAATCAAGGCTAGATGATACCAGACAACTTAATTTACTCATGTGAGTTGAATTGAAAATTAGACATCGAATGTGTTAGGGACATTTTAATTTTTTTAATTTTCTGCCAGTTTCAAAGTTCCAAAAATGTATGCAAATACTGTTTAGCTTTTAAATGCTCCCAAAGATATTCAAGTAGGAACTTGTGCACGCATAGCTGTGCTAATTCATGAAATTATTGGAAAAATATCATGAAAAAGATGTTTCTGTTAATCACAAGAATTAAACTCAATCCTTATCAACTAGTGAGGATACAAGACAACGTAATTATATCACGTGAATCCAGTTGAAGATATAAAACTTTGACAACTTTATTTGCGACGGGGATTTGAAATCAAGCTTAACCTGATTACCTCTGCTGGTCATCAACGAAGAGACAGAGGGCATAAACAAACATATCTGACACTCCTCCATAGGAAGAATTGGAGATTTTATCAAAGTTTATTCATTTTCCCTCCTAATACATTACATCTTAAATCATGATCGATATATTGATTTCGTTTAATTACATGTCTGTTAACTGGTTGCTGATTCTTTTGGACGAAATTTTTTTTTCTTTGTTATTGCGTTTCGACTTTTGCACTTTACAGCTTCCGTCTGAAAATTTTGATTTGGAACCTTTATTTGGGGATATGTTTGAGTGGCCCTGTTGAATGAGTATGTATCATTATTTTGAGAATAAGTGAAGAGTAGTTATTCGCTTATCTCTGAATGATGGTCAACGTGTAAAAAAAAAAAAAAGATATGGGAACAGCAGATCAAAACCTTTTCTTGTTTTTTTCTATCCACCACTGATTTTATCTCAACAGGAAATCGTTTCAAAAACTGACTTCCATCTCGAAACCGGTGTTGCTATTACCCAGACCAGAAGTATCCATTTCTAAAGTGGTTATATCAATGAAAACAAGATTTCCTGATTAGTATCAACACAAAATTATCAAGAGCAGTCCACAAACCTGACTCAAAATTAATCTTTAAACATATTACTTTGCAGGTTCCACTATTTTGATTTTGCTCCATGGCTAATAGGCTCAGCCTTTATTTAGTGATAGGGTAAACAATGAGAGTGTGGAATAAAATTTGTTTGCTCGAGCTTGTTATTATCATACTGTAGTAAATCATGTGTATATTTTTCATTATTTTTCAGGGAAGCTAAACGAGACATGGACGTTACTCCTCTGCTTTATGATACTAAGTGGAAATGGAATTGATGAGTAATTGAATTAATCATTTTCTGATGAAATCATCGATAATCAAAGATTTATTATGGAGAAAACCAGCTTTCATGAAGCAAATTCAAATGAAATAATATTGCTAGATCTTATCGTCGCTACTCTTCAGAAGATTTCCATTTTGTTTCAACAGATGTTAAACAAGTTCTTTTTACTTAGTTATTTAAACCAATAAATTTGAAACCCATGACTTTACTTGTGTATGATGTTTAGATATTGGAACTTTTTGAATTAATGATTTGGTAGAACACTTTTTGCATCGGTTTGCTAGTGGATTAGGTGCCCTGCAGTTCTGTTTGCCTGACCAACGGAAATTTATCCAAGAATGATACACAGAAACTGTTTGGGGGATTAATTGTCCACCTCGTTGATAACAATAATTTGAAAAGAAGTTGTATTTCCAATACTTTGAATATGAAAACTCACATAATCATTATCAAATTCCACGGATTGGGCCTTCTTTCATACAAAAGCAATGCTTTATAAGTATCAAGTAACCTATATCGTATGTATTCATTTTATACCCACGAAAAAATTAGTTAGAGAGTAACTAAGAAAAGGAATAACATAATTTCAAATCCTGATTGGCAGTATAGAGGTTACAAAGATAGTTTTTAATACCCCTTGAAATGCCAGGCTATCAAGGTCGACAGAAATGGTTATTGTTTTACTGTGTACTTAGTAAACATTCAACAGAACCAAACAAACATTATTTGTGAGTTTCATTAAATAATTCCAAGGAGTGAGCAAAATTGATAGGAAGAATGCAAACAGATTTGTATTTCAGTTGGCTGTAGTCTTAGGAATTGACTGAAATAATCTAATCTACGTAATGATCACCTCAGGGAAATATACAACATGGACCATTTGAAGGTAGAAGATTTGAATTAGATTCAATCCCTGTTTCCTGTGGCCCATTCTAATTCAAGTGAAACTATCTGGCAAGACAATTTCAGTTGATTAAAATTACATTGGCTTGTGATGAAAAACCGACCTACCTTATGTTTACATCAATTTACTACATTTCTTCTCTCGTACATTATTTTGATAATACAATGGACCTGATAATATCAAGAGAACTCAGTCCTTGATTTGACTGGAAATGACAGTGTCCTTCTAAAGGATAAATCAGCAGTAACACTGGAAAGGTTTTATCTGTCTTTTTGTATCAATTGCAAATCCAGCCTCGGTGACAAAATGGGAATCTTCAGCCAGGAAAGACACTTCTTTCTAACATGCCATTTATCTATACGACACTTTGTTCGGAGAAGAATGTCACCGAATAGGGCTTAGTGACGATGTCCCTTAATCAGATCAAACGTGTGCAGGATTCAATAGAGAACATTATTCGGTATTGAAATCTGCTGGAAGCCAATTTGCAACCAGCACCAAACAAAATGTGGAGGTGAGAAAGGTCGCTTGCAGTCAGTGACTCGGTACATATTGATGTCCACTGAGAAGACACTCATTATAAAGTAAATTAATTTCACGGGGAAGGTGGACTCGCAGGGAAATAGTTTGTTGAACAGACATGGTGAACAAAACCGCTCAGTAATGTGTACGTGTACAAGAATTCCACCATCATCGTAACCATCAGCAGCAGCGTTTTGACGTCTGTCGTTGGACATAAACCTACTCAAGGCCTCGTCGTACCTCTGTACCATGGGCATCGTAGATACAGTAAATTTAAGACTCGTCTAGTTCATTACGGCATCTTATATTTTGTCAGCTACTGTTTTGTGAATGGTTTTTGGTGATCCATATCGTGATTTGTAACGTTCATTGTTTGTTTGACTCAATGTTAATAATACATTGATCATATAATGACAGGAGATCATTTCAGCTTGAGTTTGTATGTTATATAACGCAATTTATAATCATTTTGTTAGATCATATACATCCATTTTGTGAACACACACACACACATCTATATATGTACATATATACACACACACTCACATATATATATATACACATACATATACATATACATATATAAATATATATATATATATATATATATATATATATATATATGTATATGTATATATATATATATATATATCAATTTCATATAATCAATACATGTTCCACATTTTGTAAGGATCCTATATTCTAGCATGAACCATACTGCATGATGTCTGACAAAGAAAATATATCCAGGCCAAATCAATCAAACGAATTGCATAAAAGAAAACTTATTCGTGATTTTAATGCCTTGTGTTAAATACGTGCTTCTCCATTCAATTGCCAAGAATAATAAGTAATATTATGGACACAGATTCAGACACATATTGGCTATTAAACAAAAGCATGAATGAACGCCTACCATAGCAATGATTACCAGGTTTGGCCGGCCGAACAATTCGCCATCGTAGTGACATGGGTACTCGTTTAGTAGTTTTGTTTCACGCCAGACTAACAAAACTTTAGTAAACAGCGACTGCAGACATATGCACACGCACGCGCATGCTCACATGCACACACATGCACACACACGCACACACACGAATACATGTATATGTGCATATATATATATATATATATATATATATATATATATATATATATATATATATATATATATATATTCTTCATTAAATCAACAATATTGCTACACACACGGACAAACAAACAAGTGGTACACGAAAGAAAATAACAACACCAGCAGTTATGAAGTATAATATATCATCTGAAATATTACAGCAAAATATAAAGGTTGTTGATAAACTAATAAAAAAAAACTATTGGAAAGACCCAGGTGATTGTTCATGATTGAATAATCCTCAAGTTTTTATCCCTGTCATATCTCTCTGTCTCTCATCATCGACATCTCTATCCCTCTTTCTCTACCCATCTTTTCCTCTTTCTCTTTCTCACACACATATATATATATATATGTATATATATATATATATATATATACATATGTATATGTATATATATATATATATATATATATATATATATATATATATGTGTATTTATATATTTATATATTTATATATATAAATTCAATCAGATACATTTATTTGAGTGTGAGTGTCCAAATGTGTCCTGAAGGCGAAATGGATGTCTCCTAAGATATCTTACGCTTGCACAGGGATCGCTCGTATAAATATGTCCCTGCACATACGTGAGTCAACGCATATATGTATTCACATGCATGTATTTTCATGCACACTAACCGGGAGGCATACACGCATCTGTGTACTTATATGTATATGTCTTGCATTGTATATAATTGCAATTTTCTTATGCATGTAAAAAAATGTGCGTATATACATATAGACAAGTGTGAGAGTATAAATGTATATACATAATATTTCAGCATGGACGAGATACACATGTACATACCACAAGTACACACACATATATTTCCATAACCAAACTTTCACGCACACACACATTCATGTACACACACGTATATATATATATATATATATATATATATATATATATATATATATATATATATATATATATGAGTTTGTGTGTGTGTGTGTGTGTTTGTGTGTGTGTGTGCGTGTGTGTTCAGAGAATATTGTATGCCCTAGTAAGTAACTTTAATCAAAGCCTAGAATTATCAATTTTGTGCACATTAGAGTCTTCTCAATGCATTTTCACTTAAAATCCTGGCGTTATCCAATTCAACACATGCTTTAGAATGTTTTGGTCACACGATTACCAAGAATGTTAAAATTCACCTCAGCCTTTTTAATTGTGATGAATCTCAAAATTTTAAGAGGTCAATTCATGAAATTCCTTTCCAGCATCAACCAGAAATCGAATCATTTCCAAAACAAGTTGAAAGTTTCTTTAATGAAACCAATTAAGCAACTGATGTAGAGTTAAAATAATCGATTGAAAACTAAAAGAGAGTTCATGAATGATTGTTCTTAGCTACGTTGACGCGTACTATATGCGTACGTATTTATAACATATTAATATATACTTCGATTCCAAGGCATCTCGAGCATTACATTTTTCAACGGAAAGATACCAATTGAGAAATTATAATATTCACTTTGATTCGATGATGTTAAAATAGGGTAGGTCACTTTTTAATGAAGATATGCACAACAAATAATTGAGGGAAGAAATACAGAAACAAAAATGAACAGAGAGTAGCCATGATGTGAGAGGGGAAAATGAAAGTTTAACATGACAAGAAGTTCTATAACATAATTGTAATATGTGCCCATAGATAATCTTCCAATTATAGAAATTGATTGCTTTTAAGAGAGTAATATTCTCTATTGCATGTAAAGATCGTTTACAGGTTCCATGAAATGGCATTTGGACCTTTTACTTTTCTATTGCCAAGACTGGAGACTTCCTATTATATATACCAACCAGCAGGCGTACAGCAGAGTAAATTATGAGTAACAGACTAGGCTAGTGGACAGGTGCAAAGATAGATAAACAGACCTGAAAAGGCTGGTCTAGGTAAAAATAAACGTGGAGTAAAAATAGTTACGCATGAGTGTACTTCCACAAAAAAATTGATCGATACAATCAGTCTTGTGTAGGTAGATATAAACAAGGGTTTATGCCGTATTCGGATCATATGATTTGCATGGTATGTTCAAATCTCTTGGTCATTTTGGGGCCATCATTGCCAGTAGGCAGCTTGATAGATAATAATAACCAAGTAATATTCAATATGAGAGGCTTCTCATTACAGTCAGAGTTTATAGTATTTCTTCCCCCGTCTGGTAGGAATATTTGAATACAAAACCATTTCATCGAAAATATCACTATGATTATTCAATCTTATGCAGTTCCAAAAATTGATACAATTTGAATTGTTGAGATTTTTTTCCTCGTCGTAAAGAAATAGCACTGTTTATTCGAGTTCAAATGTTAATAATTTGAAATAAATGAGCTCAAGATATCCATGTTAGCAATATTGTTACTCTCAAGAGGAACAGCCCGGTATTGTAGACAGAAAAAAAAATCCAACAAATCATGAATTAAAGGATATAATACGTTCTATACGTCACTTATAAGCTTATTCTTTGTGGCTGGCTGTAAATTTCAGAATGAAAATCAAGCAAGACATACAATAATTTTCCTCTCAAGAAGAATAGATAAGCCAAATCTTAGTACTGACCATAGAAGTGACATCCTATGCAAATATGAAAACAATATGTAAAGGAGAGAAACAGTCATTCCCTAAAAGTTAGTCATGACAAACATAAGATAATTTTAGCCAAACATATGGTGGAGAAATCAGGTATGATAGGCCATATCTTCATTGACAAGAGTGCATATCCAGCTATCAGGCACTAAGTCGAGGGTATTGACAGAGATCACCGTTTGTAAACGAGAACAATGAATTGAAGAGGCATCTATGGCAGGCTTCGATTTCAATAACGTTTTCTCGGTTTAATTGGTGTAGGGGAACTCCTCCTTGCATAGTTTGGAAATATCCCGGTTCATAGGGAGAAGTATGGTTATGTCTTTGTACCTAGCGGTACAGATATGGACTGATACAGTTAGTACGTTTATGACTGTTTTTTTTCTGTTGCCATTTTCAAAGAGAACTTTTTTTTTCCTTTTTTTTTTTGCCACGGAATGTATACCTAATGTTTGCTGGGGAATTTATTTGACAGGATGTTGTGGCAACAGCACCAAGGGCTCGACTAAGCAGTTCAATTGTCCGACTAAAGTTGAACTATTAATGGTTCAGAGTTAAACACACTTCAATTCACCCTGGATAGATATCTTTTCTGAAAAGTGAATTTTCCCGTAACACGCTGGTTTAATAACAATTTAAAATATGTCAGTGCTGACGGATGTATGAAAGGTTGAATTGACTTATCGGGGCAAAATTCGAAATCAACTTTATGTATAGAATAAACAGCGCAACAAAAACGTTCCACTCCTCCAATCATCTTGCTTTTCCTACTATTATTTTGAATATATCTTTTTATTTTACTTTTTTTCCCTACTTTCCTATTATGAAAACACAGCTTTTAGCCACGTATTTGGGCACAATTCCAAGATTCCTGAAGAAAAGATTCAGAAAGACGCAAACATTCAATTTACTTTGCTTATTTCTATTCAAAGCTGACACAACGGTGTGACATGGTGATCGTGAATGCCTCAGATGGAAAATAAATTGCTAACGTCAGTTGCTTCACATCGATTCTGTTGTTATCTTCATTCGGAAAAATTCGGAGCTCAGTGAATTTCGTATTTCATTTTCCGAAAAAAACAAAACAAAAGGCATTTCTAGAGTGAAATATTCACGGCACTCAGGTTTTGTACTTTGAGGCCTTAGACCTTGAACCAATAAGAAAAAAAATATATATTTCATGCATAGTAGGCCTCAAAGTCAACTCTAAATCACATGACTTTACAGATAACACATTTCACGAATTCCCATGCTGTATTAAATGAATCCTCATTCCTTTATTTGACTTAATTTTTTATTCATTCTTCAACAACAAAATCAACCTTTTCTATTCTTCTTCTTCTTCTCCGTATTATTATTATTATTATTTTTGAATCTCACACCAGATTATTATTATTATTATTATTATTATTATTATTATTATTATTATCATTATTATTATTATTATTATTATTTGGAATCTCACACCAGTTGCCTGGTGGTAACCACTAGAGTTTGAGTGACAGCAAGTCTCCTCAAATCTCAAGCCCTCCTCTCCTAGTACTCATAGGTCGCAGTAATTCTGCGATTTACAGTTTCACACCAGTTGCCCAGTTGTTATCGCTGAAGGCTGAGTGACAGTAAGTCCCCTCAGATCTTCAGCTAACGTCTCCACTCTCTTTCACCTATCACGTCAGGGCTGAAATTCGTTTCAGTACTTATATCTCTAGCACCTTCCTCAGTATCCGTGCAGTTCCCAGTAGTGCTGTGGCCTGTACGGTCTCAATCCTTCCCCTAATCCCGATCTCCTCCAGTCTCACCCTCAGCGTTTTGGGGACAGTTCCTAGTGCGCCCACTATGACCGGTACTACCCTGGTTTTCATGTTCCACGTCTTCCTTAACTCTCTTGCTAGGTCCTGGTATTTTCCCCGTTTTACACTCTCCTTCTTTTTTACTCTATGGTCTGCAGGTACAGCAACGTCTACTATTTGGCAGGCCTTCATTTTTTGACTACTATTACTAAGTCCGGTCTTCTTGCCTGGATGAGGTGGTCAGTTTGGATGTCAAAGTCCCAGAGTAGTTTGTGGTTGTCATTCTCCAAAATTGCCACTGGCTTGTGCTGATACCACTTTTCCACATTGCTGAATCCCATTTGTTTGCTTAGTTCCCAGTGTATCATCGTTGCTACTCTATCGTGTCTATGCTTATACTCCTTCTGGGCGAGTTGACTATATTCACTAGTTATATGGTTCACTGTCTCATCTCTTTCACCGCACATGCAGCATTTGCTGTTTGTCTATGTTCCGTCGATTTTTGTTTTTATGTAGTTCGTCCTTATGCTTTTGTTCTGGGCTGCCATCATCATCATCATCATCATCATCATCATCATCATCATCATCATCATCATCAATGGCTAGTTATCTATGTTGCCTTGTTGCCTCCTCAATATCATAGCCCCCTACACAGCTAAACTTTCCACCACCTTAAAGGCGATATTGATTCCTTTGAGGAGAATTATTTTACTTTTTATAATACCTTTAATGCATTAAAGTACCTTGTCCAGGAGCCCTTCCTTTTTCTGTATGTTTGATGGCTTGTTTCACCTACCCCAAAGTAACTCCTGGGAAATTGCAAAACTGGTTGGTCCTTTATTGTATGATTTGTTCTTAAATCTGTGTCAATCTTTGGAGGAAAAGATGATTGTGTAGAACTTTTAGGCCTATTTATCTATTGCATCTCTGTCTCTTGCTCGGTCTCCTTTTTCTTGAGCCCACTAGTAACTTTCTTCCTCCCTGCATTGAGAATTTTGATAACTTTTTCAAAAAGTGTTTCGATCGCCGTTGCTTTGTGTCTCCCTTATTTCTGTTCGTTTTTTTTTTTATTTTTGTGGTTTTATTTAGTGAAATTGCTCCAGTCGTTGTCAGTCGCACGAGATTTTGAGTTTTCCCCTAAGATTCTTGGTTTCTTCCGAGATTTTGCTGATAGTTTGTTTGCTCTTTGATTTAACATGTTGGCAAATTCTATTAGTTACAGTTTGTTAAATAAATATGATGAGCATCCGAAAATGAAAATAAAATAATCACTGAACGTTGACTTTGTAAACAGTAACGAGCTGATGCAATAACGTATTTTGCATCGTGTCAATATAATCAATTATTGCACCAAGGGGAGTTGTTGCCGATAAAAACAAAATATTCAAAATGTTGAGAGCTAAAGAAAGAGATAAAGATTGTGTTAGTGAACGTTTTCTAAAAGCAAGCATGTATACACATGCACGCTTATAAAGAGGGGGGGAAATATATAGAGAAAACGGGGAACAAAAACAGAGACGGATACATGAACATATATAGAAGATTAGACAAAAAGAAAGAGAGACAAATGTACTCACATTATATTAGTTTTGCGATGAGCAACAAAAAGTAGCTAATAGTTTGTAAAAGAAAGTTTATTCATACACAAACATACAAACACATACACAAGCATACAAAGGCACACACACACACACACACACACATCTATATATATATATATATATAAATATATATATATATATATATATGGTTGTGAGGATCAGAGATAGATAGCTTGATTTAATCAAGAAAGTGGCTTATTGGGATAATAGTGTCAAAGTATTTATGCAATTATTGTAGTCTTGGTGATGCAAAGAATTATACTAGGGGTTGGAGGTCAGAGTGTATCAATGCTATTAATATTGTTGAGCAAATAGTCAATTTTATCCCAAGTTCGACGAATCAAATATCAGTCAAAAGTAAACACGCTATCATTGCAAGAGCTCTACTTACGACTTTGAATGCAATCGATTTATCCTTCATTACTTTTGAGATTTGTTTTGTATCCACTTTTCTCCTCCGACTCTACACTCTCAATATTCAATGCTTTTTCATTCGGGTCCTTGGCAGTCATAAACTGCTTTTACACCATCCAAATCCAATTCTGATGACGTCTCACTTGCGCCTTTAATTCAACCATGGCGCCAAAACATGACATATGCGTGAGCGCCTGAAGAATCAGGCGTCGGTTTTGGTTAGATCTAGTTTTATATTAAAAGCAAATAACAATGAAACGCAGAGGTCACGTGATTAGGAGTGGGCAGCTATAATTGATGAGCGAGGGCCCTGATAATTGCTCAGTGCAAAGAAACGGAGAAGACTGGAAGGGAAAGAAATGTAAGTTGGGGACAAGAATTGACACTGATCCACGTTGAGAATTGGGGTTTCAAGTCACGAAAGCAAAAGTAAGAACAGTGATTGAGTTATGAATGAGAAGTGGGAATTGCGTCCACTTAATGGGGAAAAACAATGATGAACAAATGTAATCTCCTTACCTCTCCCATACAGAAGGAACACATACACACGCAAATATATATATATATATATATATATATATATATATATATATATATATAGAGAGAGAGAGAGAGAGAGAGAGAGAGAGAGAAAGGGAAAGGGAAGGAGAGAGAAATTAATTGATAAATTTATATTTTAGATTGCTATACATCTGTGTGTGGCTTTGTCTTCGGGAAATGTTGTGTGGGGGTATTTTCTCTGTTGGCTTGACTGTCACGCAATCGAAACAATCTAAACATAGGTGACGTGTAAACAAATTAAGCATACGCACCTGATGGACTAGGAATGTACTATGATCAAGAGTTTTTGGGAAATTACTTTTTAAAATGTTTTCGATGGGTTGGGCCTTTCTGTTCAAAAGATAACTACGATGCTAAATTAGAACCTTGATTTCTGTTCAAGGCATATATGCATATACATAATCTCTTATTCGTTATATACTCTGTAATTTTGGTAAGTGCAAAAATGTTATAGAACCTTCATATCTATCAACAGGTCAAAAGTGGATTGAAAATTGTGTCCCCTCAGTGGTCAACGATGTAGGATAACTTTTCATCCCTCCCGGGGTAGTACATGAAAGTGAGCTTTTTCTCTCTCAAAGAATCCAAATTCTTTCTTGGCCATGATTGCATTCTCTTTAAAAATGTATCAGTGTCATTGAAAGCTATTTGATTAACTAGTTTATCAACTCTCCCAGATGGCAGACTTAACTGACCTTTTCAATAGCATTAATCGATCCCAAAAGAAATTTTAGCTGGGTTGAACAATATTTGTCACGTGGATAATATTTATTCAACAATGTAAATCTTAAAAAAAAAAAACATCTTTCAGAGTTTGAGCTTTCGGAACAATAAAATAGTAGTAAATGAATTCTCTGCTTAGCTGTTTGCAATAAGACCCACTTCTTCTATAGCGTATGCATTTTCATTCTCTGAAAAGAGCCATATAAGCCGGAAGTCTGGATAGTTAAAATGATTATAATCACCGATATGTATATATGATTTGAAATTGTGATGAATTTCTATGGAAATGATCCCTGGTACTACACGATTAATGTATCACTCACCCCAAGATAATGTATAGAAAAATAATCAATCGAAGATATTTCGGCAGCCTCAAGTATTGAACTTAATATCATATTTATATATGTATACGCATTTACATTTATGTGTCCATATGGTCATGAATTCTCATCTAACCATAAATTATATCCTTTTCATGCACACAAACATACACGTATATGAAAACTGATTATTTCTAAATCCTAAATTAAGTCCAAATGACGTTTAATTTATTGTCTGCCTATTCACGATTGTTAGAATATCTCTGTAAGGAAGTTTACACACCGAAATGTTTATAGCTTAGCCAAACCCAACTGTAAATGTTGATATATGTTGGGAATAAATAGATTTTGATATATGTAAGGAATAAATAAAAATGTAAAATATCTATGGTAAACTCTCATTGGGAGACTACGTTCAAATTCTAATCGAAATACGTGTGTGAGTTTATATAAAATCGAAACTCACTTGGGCGATATTCAGACATTGTCATATATCAAATTTCCAAGAATATGAATAGATTAATTAACGATTGACCACATAAACATTTTGAATTTTTTTAAAAGAATTTTTTTGCCAGAGAAATTGTCATTTTTTTTCTTCTCCGCATTATTTTTATAACAAATATTCGAAACTTACTCTTATTTCGAATGAATGAAAAAAAATTAAGATTGAGATACAAAGATCGTAACCAAAACAAGATTGTTGTCAGCACTGCTTGAAGAAATTTGCATTTCACTCAAAGTTTTAGTGAATCCCTTTTATGCTGTCTCTTCCAAATATATTTTTTTGGTCTGATGAATTGAGATTTTCTTCTTCTTATGGGTTCATATAAACATTGCGTTAAATATAATGGTTGGAACCATATATGAAAAAAAAACTTTGACATTTCTCAGTTGGAGAAAGTTCTACCTACGTATCACTATTAATATGTCTGTTTATAAAGTGCCTCCTATGAATTTTGGAGATAATTGATTAATGTTTGTTGGTTGCACAGCAAATGCTTGATTTAACAGTGAAAATTGAATTATGAAAATGTTAACGATTAACATGATTATGCTATCATAATAATCATCTATCAAATAAAATTTTCTGACGATCTTTATCTATATATATATATATATATATATATATATATATATATATATATATATCTGTGTGTGTATGTGTGTGAACATATGCATAGTGTTGCATGTATCGAGTTCTTGTAAAAATGTACAATATTTGTCAAAATTACATTTCATTGATGTCTTACTACATGAAAGAGCTGGGACTTGCTTAGTTTTAGACACTCATCGGATTGAATTCTTTCAATGTGTTTTGATGTCGGTACCACAATGTTGCAGCCAGGTTGGTCCATTTGATTATTTTCCTCTAATGAGTTATATATAACATGAGATTTTGGTATCTGTTTCTAAAAAGATGGATCGGATGAATCATTGAGGTAGCAAAATCAGCAAAATATCACATATCAGATACCTAGCGATGATTAAGCTAAAGTTTATAACTGATTGATAAAAAAAAATGTACAATCAATTATGCTGTTTGGATTTTGGAAACAGAACCAAGCTCAAGTTTGGTATCTGCAAAACAGAAAAAGATCAGCTGAAGAAATCTGATCATTTTGGAACACGGGGAATTCAAACACTAAAATGCTCAGATCGTAACGACAATGATGATTATTAATCTTTATCATTTCAATTGTTCAAACATGATTTCAAAACACTTATGTTAAAGAATGAATATTTCGAGTAACAGAAACGTATGTATACTCATCGGGGAATCCCTAGTTAATACGCTTTTTTCTATACGTCACCAGACATTTCTTTATTTCTCAAAGGAAGATCTTTTGCTCTTCACATTTTCGAGCTTTTTGAAAACAACACATTTATATTCATAAGTACATTGCATTCCCCAAACCCTGTCTGTATTTTTCTCACTATATATGTATATACGATTATGAATCGGGCTATATTCTATAGAAACTTATTAATTAATTTCCAATGATTTTCTATATAATGCAATTTATAATCGGATCATATGAATCCATTTTTAATACATAACTTGTATTGAAAGAAGTAAATAGACTGAGTATAAACGCGCGAAAATTTAGGTTGAAAGCAGTTTAGCTCGTGCATTAGAGGTGGCTATTTAGCTGATTAGTAAGAACATCAGTACATTGAAGTAGCTACCTTATCAGAGGCAGGTTGGAATCCTGCAGCAGCCCCATTTCTTTAGTTGTTTGTTCTATTCACATAGTCTAGGGTGAGAGATATGTTAACAGAGTAATGATGGGAGATCATTTCAGATAAGTTTTTCGATAATAGAACGCAATTTATAATAAATCTGTTCGATTTTATTTATGTTTGAGTGTATCAACAGATATTTGGAAATGAATGATCAAAAGGATAAAAAGATGATTGAATTTTTTTTAGTGTGTCTAGTGTCTCCCCCCCTCTCTCTCTCTTTCTTCATCCGTTTCTTTCTCTCTATATCGATCTATCTATCAATCTATTTAACTTTCTCTCGCTCTTTTTCTTTATCCCTTTCCTTTCTCTCCCTATCTCTGTATCTCTATCTCTTTATATATATACGTAGATGTAGGTTTTTGGTGGTAATCAAGACGCAGATATGCGCAAGTAAAGCAAAAGGATGTATGTTTCAGCTTACTAAGCCATTAAGTTCTTCTCTCTATGTGTGTACGTAAGATTATGCATATTATATCATTTTTGTTCACGATATGTTTGACTATCATCATCCTTGTTCAGCATATACGCATCCTTCCCATTTATACGCTACTGCCAACAGGAACGCCGATCTAATTTGTGCAGACAATGAAAGGTCACAAGAGCAGTACACACAAATGTCCAAGTGTATAATGAGAGAAATTTAGGAAGAAAAAAGGAAGAAAAAGAGGATATGTTTACTGTTATAACTTCTAATAGGATAACAGGTGCTCGAATATGCTTTCGATTGTAATGTTGGCTCGCGATGAAGTTTAATCATTAACTTGTGCCTTTGGCTTTAATTTAATGTCCCATATTCTGAGGGAAGAAATGTCTGCAAAGCACTTCTGCTTGTGTGGCTGAGTTCCAAGTGAAATGGCAATGTACTATCTACATAGAAAACTCTAACCAGCTTATATTCTTGCACAGGCTACTCTTGTAAAGGTATATAATATTGAACAAGTCTGTTTGTTTCATTTATAGTGAAGAAATACTTCCTTGAAATCGGTAGATAAATAAAGTGCATCTTTTTTTTGCAAGATTTTTTTTCGAATTGATGTCTTGTTCCGGATGAAAACGACAAAAGATCATGTATACTTCTCTCGATAGAACTTTGGAGGTTGTGTACACAACACGTACTGTGCAGAGACGTGGATATTAACCTCTCTCTGCTGAGTTGGACGTGGAACATGTTGAGAGATCTGTGTTTAGCTCCGTGAGTTAGTATGAAAAGTGGTTACCCATCAAGGGAAAAGAATCAATTGAAAAAAATGCAAAACCGAGCATATATAACCAAAACAGATGTTCGTATATTACTACTGCAGCTGATATGTGATTGTTGTTGATTATATGTGATGTAACCATCTCCAGACTTTTTGCCGACGATAATTCGGTTATGCAAACAGCTGTTCTGCCGAAAACCTTTTGGCCGAATTTTTCCTTAAATTTTGTAAGATTTCCTATTCGTTGTTAGACGTGAGGTCCAACTAAAAATCAGATTTTGCTCCTGAATCTTTGTATCTATTTTCTCAACAAGTTTGTATTTCATACGGTATAAAAAATGATATCAATTATATGCTTCCTTGAAGCAAAGTAAACGCTTTTTTCAGAGAGGGTTATATATATATATATATATATATATATATATATATATATATATATATATATATATATATATATATATATATGTATATATATACACACACACACACATTAGTTATTTCAAAATACTTGTGTTGTATACTGCAAAATCATTATACCAAATCATGTTGATTTATTAGAATAATGGAGGAGATTTTAATGTTGAAACGATCTGAACAACCTGACTCGTATCTATAATGTATGGATTTGTATTGCTTGCAAAAAGATTGAAAAAAAACGATCTGTATAAGGATGTATGTTTTATATTCATTGAATCGTTTGAAGACCCCATCTTTAATTAATGGTATAGATCATAATAATATAAAAGCCTGAACCCTTGAGATACCACAAGAAACATAGCATGACATCCTTCCCATATTGTACCACCAAAGAACAAAAGACAGTGGGTATCAATATCAATAGATCAAGATGAAGAGCAACACAATGAGGGGTGTCTCTATTTTTCTGTGACCATGGACCTAATGCTTCCAACAACATGGTGGTGCAGCTTACTAATGAGATGCAATCATAAGATGTTGGCCTTTACTCTCTGGCATTGCAAAAATTGCCAATATCACAATATTTGATGGCAAAAAACAGAGCTATCTAACATGGAAAAAGTTATGGAAAATCATATCATAGTTGCAGGGGAAGGAGAGGAGAATAGGACACATGTAGCTGGATTTGCTGAGAACCACAAAAAATTCCTCTGGTCGTTACCCGGTGCAACGTGCAAATGTACAACAACAGGGATGAAAGTGTGGACAAATTTTGATACGGATTAATTTCTTTGTATAAGAAGACTTCGGTAAAATTAAGGGCCCCAAAACGGTAAAACAGTTAGATTATGCATTTAAGAATGCGCTAAAAAACATCGAAGTTCAGTGACAGCTCATTGAACAGGATCCCTAGACTGTACAGGAAGCATTTCAAAAAGCACTGGTTGAGTTTTAGTCCTATCCTAGATGAAAAGGTTGGATTTCAATGAACATATTACTGCACACCATCACAGACAACGAGTAGAAATGGAGACTATACATCAGAATGGGAAGAAACTTGCTGCTCAGTAGATAACGCAAATAATAAAGCTGGAAATCGAAAAAATAATGCAAATAAAGAAATAAGCAACCACACAATCAGAGATAATTCAGCTGTCCGTAAATAACTTGTTGGCAATGAAATTGGAAAGGTCACACTCGAATGCAATATATAGCCCTTTAGGGAAACTGAAACCGTTCATGTGGAAAAACAGAGGTTGCCATATAAACTGGAGGACCAACACCAAGAATAAATGCTATGGCAAACCCCAGTACAATCACTATTCGAATAAATGATGCTAATCATTGTGCACTTGTCAATACCGATGCAGAGACCGCTATCATCCATAGGAAGACATTTCAGACTATGAAGTGGACCTGCCAGTTATAGATGGTAAAGTTGTCTTGTTAACCAATCACACGTCGTTGTTATGAATGAACAGTAATGCCAAAATTGACTTCCGAGTCGGGAAATCACAGATTTTACACGGTGAAAGATTTAAAAGAAATACGCCGGGAAGCGAGCCAGCAGTCGTAACTCTCAACCAGAGAGGAGAGGTCCTGCACTTGAAGTAACAATCCTTTTCTTCATCAGCTTTCCTCACCTTGTACCTTGTACCGACCGAGATGCGTGCTCTAACTTCAGTCATAAACCACGGAACTCTAAAGTTGAGAAAGACACTAAATTGTAACAGCAGTTATTTCTCTTTTTCTGTCTCTTCTACTCTTTGCCTTCACTGCAGACATGAAAATCACGGGTCCTACTTTTAGCTGCCTCATCATCTCCCTTGGTAGCTCCTTATGCAACAAATACAAGTCATATTTCTGTCTGCCAGAGAGACAAAATTATTTATAGGTATAAATATTTAAGACATCTCTAAGTGGAAATTTACTCGTGCGTTCCCTAATCAATAGAAATGTGCCAACTATTGTCAGCCAAAGAACCTTTTTCTTGATATTTGATTAACAATCTTAATCCTATGTGGTTATGACTCGACTGCCTATCGTTTTCATTTGATATGGCGCTTATCAAATTGAGGCAGTCTTACTATCCCGGAGGTGTTATCAATTTAGATTATATATATATATATATATATATATATATATATATATATATATATATGTATGTATGTTTATATGTATATATGTATGTATGTATGCATGTATGTATAACTCAAATTTATCTCAAGAGGTATTTGTTAATCTTTGTTCACAAATTTGCAATATTAGATTGTTCTTGTCGAATCAAGGGAAATGCAAAATATAAACGTTCAAGTACTATTGCCATACAGAATATAACACATAACGTATTATATTGGGCCACCAATGTCCGGCGATGAATGCTTTCCAATTGACATCTTTCGGACGAAAGACGTAGTAATGCATTCATTGAATTATCGAGAAGGATTCGTCCTCCGTTCTCTCTTTCAGCGCCCAGTGTGTTACAACTGAAATGGTTGGAATAGGTTGGTCAAGCGTGAAATTGAGGACCTGTTTCTTGTTTTTATTCTTTTCCACCATGTATGCCTCAGTCTCGTACAGAGGAGACTCGATCAAGCAGGAAACAGGTGAGCCTTGATTTGCTCCCCCGTAGAGATCAAAAACACCACCACTGATGATCATCTGATTATGTTTTGAAGGCCTAATCAATATTTACAATATGTTTCGCATATATAATTCAGCGATCAAAGATCCAACAGCTCCAGTAGGAAAGGTGGAAAAAGATAGGTCTCATTTGGAATGAATCATGTTTATTGATCATTTTTTACAAAATAGAGTGATACATGTGAAAGCATTTACTAATCATTCCAGATCTTCTTTGAGATATTCTAAATCTCACGGGGTTAATATACGGAAGTAGTTAGTGTTCTAAATTGAACGCAACTTGTTTACGTACTGACTTGCAAAGATAAAACGCCGGATTTCTACGTTTCTTAATGCTGAATTTTATGTCTTTATGACTCAGGAGTCGAATGAGTTTGAATAAATAAGCCCCCAGGAAGGGCTAATCTTCCTTTTTTGTGTGCTTTCAAAGTCTTTGATAATTGCGTGACATATTTTAATGGATGAAAATTCCTCAATGCATTCTTATTGTATGTGAACACTTCAGGGTTTACTGATATAAAACAAGCTTCCCCCCTTTGAAATAATCTCATTCTCGTGCTCTGGCCAAGCTTGCTTTTAACGTCATTAGCATTCACTTATATGAGAGAATCATCTGATAAATTTGCAAACGAAGGAGATCCTAAAGTCTTTGTTTTTGCAATCACACGCACACACACACCTGTAATTGTTTAACAAGAAATAATGCCAAAGTACGTAAGAATGGAAACATGTCCAAATTTTCATGGGAGGGATTTGGATAATAATCATTTTATTAAATATTAAGGGAGGCTGTCTGTTATGGCATGCAAAAAAACGAAAAACATTGAATGACGATCATTGTATCCAAGTATATCAGAGGTTTGAGGTGGTTGAAGCTCTACATCATCGTATATTCTTTCCAAAATAATGTATATAATCCCTCTATTCAGAAAATTTCAACCAATATGCCTTGTATAATCCAACCCACACAGCAGACTCTTTGTCTAAAATCGATGACATAGAGTAGAAACAAAGTCTGAGTGTGATTTTTTAAAAAATTATCTATTGCAAATATCCCCAGATGGTTTTGGCAGCCGAGTTATCGTGTCATCACATCAATACGAAATGGCAGAGTAACGAGGGTAGTTTAGATAGAATATTTCCTGAATCTAATTCCTTGATTTCCCGATATAAAACCAGCCTACATATCCTTCAGTAACTTACGAAGTAATGTGGAACATAACATACTCAAGTTGCATGACGTTGCCAACATTTATAAATCGAGAAGATTATCATTATCTTTGCAGCTCACGTATTGAATTCTCATGGAAATCATCGACACGTATGCGTTATATGACTACAGAGAGTGGCAGCGCAAATGCTACCAGAGCCACATCCTGAAAAAATATGACTACATTTTTGGCTTGGGATGAAAGTTGCCGAATCAACATTCTACGCGGTGTTGTACATGCTTATTAAATTATTTATTAATATATATGTTGACTCCATCATCGAACAGTTTCGATGCTTCTGATGGATGGATACCTGCCCTTTGAATAAAATATGCAATTTCCAAACGTTATTCCTCTCCGAAATCCCATTTGTCGTGATAAAATTCAGTTTCCTGATGATGCCTACAGAAAAAAAAAGTTATTGTCATTTTAGACTCCTCAAAAATTGAAGATCATCGTTGTAGAGAAAGTTAGATTGTCCGAACAAAATTAGGAAGATAAATGATTTCCAAATCATAGACCGCCATTGAATTATTTCTGTATATGAAGAAAGACAAAAGAACGAAAACAGAAGAAATAATATATTTAAAAAACAAAGTGAAATCAGACATTATATCATATATCAAACTAAAGGAATGTTTTCGTTTATGCTGACTGATATAGTTCCGAAGAGATGTTCATAGATGTTTTATTATTATCTAAAAAAATGTATCCCTAGGTAGGTACATTTGCACTTTCATATTCACATACACGTGCACACACACACACACACACACAAACACAAACGCACACGAACATGTATATATATATATATATATATATATATATATATATATATATATATATATATATAAATATAACTTATGTAGTATTTTGCACAGAGCAAAGGTTAAATCTTACGGAAAGAAAAATATTCACATTGGTTCGTGGGTGGGTTATGGTGCAGGATACTATACGGGAAATGGGTGAGAAAAATGAGGAATGGCTGGGCACAAACAATAACCCGACGGTGTAAACGGGACAATAATTTCAGTAGAAAAAGACCAGGCACAAGATAAAAGGATGTCACAGAATATATACATACATGTATATATATATATATATATATATATATATATATATATATATATATATATATATATATATATATATATATATATATATATATATATATATATATATATATTACTGAGAATGCATATAATCCGACTGAATTTATGATTGCGCTATATTTTGAAATGATTTCCCGTCGTTACACGGATAGTGGATCAATCGACCTAGACAGCGTGAACAAAGTAAGCAATTATATTGGGTCTGCTGCATGGGGTTGAGTAATGTCACTGCTACAACGTGGCGTCGTCTTTAACCATTGAATTAAGTAGCCTGATGGAAAGGCAAATATACAAATTAGCATCTCATACCTTCCCGTTCGTGTGTAGATGTTGAAGAAGGAACGTTATCGACCTCAGGTTTAATTCCATCTGCAGCTCCATCTTTTCTATTTGTTCATTCAATGGACAATGTCGAGGCCAAGTGGCTCATTCTTCATGTTTTTTTTTGTTTGTGTGTGTGTGGGAGGTAAACTTGTAGTGGGGCAGAGAAGGCTGCTATGCGTATGTATGAATTGTGGATATTTTCAACTTAATTAGAAAGGATAGAAAAAAAGATAATTCCAAATTTTTTACATTTGCATCTTCTGTTGATAGCAGTTGGAAGTAGCTGAATATAACAAAATCTCAATTTATATTAGTTCTTGGTCACGTGATTATGTTACTTACACGCGACTAACGCAACATACAAGTTCTGATATAGGTGTATGCTTTCAGGGGCTGTGTTCCTCTTTTTCTTAATTTCACGCATTTTTTATTGATATTTTTATATGTTGTATTGATTTGTAATGAGCATGCCTTTGTTTTGCACTTGGGTACACGTGTTAGGCATCTAATTGGGTTCGATTCCAATAAAATAGTCCGAGTCTAAAAATCTAATTATTAGACGTCAATGAGGCATCATATGCGATTTTTTGTTATTATTTACCCACTCTTCAAAACACAGGGAAAGACAAAAGTTTAATCTGCGATGGCAATAAGTAATTTTCTCGACCAGTTTTCTACTCGGAAGCAGATATTCATTTCTATTTTACACACTCTTGCAAATCAATAAAAACAATCAAAGAATACAAATTCATTGAGTGCATTATTCAAACAGTGAATACACAATGATAGTAGGATTTGTTTGCGGCTGATTCTAAATGATTAATAAAATAAATGGCTGGTATTTTTGAAAGGCACTACCTCTATTTGTAATGACAAACGAGCTAATTTATATCTAAAATACTCTTCGTTATCGGGGTTTTCCCCCTGGAATTTCTACGGGGAGAGATTTTACACTGGAAGTGGCTTTTATACTGGAAGTAGATTTGTATAGACGAAAAACTGTTCGTTGATAACTTTAGTGATCGTCCTGGCTTTAGAAATTTCTGTCAGGAATGTCCTATTAAAGAATGCATCCAATCCAAATACGGAAGTAAATCTCGACTGAACTACTTACACATAGCTGAACTTTCTTCATATAGTTTACATGAGGCTTATAATTAGTTATCCTTATTACCATGTTGTTGCATTAATGGGAATGTCAATAAAAGCTCATACACTAAATTTTATGGCTTTTAATCATGTAAATCAGATTCATTGAATAGCACATGGTTCGAAATATGGAATTAGCAACCATTCACAGGCCCAAGTGAAAAGCAAATGCAATCTCTGGCAACGATCTTTATCTTTCTGAATATTTAATCTGCAATGTATGTGTGTGTGTGTGGGGGGGGGTTGTGTGTATATGTCTTTATGTATATATTACACATGTTTCTGCCCTCTCTGGGCCTTTTCTCTCTCTCTATATATATATATATATATCTATCTATCTATATATATATATATATATATATATATATATATATATATATATATATATATATATATACATATATATGTATATATATATACAATGCAAATCAGGAATACTACATAATAGGGTACAATATCTGATGATTATGTTTCGTTTTTTTGTTTTTTCTTTTTCTACCTGATTCATTCAAGATTGAACATTAAGTTGATCAGAGTTCAAAATATAATGAAGTGAGGATTTGCTACGAAAAGACTTTTAAAAGACGTGTTTATGTAGCGGATCATGACTCAATTATAATATATATATATATATATATATATATATATATATATATATATATATATATATATATATATATATATATATATATATATATATATATTGATCATTTTTTGCGCTAGGCCTGATTAATTAAACAAGATGATGACCACCAAACCCAGAAGCAATAGACTAACAAACTGCCAATTTTCGTTTTCTTTCACGTTTTGACTTATTTATATACGTATCGATCGATATTTTGTTTCCAACTCTGCCCATATTCTTTAGGGCTGACCCACAGTGTAGAGTTATCTGCCTATATAGCCTCGCTGTTTTACTGTATACGATGGGATAGGGAGAGAAAGAAAACTAAGATATTTTTTACTATTAAGACATCAATTCAAAATCTTTTTTTCTCATTTCATTTAATGAGATTTACCTGTTTATATACGTTATCTTCCTTTTTTTTTCAAAAAGTCACTTTGGTAATTTGAATCCTTGCAACTTATTCGAATCTTTTTCTATGTATCTCTATTGTTTTTCTTTCAATTACTTTTCTCGATTTTGGTATATTTTGTATATTTTGATCCCAATTTGGTTCATAGAGTTTAGTTCTTACTATTGTTATGTTAGTTATCTTAAGTGCCCGCATACGCATCAACTTTCAATCATAATTTTTTTAATGTATTTTTTTTTATTCAGGGTCAAATCTTCAATTCTGGCTGCTTGTGTGGATGGATATTATTAAAAATACAAGTCAAACCATAACAATACCTATTCCCGTGGCAGTAATCTATGTGTGTCGGTCCAAAAGCTTACCCTCATTAGATTTAGTTATTCCGTGCATGATTATAAATTTCAGTTGAACGTAAGGTATGTCAAGCGAGTGGAAATATACAAATTGTCAGCAATCAGAGATTATACTGCTAGCACTTCTCACAAATTCCCGCATCATTGTTGAAAGTTTATTGAGCGAAATTTCCAAAGTATGGCCCATGCCATCCAAGTATTAATCACCACAAAATATCCACATGAGATATTGTAAAGAACATTATTTTTCGTATTCACACTCCAACCTTAGTCCCAATCAAGAATTCAGTAGCCTATTTCTCTTTTTATGTGTTCATATCATTAATATTTCTACTTGGCCCAAGTCACATCTCGAATTCAGATTCTTACATATTCTAGCCTTTTAAATATGAATCAATTACCAGTGTTCTCCTTTTTTCTTTCCGTCTTCCAAAACAGTTTCCTTGGTTTCATGTTTTGATTTTGTTTGTTTGTTTTTTTAGCGAGAACAACTTAACACTTAACCTAAAACTATGGTTTCTGTAATTCAGAAATATACCTGCTCATCTTTAGGGTTCGTAAGAAGTATTTTTGATGTTCGCAACTCCATTTCGGTAGTGGATGATCATATTTTATATTCACATATAGCAGTCTACTAAGGGTTTTTCCATTTTACATTAAAAGTGATGCATGAAAGATTGATTATTCTAACATATACCTTAAAATTGACGTTAAAGCCAATTTTTCTGAATTCTTTTCAATTTAATGTTCTCTTTCTCTCCGTTACAGTTTTTAACACTACAAAACCATCATCTCTGAACATGCCGGTATTCCTTACCTGTATTGAAGAGTTATTGGCCTGTCTATATGAAATATGTGCTCCTGCGGCTGGTAAGTCAGGTTGTTTGTTTCAACCAATTGTTCATCATTTTTCCACGATACTTCACAACGACTTGATCTGATTTGTTGACGTCGGTGCAAGTCTCCGTCATAATAAATGCATCGTTCAATCTTTCTCCCTTGATGGAAGAATAAGAATGTGCAATGTAAAATTATAGGGATACTTTTTCATCATTATCTTTGATTATATTGGGGCATGGATTCCCGTGTATTGATCTATCAGTTGGGTCATTGGTATTCTGTATTGTGCTTGTTTTTTTTCCCTGATCTTTTCAATTTCGAATTTAGTAAGGTTAATAAGTCTCACTATTGGTTTGTTACCAATATCTTTTTGTGGTTATTTAGGAGAATGGACGCATTTTATATGCAATTGTGAGATTGTGTCACTTATTTGCAGTTTTTCCGTTTTTTATCGTGTTTTTTTTTTTTGCTTTTGAAATAATGTTTATTTCGTTTTTATTTTAGTCGGATGACATGATGTTTATGACTAGCATATTGTAATATCCCTGCTTTTAGTATATATATATATATATATATATATATATATATATATATATATATATATATATATATATATATATATATATATATATATATATAGCAGTTGTCTCACAGATGGTGTTGATCAAAATTTTCAAAATCCCTTAAATTCATATATACACTTTTGTAATATATATATATATATATATATATATATATATATAGAGAGAGAGAGAGAGATGGATTGATAGATGGATAGATAGATAGATAGATAGATAGATAGATAGATATGTGTGTCTGTATGTGTGTGTAGATAGATTGTCAGATAGATAGATGGATAGACAAATAGATAGATTGTTAGATAGATGGATTCCTTCATTCATTTAATATATTATTCAGTACTAATGCACATGCAATTCAGTTAGTGATGACCTTTGTGAGAAGTTTGTAAACGCAGTTGAGTAGGCTTATAGGCTTGAAGTTGTTGAGATCATCCGGACTTCCTTTTTTGTCTAAAAGCATTATGATAGCAGTGTTCCAGTCATATGCTGAGCCTAACATGGAGAGACCACAAAACAGCACAGTATATCTGGGGAAAGGCGAGAGTCAGAGACATCTTAGAATCCATTAAAAGATTGAAATAGCTGTTGGCACACCATGTTGTAAGAATTGTTGAGGACCCATGGACATCGTGACTCACGAAGTGGGTTCCCTGAGATTGCTTGTGCAACTTAAGCAGACAGAATATCAGATGGAGAGACGAGCAAGACAAATTCAGAGAGTACTGGCTCTGCGATGCCCATGAAAGAGAAGTGTGGCAAATCCTTGGCAAGGTCTATGTCCAACGACGGACGTTGAAAGACTGATGACGACGATGATGATGATGATGGTTATTGCACACGTTTGATGTATAACTTTTCGAGTATAAAGAATAATACAACTAATATCTGTTTATTGCACATAAAAATCGTTTTTCGATAACTTCGGACGTATATTCCCTAGCAAATGGTCTGTTTCATTAATATTTGTTATTTTTGACAACTTGTAGCGTGGCTTATCGCAATATGTTAGCTGGAATCTATTCATGGCTTATTATGTCGAAGCTCGAAATATCATCTCCTTCAATATTTACTCCGGTAAATCTGTAATCTCTTAGCTTTTTCATTCAAATTTAGAGTTCGTAGCAATTGAATGCACATCCGTATATTTCGACAAAAAAGTTCCAATATTTCATGGCAGCCTTTTGAATTTAAGTCTATCCAACAATGACATCGATTTTGCCATGTAACAGAGACAAAACTATTTTCATTGTAAGTAAAAACTCACTCCATAACTGAACTAAACATATTTTTTTCCTTTATTCTCATTTATCTTTATTGCCCGGTAGAATTAGATACGAAGCCTTGAATTCAGAATATTGTGCATTCAAAAAATACTCCTGCATCCACAACAAGACGCTTCAAATGATGATGGGCTGTAAATGATAAATTTCATTTCAGTAACTCGAATAATTTAGACATCTGTTGAAAATAGTTATATTTTTGGTATTTATTTCAGACTACCAAGTGGAATGATTGACAAAATAAGTGGTGGTTGATAAAAATGGATTTTAACTATCTACCATGATTGCTATGGCGTGAGTAAAAGCCTTATTTCAAAGAACAGCAATCACACACACAAACAAACAACTATAAAGATATTGACTGTATTGGAGTAATTGATGATTTTATGCATCTTACAGTGGCTGCAAAATGAATGTTTGCGACAGAACGTGTCATAAATCAATAGAAGCAAATGTTTGCCTGATATCTCATCAACTACAAGGCTGAAAGAAGTCACTGTACATCCAAAAGACTCTCATAACACTAGATTGTCATTCAAAAATATTCATTGGTGAATCAAAAACTGTTCATCTGAGGAATACTCTTCACTATAGCCATTTCTGGCTACTTTTGAAGCGTTATAACTCTGAATGTTGCCATTGGCTTGTGAATTATCGAAATGGAAGATGAATGCCCTCTTTTGCCCAGCTAAGGGAGAATATTTTTTCTCCATTGCTCAGGGATTTCGTATCTGACAAAGGCTAGCAAATGGATTAGTTTGAAAATCTGGAACATGAGAGAATTAACTCGTATTAACTCTAATTGAAGTATAATTATTGTTATATCCTATTCATTCAAAATAAACTACATTCTGATATGATTTTAATGTTATTTTTGATCTTAAATAGATACTTCTAATCTCTCTCTGTCTCTCCCAATATACATATATATTAACATATATATATCGAAAAAAGATAGATAGGTAGATATAAGATGCAGCAGAAATAAATGCGTTGAGACGGAAGGTCTACTAAGCAACTTCCCACGCTGGAATTAAACGCAGAGCAAAAGCATAAGAATAAAGTCAGCGCCCCAGGACGAATTATCCCTCCGGCAGGTGAGACTTTAGCTTTAAACCACCGAGGGAAGGCCTGCATTTCTCCGTACAAGCATGGCTGCTCACCTGAGGGCCTGCATCCAAAGTGGTAAAACCTCTGAACTCTTCGTTCACAAAGCCAAGCAATAATAATTATAATAAATACGTACATACTTGGGAGTGCATGTGTGTAATTGTTAATTTGGTTGACGAATAACCGATCGTACAGGTAACTACTAATAGAAACTACAGAAACATCTTTCAGTATACATTATTTGATTCCTGTTCATATTTGCCGTTGAATCCACCTCTTCTAGACACATACGGGTGTACGTCAATAAACATGTAACTTGAGGTAGTTATTAGCTATTTGGTCAAGGAATTTTCTTACATAATATCCGACAAATGTGATTGATGGGGTAAGCTCTGTGTTAATTGCATTAACAAGAAAGGTGATTATGTTTTGAATTGAAAGATTGTTGAATTGTTTTAATGAATACTTTCTCCCCCATTAAGCAAAGGACTTATTGATGTAACCATTCATTTTGGTCGCTGCCAGATTAATGTACATTTTACTACTACTGCCGATAGGAAGTTCCTGAATTCAGCTTGGGATTAGTTGAATACTCTTTAATCTTATTAATCACCAGTCAATATAGAGGTACAGACCCACTCTGTTTCTCTTCATCTCTCTCTCTCTCTGTCTCTCTGTCTCTCTCTCTAAGACACAACTACATGAACTGAGCACTCAATAGAAATAATGATACAAATATTTAGATTTTTCAATATAATCATACAAATGTACGTCATTTTTATACACAGCTTCATCGATTTCATTGACATGACGGTTTCAATTGTACGCATATAACGATGACGTTGTTTTCGGTACAGATATAATAAACTATTTTTACCAATGCGTAGTTTGAGATTTTTTTCATTCAGCTCAGAGAAGCAGATGGGATCCGTTGCTAAATTTTTCTCCTATCTTAAAGTTCATCAAGATGTAGTTGCTATTTGATTGGTGCTAAAAACACAGTTGGGAGTAAAATTCCTTAATGAACTTCTGATTAGCTCACCAAATACTATTGAAGAATTTTAACGTAACTTTTTACAGTCCAACAATGACAATAAATTAGACCATAATCGAATACATTCCACTCTGTTATTAAGAGATTATTTCAGGAAATGATGGCTGTGTGTATATAATAAAATTTAAGCGAATTTAAGTTTTTAACAGCGATTTCATTACGACACTAAAATAATTACAAGAAATTGCAATTTTGAGGCCAAGACGAAGTAAAGCGTTTTTGCTGATTTTTTGAATTTTTTTTTTATACTCGGTAGTAAAACTGGGTATTAATGACTTTGAAATGAGCACAGCAATTCAAATAGTTCATTGCAGGTTGGTATATGATGCTTGAAATCATCAGAGTCGAATTAATAGTTCTATGGTTTTATTTATTACATCAAGTTCAAGATTATCAGCAATATTATTTCCTCTTTTTACACATTCACTATTCTAATAATAAACACCTTCAAAAATTGCCTCCATTGCCATAACTTATTTGATTCTTGCTGGAATCTCTAAGTATATCAATGTTATATTCCTGAGCTATTATTTTTGGAAGTTTCGTAATGAAAAGGCCTCATATTTATAGTTGAAGTAGCAAATATATGACTCGTTGGATTGATGATTCTCAGCATTTTTCTCGAGTGTTTATGAACTGAAACCAAAGTAATATCTGTTTCTAATTTTGATGTTGAATGGATAGGCAAAAGGTTACGTACGATTTCTTCAGTTATCAGATTCAGAAAAACTCTTCTTGCTTTTTGGTTAAAATGATTCTCGTAGGCAGCGTTGATACAAACCATTTTAACGTCTATATCAGCTGTCACACGTGTTTTGCATCCACAAAGAGTTCAACTGAGCATGTAATTACTTCAGAGCAGTCAGTGTGTCAAACTGTTTGGTTATCTTTTTAGAAAAGTGTAAAACTAACATGATATTGGAACCCTATGAGCATCACTAATTTTGTTTTCTGGTTGATAAAATTTGAATAAAACTTGTGAATCGATTCATGTAAAAGACGAGACGGGGAAATAGGATATATATATATATATATATATATATATATATATATATATATATATATATATATATATATATATATATATATATATATATATATATATATATATATATATATATATATATATATATATATATATATATATATATATATACTACTTACATACATATATAGGTATACAACAATGACCTGGCATACGTACGATGATTTATATATATATATATATATATATATATATATATATATATATATATATATATATATATATATATACACATCCGATCAATCATTTCAAAATGAGATAAGAAATACCGATAAATGATCCTTTGTTTGTTTGGGTATTAAAGATTTCTGAATGAATGCATATGAATTTCTGTAGTATTTCTCTCAATAATGTTTGGGTGGCCAAGTTTTGTTCTCTACCTTTTGCAAACTACTGGGAAGTGGACAAGGAAACCCGGTGTGTCTAGACAAGCGCAATCAACCATGTAATGGAAATATAAGATCTTCGAATTTGTCAACTAATACTTCATTGCTTTTTGTAAATAATCCTGAATATATGAAATGCAGAAACTTTCAAGAGCACTTCATCCTATAAGTATGTATATATGTACGAGTTTATATAAACTACGTAGATACGAATTTCTTTACACGCATGTGCACTTCGTTTATGTATGTATGTATGTATGTATGTATGTATGTATAGTTTTTGCATGAAGTATCTGATCCAATCTAGCAAGTCTAATTTGCAATCTTCATACAGCCTTTAACTGACATAATTTTGGCCCAAGATTCACAATTTTTTTACATATTCAAATTTCTCATTACATCTTTTTTGATATGTGTGTTTTATTAATACTTGGTTGAAGTTCTCTCAGTTTAATAGATGTATGATATTCATAAAACAAACTTTGATCAATTGTATAGTTCTAACAATTATTATATATCTATATATATGTGTGTGCGTGTATGTGTGTTTGTTAGTTTCTTGTTGTTTCTCTGTATTCAAACATAAACACAAGTACACCAAATTTGATCTATATCTGTTGACTAGGTGGAACGCACACTTAAACCACGTCACTTGCCGTACTATACAAATCAATATCTATTTTGGAATATTCGCGGATATACTTGAATTTCATCTTCTCAGTCTTTTGTTTGATCTTTGTGCACTGTGTGTTTGTAAGAGTTGAACTTATTGATTCAATTCGTCACCAAAAGTTTCGTTCTCAATAAATCAAGACAAACATTGCACACGTTAGAACATTTCTTCTTAAAAAGTTCTCAGATAGGTAAATGAAAACTACTTTCATTGATGTTGTGATGTCACTTCTTCTGTTTGGATAAATGGTAGGTTGTACAGGTAGTTGGCGGCATAGTGTCAAGTATGGTCGATTTTGGTTGTCGAGTTAAAGTTGTTGTGACACATAGTGGAAGACACGATTTGCAGGTGAATTAACCCAACGTTTCTTGTTACAATATCAATCAGATACAAAGAAATTCGCTGGAAACACGGTGTGTCCAGTTAAAGCCAAGAACTGTGCATTATAAACTTCCCTATATTACAACATTGACGTGTAAACAGACTAAATACGTATGTATAAAGATGTATAAACAGGGGATTATAAAGATCTTTGAACAAATCAAGCATTGGAAAAAATTGACGAGGAAAAATATTTATTCTCTTCAAGCTATCATTAGTTTTTGCAGTAATTTTTTTACGGAAGATTATGCTTCAAAATATCAGACATTTCTCAGAGTACCATCTAATCGTAAACGCTATTACAACCAAAATTTAGCCCTCTGAATAAGTCCCTCCCACTGATGTTATCTGGCAAATTATCTACCTTACACCATTGATTAGGAGTTGCCACTTGGTTCAAACAACGTTGTTGCAAGAATTGATGCTTCAATGTGGGCTTTATGGTAACTCAATATTGTAGTCTTAGTAAAACACAAGTTACAAGGGTGATCGAATTTACAACTGTGATGATACGCTATGTTCCATTTTTAGACATTTTAATTATTTGCCAACTATAACTTTGTCTAGTACATTATAATGAATTGTGGGTTTCCACTGAAAATCGAATTTACTACCTAATACTGAGATATTGACTGCCAACCTTCCTCCTCGTCAAAGTGCCCATAATTGATGAGATACGTATCTATCAATCTATCTATCTATCTGTACGTATATATATATATATATATATATATATATATATATATATATATATATATGTGTGTGTGTGTGTGTGAGTGTGCGAGACAATGAAGGATTTTATGTGTATAATTGAATCTTTTTGTGTAATTTTTCTCTCATAATAAGGCTTATTGATTTACCTACGTAGGTATCAGCATCCTCTTATGTTCATTTAGGCTTCTCTGTAGGCATATATACCTCTCATATATATAATTCCGTGATTATTTAGATTGAAATAGAGTCGGGGCATCATACTGGAGTCGGCTTGAGAATCTTACACATGCTACAAGACCGGCTGATCATCCAATTATGTATTTAGAAGATCGTTTCTGGCCCGATTGACACAGATGCTATGCATTTTGCAATCTTTTATGTTGTTTTGATCAGTTTGCCCTGTATCCTAGTCATACTTCCTTGTCCTCTCAACAATAATTAATAGGGCCTATGAGATATTTTGAGAAATTTCGAGTCCGACACCTGTACTTGCGAAGTTCACAACATTAATGCATCATGTTCCCAATTCAGTTCTCTACAGGGTTCGGGTAAATAAGACCTAACTGTCAACGAAACTACATTACTATCTAACGTCCAACGTCTTATTAATAAGTGCATGTAGATTGTAAAATAGAATGATTGTGTATGAATGTATTTCTTCTCTATCAATCTGAATGGATATAAGGGTCGAGCATTGTCATTGCTTTGTGTAGTGTGGATCAGTGAGATCAGGGGTCGCCCCGTGAGCAAGTCATGCTCTCGAGTTCTTCATCGAGATATTTTTAAAAATCCACGTTTTGTCCAGCGAATTACATTTTTCATGAATTCATTTGAAAAATCGTTCACAAAATATAACGTTCTTTGACTATATTATGCATTACTTTGTGTTATCAAAAAATATCCGAGTGGAGAAATAGCCAAATTATCAATAGATATCTATATTTCGAAATTATGTAGTATCTTTTTCGGGGGAAGGAGTTGGTGTTTTGTTTTTTTTTTCGAAAAAAACTGTACATTTTCAAATAAATGTCATCATATATAATCTTTACAAATGGCTTACAAAGTCCTTCTTTCGAACCAAACATGTTTCTGTGCCAATTGTGAAGGATTAAAGCCCAATAAATATTTGTACTGCATCCATCTATACACAAAGCCATGCTTGGATTAAAACTTAAAACAGTGTTAGTGGTATACTATGTGTGCATACTTATATGAACAACAGTGTATTCTAAAATTTGTTTAGTGACTTCTTCAAGATTTGAACAAAATTTCATAAGAAGGTTTTGTATTGATTTTTTCTAATATCATCATTCCCATGCATTTATAGCCGTAAAAAGTCTCATGACTGACCCTGGAGTATTATTTCGAGGTTCAAGTACGTGATCATACCCAATAATTTCATGAGCTTTGACCTCATAATCTGATCAAGCAGCTAAACAGACTTAGGGATGAGTTATGGAACAAGATGACACTTGACCTTGTAATCGACGAATGTTCTCTTCTTCAGCTAAGTCTAGTCAGTTTAACTCCAAATTAACAAGTAAAATTGAACAATGTATACTCAAGGAAAAGATGTCACAATGTATATCTCCAAATCAACTTCATGAGTTGTCCAGTGGTTGTGTGGCATTCTTTTCGCATGGCCTACCCATTGTCATTTGGGTTTTTCATCAATTATAATAAATATGTGACTCCTGTCATATACTGTGCTGTCTAATGATATCCATGTGATTTTAAGCGTGTTCATTTTCGTCCTAGTTTTAGAGTCAGTTATCTCCATGTTTCAGTTCAATAGTACAGGACAGGAACCACCCTGCACCCAGAATAAAGGTTCGATTCAGGATCATAATTGCAATGAATCAGAGTGAAACAAATTTTGAAATAATAAAATAATACAGTTCTGATAATTAGTTGTGAAACACTGAATTGAATCTTCGAATAAAAGTGGAATTATTAATTACTGCTTTGAATTTTATTAAATTATTTTTCAGAGATCGTTAACAAAGGAACACAGAAGTCTTCTTGCAATCTATTTCTGTTGGACTGATGTGTGTTTATATGAGCCACAAAGCAATATATGGTAAAATATTTGTTTTTTTCCTTGGGGGTTTCCGAACTGACGAGTCAAGAACGCCAAAGGCAATTGACGTTGTTTGAATATTAAAAGAGTTGAATTTCTCGACAATTGATTAACAGAATCTCTGAAGAATACGCACATTATTGCCGGCAGATTAAGGTGGATAAATTGAGCACCGGCGACGTTTAAACACTGTACATGGGTATTCCGTTGCCAACATGGCAGTTGATTGGTTTCTCAGATGAAATGTGACTAGCGTAATTTTTAACCCCGAAATATACTGAGATTCACACTGATATAAGAAAATGCATCACAGTCGACACTAAACATTTATAGTGTGTGCGTGTGTGTGTGTGTGTGTGTGTGTTTGTATGTGTGTCTGTGCAATGAGCATATCTGCATGTAAATTGAGCTTTTTTACATCATCCAAACACACACATACATACGTACACACACATACACATATGTTCGACCGATTAACTAATAAATTCAGTACATTGACAAGGTAAGATGTTATGTAGATGATTTCTCTCCCTAACAGCCAGATTTCTCGAAGATGTACAACGTCCGCACGTTTGTGAACGAGCATCTTTATGATCATACGAGCAAAATACATAATTGATAACCTACTCCTTCTCCAATTATATACAATACTTATCAAACACACGCACGTTTTATTTGTGCAATTTCAAAATGATAAAACTGAAATGATTAAATATCATTATGTAAAACACAATTCAGTGTCATACATCAGGGGACACAGCATTTATTGGATATACAATGTGATCATGAGCAATTCTGCTAGAAGACCAATCGTAATCGTGGCAAAGGGTATGCATAGTTCAACTCCGTGTGGGACTAACTGATTTAACATATCTTTTTTGGAAGTAACTGCTTTAACGTATTTATCAATGAAGTGAGTATTTTGTCCAATTGAAACAAAAGAAAAACAAAAGCAAATAAAGTAGATACGTAATTCCAATAAGAGGAGAAACAAAAGCATTAACCTATAATCTTCTATTAAATTGTGGAATCTATCAGATACTTCCATCACCATGTATCATCCTGTCTACCGAAGCTAAATTTCCACTTTCCCTCTCATGGCAGTGGAAAAAATGATGTTCTTCTCGGCGACAACTAAGATTTGAAGATCATACAGCATCATCCTGCTATCTTTAAGGATAATAACGCCGTATGAGTAAATTTGAGCGTCGATTTCTACGTTCGTGGCACAAGAAATTTTCTAGAAGAATTTTCCATTGGAAAACTATAAAATGGTTCTCATAAAAATTCTTCACTTTTTTCGCTCTTATCATGACTTTGCCACGTTAGCAGTGGACTTGTTTAGGTGTGCTTTACAAGTAATAAGAAAAACTTAGCCGAATAGTAAATACTATTATAATTCTTTACTTTTTACCCCATTAAGTGCCACCATATGGGTATTGGTTTTCTTAATTGTGTCTTTCCTGTGATTTCATTTCCTTGGTCGTGCAGCGGAAGAATACAACACAACAGAAAGTGTAGATCAATAATACGAGTTGCCATCACGAAGTCGTTTGGCTGAATGTTATGGAAATCTGAAAATAGTCTCATAAATTCAAAGAACTATTCGTTATTTGTGCAATAAGTCAACTGGACTAATACGTCTTTTACACATCTTAAAAAAAGACCCCAGACGTGACAAAAAACAGGAGATTAGATCGATACACCTCACAGATCGAAATACAGGTTGTGTTGGAAACCCGATAGAGACATATTCTTAAATACACTGGCTCAAAAGAATATGTCGGCTCAAGCAATTCATGTTCAGCTGAGAGTTAGAGTATATACATGATCCGTATTCAAGTTACGTCAGTGATAGTGACTTGGTAAATCTAATCGAAGTCGTTGGGAGGGACACATTGTTGACGACGATAAACTGCAATTCAATTATTGTTTCTGTGTCAGTAGGATATGAATATGTCCAAGGGTAGCAAGTGCTGTCCAGTCAACGTCATGAATAGTTTCATTTTTTTTTTCAAATTTATAACTGGCTTCTAATAACATTAAAAACTCATAAATAAGAGGTCAACGATGTCTATTCGTCCACAGCCCTTTCCCGGCTGTACCCACACAACAGCTCCACAGCAAGAAGCATTACCACCTAGAATGTTATACTGCTTGATGTCATTAAAACTGACAGCAGCTTGCGACTTTACTGATATAATAACATAGTAACGTAACCTTAGTTTAATCCAGCACGCACTGAAATAGTAAGGGGACTTTAGTACGTATTTATTTCAAGTTAAGAGGGCTTAAAATTGGCTTCTCAACTCCTGGTTTCTATCCTGGCTCAAGAAAAGACGTCTGGTATTATGGAATGTGTACGACCATTGCAACTATTTGGTGAACACTGTAGATGTTGTATATGGATATAAACGTTTTTCAATTACTTTATAACGAAGATGTTTTGGAGAAAAAGCTGAATAACTTTAGTTTTTGTCTTCTACATTGGATTAGCTCCGACTAAAAATCGCAGAGATTACATGTGGGTAAGAACCTATATCCGACATACTACTTTTTTCTTAAAATGAATCATGAAAGACAGTTTACAGAAATTACCTGTTGCATTCATTTATTCATTAATTTTCCACGTATATTGTAGATGTTATGAGAATGTGAACTCGGTGACCATCTTCTGTTTGTCCGTCTGCATTTTTCCTGCTTTTTCTTACTCGACCAATAAATCATAATTCACTTCCGGCTTGATAGCCTCGTAGTAGTTTCAACAGAGTACTGTTAATTGCACATTCTTGTGAAATAATTCTTCACTTACTCCGTATCCAACCTTTCAAAATGCTGGACAAGGATTAAACTTCCCTGGTTCGAATTCAGAGATACCCATCTCTTGAAAACACCCAATCAATTTTACAATTTGCACAGGGGAAAAAAGTGTTAGATTTATGCGTTTTCAAAAGATATTACCTCAAAATAAAAGTAAATTGTTAGAAGGAGGATTTGAAATCAGTTCGGCAATTCTATTTTCTGTGCTCAAACCGTTATGCCACTTCAACATCTTGTAATATTAGTATCAAATAACATGATATGAAATAGATCTTTGTGAGTACGAACATGATTTTGTTGGTTCTTTTTGTGTGCTACTAAACATGTTCTTTTGCCACCAACCACTATATCTAACCTCTATGTATAGATCAGGTTTCATTTGGTGAACATATGAGAAGGAAAGCCAACATTGAAGAAAATTCAAAGCATATCTGATTTCCGCTTTATAAAAGCATAGCCAACTATAGCGTCCTACCATCTATTATTCATATCTTCACTTATACATATACTACCTCGGAACAATATAGCATGTTCCAATGTTTGAATGATGATTATTTTAATATTAAAGACAAAAGACACAGGTAACAATATGAAGTCAGATATCTGAGCCCAAATATAACGAGCTTAGTGCAGAAAGTGTGTAAAATTGTACCAAAGAACATATTCCAGATTGATACCAATTAATGTGCCGGCATTTTTGTATGGGGTTAAGTTTCTATCAGATGAGATGTACTATTCGGAGCGCTTAAAAGGAAGAGTCAAACTGATCACAATACTAAGCTGGAAGAAACTGCTCTCAGTCCCTTCTCGCCTAAACTGAAAAACATTGACCAGGAACCATCAACAGGCGAAAGTGCTGTCTCGTAATCGTGAACACATTTTATGTCCATCTCATATACTACAAAAATATCAACCGAGAAACAGTAAATGTATTTCAGGGACTGTGCATGATAAGTGCAGAGCACATCATTTTTCTGATATTCTTGGAGCTACACTGCTCAGTTGTTTTCATTTTTTTACTTTGAAGATTGATCACCCAAAGAATTTTAATGCCTAGCGTTCAGGCTTGAAAAATAAACTTATAAATTAGCACCGGAAAAAAAAAAGGAAAGAAATGATCCGCACCAACTTCAAACAAAGTTTACGAAGAAAAGCTCACCAAATAATTCGAGCTGAAACTGAAAAACTGGTATGAGCTCTTCACTAGAGCAAAAAAAAAAAATGAACGAGCTCCACACAGGTATAATAATCTCTTTAACCAAAGTTGCCAGAATGTTTAACACGAATAGCACTCAGACCATCAATAAACTCTCAGAAGGAAACAAGTATCTCATGGAAAGACGCAGTAAACCCCACACCACTAACTGAATCAAAAGAATAAATCGAAGCAATTCAACTGAATCAAACAACACAGAATGAACAAAGATTAAAATGAAGAAACAAAAGAGCAGTTGTTAAAAAGCATTCTCTAAAACAAATTATTAGTGTGTGTGAAAACAACTTGATAGGGAGCAGATTGTTGAACGTGCCTGATAATTCAACAAAAGTCTTTATTCTGCTAAACCAGGGACGTTGGACAATGGGCTTGGGTAATCAGTTTTTAAATTTCCCAAAAGGTATCTTGTAGAATATAAAACAAGTCATCAAAAACGAAAAAAAAAAAAAAGAGAAAAGGCCTCTAAACCCCAAAATTTCACCATCGACCTACTCAAAAAGCTTGCATTCTCACGATTAGGAAACAAATTTTATTCAACATTTATCAGATGGAGGGTGATGAACTATAAATTTGGTTTAAGACGCTGTGAGATAGACACTTGGTTAATTCCAGTTGATTTTTATTGACATCACCAAGGTAAACATTTTACTGATGGATCAACGTCAATCTTAAGAATCCCACTTGAACTTCAATGAGTTCGTTGTATTCCACAAGAAATATGACTAACCATTTGATGCATCCACTAAATTTTCGTAACATAAAGCCCTCCTACCATGTGAAAGGAACCATAGGCAATTCACACTGCATAAGAGGATATTCAATCATCCACAAAATCATTTATTAATTGAGTGATTATGAAGAAAGACGGCATTCCTATTTTTCATGAATCTTCAAAACATTTTAGTGACTGTTCCTTTGAAGACTGTTCTTTCATGGATTGTTCTGACCATAGAAAAACATTAATCAAAAGAAAAAATAGAATGCATTAGAACTTATCATACCAAAGCCAATTTTATTCTGACGGATATTATCTTGCTGCATGGTGAGTCAGAGATAAGCCAAATGCAACGAGCGTGGACAGAATGTGTCCAATAGAAACCATGAAAAAAGAACATTCATTACCTACTTTATATATCAGGAGTCACAAAGGATGATCCAAGTGCAAAGTGCTTTTAGGGCCAGTTGTCACCGTTTTTAGCATATTTTGGATATGTTTTGACAATGCTTACATTATTGGCACTATTTATCAGTCAAACGTACAGGATGATATTTCTTGAGTTGCCAAACAAAGCAAAGGAGAGTGGACAAATTAATTGGAAGTATATGTTTATATAAACATTACTATTGTATTGTTCAAAAGCAAGAAAATGAGAGCCCTATGGCACCACTCAGTAACTTTAACATATGGGAGATATTTGTATATGTATTTATTGCATGATAATTGTATTCTCCTCGAATTCTAGGAAAATGGCACGTCTTAAAATGTATTTCGCAGTATCATGCATTATGCAAATTGCAATTTTCTGTTATCATCATTAAATAGATATGCATGAATAGAATCAGAAACTGTTCAGCTCTTCAGCCTCTTCATTCAACTTTACAATGACGTATAGAATGATTGGTGTATTTAAATCTATTCCACGTTACACTTGATTTGATCGGCAATGGTGAAAATGAACGATATTTCAGTGGCCACCAAAGGGTTTACATTTGAGTGAAAGCATTCTGTGGCACTTGTTTGCTCTCCAGTGTTATGATATTTGTAGCAGGTTGATACGCCAATCGATTTGTGTATTTTATTACAACGGTATTCGTGCAACAATCCATCACTGGTCGATTTATTGACGACCATTATATCCTTATGCTAAACTGCTGATAAAATGATTACCGTCGAAGCTGTTACTGAACAGAAATAACTAATTATTAAATTTACTCGCATGAAAAATCGGCATTACTTTCTTCATGTACGCACACAGGCATATGAGCACAAATACGCATATATATATATATATATATATATATATATATATATATATATATATATATATATATATATATATATATAAAATATGTATGTATATATATATATATATATATATATATATATATATATATATATATATATATATATATATATATATATATATATATATATTTCACCATTATCTACCGTTATTGGCCAATTGCTCGATATTGGCATCTCCCTTTTCCTACCACGACGACCACAATTTCTCTAACCATTGATATGCCTTAACAACAAACATTTGTATCTGATCCTCCCACTTCATGCGTGCTTTGTTCCATCTATGTTCACTTGCACATTACCACCAATCGGTGAGCCTTTAGCTCCATCAGTTGTGATCCTTACTTACGGTATTTACAGCCCATTTCCATTTAGTTGCTCGATTAAATGTGTAATATCCATATTTCTAATTTTCTCTCTGATCCATGATGATGTTTTCCTATCGCTTTTCCTCAGCACTACTAATCCCATGATTTTTAGTGCAACTATAACATACATACATTATGTTTCCAATGAATTATTTAGAAAAAACGTTTATCCAACAAAAAATGTTTCAATTCTCCCTGGCAAACGCGCTCAATTCAATGGTGGACATGAATCACGTAGACGGAAATGGAAAATTCAAGATCAAAATTCGGCAGCTAACTACGTTATATCCAGATACCCATACCCAGGATGCCGGATATATATATATATATATATATATATATATATATATATATATATATATATATATATATATATATATATATATGTATACGCGAATAAATTTTGATTCAGGAATCGAGACAGCTGTACTTCGTTCATTTTATTGATTTATTTCTTCAAAGAAAAAATCGTATGCATATTGATATTTTCTAAAAGTAAGAACACATTAATATAAACATACTCAACAGCTTCCTAGACCCCGTCTAGCAATATTGCCTACATTAAAAATGTTGATTCTTTTTTCGAATTGCACCGGCAGACATTTTTGGTCACAGCTTGGCAATGTTAATGTCACAAGGTTAACACGAGCGTGATCTTTTATTCAATCTTTGAATAATTTGCTCTGAAATGTAATAATGCTATCACGAAATGAACAAATCAATTACAAAGACATTTTTTTCCATAGAAAGCACTACAGTCTCTGATGACGGGGCTCAATGTTCTGTCCATACAATGACGCTTTCTGAAACGTTCTGTCTATTGGAGCTGTGAGAATCTTAGGGATAGTCTAATAGTTGTGATTTGAGATTTTTTTAATTGCGCTATTCTTTCTTTGTTGATAATCTATTCTTCAGCGGCTGAAAATGGTGTAGTTTGTCTTTGTGATCATGATGATAATGAGTATTTTTTTCATAGAACACGTTCAACAGCAAATACATTCATGAATGTTACCGCTGCTTTACCCGTTAGACAGCAATATATCTTAATTACGTAATGTCCTTCCCTTTCAAATTTAGCTTTTCATCTTCAGTTTGTCATCCTTATTCTTCTATGACTTACACTTGCTTTCTGGCAACGTTATTCAAGTTCTTGAGGGCCAAAAATTTCTATCTACGGCGTACACACGCCTGCAAAGAGAGTTGTCACCAGTGGTGATTTGGAAATTTAATGAACATCTGTGTGCTGTAATATCTGTTTACTAGTGATTTTTGCAGTCATTTTAAACACATGTGTGAATAATTTTTCTAAAATGTTGCTGAAAAATACATTACGTTATTCGAAGAAACTTCAAATAAAAAAAACAAATATTTTCATCTTAAGTGTCATAGGTATCCGTCATTGATTAAATGCTGATATATAGTAAGCTTAGAATAATTCGTCAAGGAATCAAATAAATGGCAGTGGAGTGACAATGTTTGGTGGTCTTAAAATGCATTCTGCCCGAGGAATATCACTATCTTTTATTTCATTTTCTGCAAAAATTTGCATTTTATTTCAATACAATTTCAATTTTTTCTACGCAGGAAATGTTAACTCAAAAAAACATTTAACCAATTTCATTGGAGAAAATTTCGCAAGAACAAATTGTTTCAATGGCTCATGTTAGCTTTGATCTGGATGCAAAAATTGAATATATTGTATAACATTGCTTGTAACTAGCAAAGGCCCACAATGAACTTTTTTTTACTATAAAAATGAATTGGGTGTTCCATTTACAAAATAAACATAAGAAATTCAAAGGAAAAACGGGAGAAGTAGAGAATTTAAAACGTTTCAGTGGAATATGTATCACTTAGTATCCCATTAGTATTATATTTATATATATATATATATATATATATATATATATATATATATATATATATATATATATATATATATATACATATATATATATATTGCTTTATAATATTTTTGGGTTCAGGATTTTTCTTAAGAACAGAGACCAGGATTCATTCAATATTGACAGCAGTGCTCTCTGTTTGAGTATAACAAGAAATATGATAATTAATTTCCAAAGTTTGCAACTGGAGGATGGATGCAACACAATTATCGCACTTTATGTCTCATTTGAACACAGCCTAATAATTCAATAGTAATTATATCAACAATAAGAGCATCTGCTTAACACTTGGGTATATCAATAAGCCCCTCGCTAATCTGAACTCAAAGTACTCAGTGGCCTTCCATACAGCTCAAATTCTTACGTGTTTCACACAGGTATCAGTGATCCGTAGTCTTGTTAAGGAAAAAAAACAGGATTCCAAAAGCTGATTTTTTACTTGGGAAACTTTCCATCTCAGGAGATTATTATCACACATTTGTTAATGTGCCGTACGAAGGTGAATTCTCTAAATAACAATAAGGAATTTCTTTTACTCTCTTGAAATTGTATTCTGTTTGCAGTGATTATATTTTAATTCCACCCACTTCAGATGCTAAGAAATCTAAATGTAAAACTTGAAGCTTCATCTCAGAACAAATGCATAAAAAATTATGTTTGACGTACTTATCACTAATTTTCTATATAATCTTAATTGTTTCCCCTAAAATTTGGTGGTTTTAACGATTCAGTTCATACCCAATAAATCAGCTTCAGAGAAGAACTAATTAACATTGAACTATTTATTCTTCACACTTCATATTACCTTCATAGCAACAACAATTAATTATACGGAAACATTAAGATAAATCATCGAAGCATAAGGTCAGAGGTCCAGGGCAGATACCAATAATACAGTTAATTCAAATAATTGGATAAGATCTGACTCATAACTAAGAGACTACTTAAAATAAAGAGTCTGAAAAAGTAATCTTACTAAATAGAAAGAAGTTGATGTCTTAGCATGGCTAATTCGTAACTGTAGAAAACAATCAAAAGCACATAGACAAATTAGGCACTTTATCGTGGCAGACTTTTTTTAAGCCAATTATTGAATCTACTAATGTCTGTACTTTCGAGAGACATTGATTTTTGCATAAAGATTCAAGTAGACTGGAGTAGAATTTCTTTTGTGGCTTACACTAATCTTGCAAATGTATGAATAATAAATATAAAAAAGTAAGCTCGTCTAATGTAGACACAAATGAATAGATGGAGAAGATAATGGAATTTCAATTAAATCAGGATTCTGATAAAAAGAAGTTTACAAGACCGGCTGCTACGGGGTCGAATGCAACCGTAACGTCTATTCAAACTGAATATGATTATTGCAACTTTTCTATTGTATATATATATATATATATATATATATATATATATATATATATATATATATATATATATATATATATATATATATATATATATATATATATATATATATATATATATATATAACACAAAAATTTTTTTTTGGTATTAATGTTATTTATCAGACTGAAATTAGCCTGTCAGTATCTCTATGAAACACAGGGGAATGAGAATTTTACAAATTGGCTTAAACCCCTAATTTTGATGAA
>OY735198.1:25668180-25768180 GCA_963457665.1 Thysanoteuthis rhombus
ATATTATTTCAGTCTAATCTTACTGTGATACTAAAAACTGTCCTCAAAAGCACGTAAGAGGATGGAGAGATATTGCACATACGTCAATAAGAAGAAAGGAAAAAGAAAAACCAGAGGAAGACAGAAATGTGATATATTTTGTGGCTGAAATAGGTAACTGTTTACTACGGGTACAAAGTGCAGAGTTTGAGCCCATGTAAAAACTTTGTTCTCTTAATTTAGAGATAGGCACGATGCTATTTTTCTGAATGCGTTAATAGCAACTTAGTGAATAACTATACTATTTTCTTTTACGATCACGTTAATCGTGACTAGTTTTTACTTTTATAATAGTATGTTTAGAATGATGATATATTCCACACATAAATGCACCTGCACAGTATTGAATGTTAAAGAGAAGAAGAAAGCTGAATTAGGTGTGTTTTATTCACTTCAGATTTTCGAACCTAAAGTAAATACCAAATATTTCAAACAATATTTTTCGTAGCAGACACATACATATCACTTGTATAAATAGGTGCAACACAATCTTCCAAGTCTACATTTAACACTGTGTCATACTACGCTAGCAAGGAAGAAGATGAGTGGTTTGGCAAACAAAATAAAGTGGTCATATATGTTTAAATACAATCATGTTGAACCTTTTGACATTGCAGTAGATAAAAATGAGGAAAAACTGTTATGATATCTGAAGAATAATATATATATATATATATATATATATATATATATATATATATATATATATATATATATATATATATATATATGTATGTATATATATATATCACATTGATTGGTATTTTTGTGATGTACGTGTTTTTCTTGCTGATTTTCTCATTTTTTTCGTCCATTTCACTACCCATAACCCAAATACATTAGTTAACACTTCTTTTTCTTATAACTTTGATAATCCGTTTAAGTATCCTCCTTTCAATAGCCCCCTGTTCAAACAGATATATTGGATTCACTTCATAGCATGATAATGGTGTTTTAACTGCTACGATAACGATAACAAGAAAAATGTTTGAGTCGATGAAAATCGAAACGGGTGTAAAGAAGATATAAAAAGACAAATGAATCAACCAGAATAAAATATAATTGTAGTTCTATGTATTCACTGTGGCAAAGTGGACGGACTATCTATGAAGATGTTGTTATTTTTATTTGGTTTATATCTGTATTATTGCTTTGTAATGGAGTTATAGTCAATATATCTCTCGGAGGGAAGTAAACAACAATGAGCAAATAATATATGAGCAATAAACAATATATGCCTCAATTTATTGTTTTTTAATGAAAGCCTTGGGGAAACGGGCAACGTAAAACTTGAGATCCTGAAAACTAAAGCAATGAGGATACTTTTGATCGATGTGTTGAAACTCTCCAAGAACTATCCGATTATATTTTAATGATAAATATATTTTTGTATAAGACTAAGATATAAGGACAATTTATATCAGGAACTGTAAAGTGAAACTGTAACTATCAGAATAAGTGTCTATTTTTTGAGTTGTTCAGGCTTGCTTGCGGGATATGTATGTATCAGGGGCAAAAGCCCCGCTAGTAGGGATATAGGGCTGAAAGGGTAGACGTTCGATGATAATTTTTTCTGGGACTAACGTTGTTTTTGTTTTTTTTTCTTTTAAAAATTTCCCTCCGAGTTGTTTCTAAGCAGGTCTCCAATTTTCTATGTACATCTGTTAAATTGGTCTTTCGGGGCGATCCCTGTCTAATAAAAGGCTATAAATGGAGCTTATTTATTAAACACCATCTCAAGCCAATTTTCATTTGATCCTAAAAAACACGAGATGCTGGCAAAAGACATTGATATCAGTGCAGTTTCTATTGAGTGACTAACAAAATCGGTCCATATTTCGTCCATTACAAGATGAAAGGCAAAAAAGAACCCCTTTATTCATGGCAGCTGTCATAAACACTCTCCTATTTCACGAGTTTATTGACTGTTTCCAACAAATTTTATTGTCTCCTGGCATTAAACATATTTCTTTCCGTCAGATATATACAGCATTCAAGTACTTTTATCATTTTTAGATTGGCCTAACCCGGGACGATTCATGCCGAAAAGAATATAAAATAGTAAGCAAGAGTACTATGTGACTATACATTTCGGTGAGAATTGCTTCGGTGCAAAGAGATTTAACAGCCCAATAATTTGTAGGTGGAGCAGATATGTCAATATACGTTCAATATTGGTCAAAAATCAAGCAATTGCTTCTAAATATATATCAACTGATACACCGAATGTTTAAAGGGTAAAATCATAATATTCTCTTAACGATCCGGTTCTTCCCACGGATACCACGTGATGTGTGAAACGACAAATTTTGAAGAAGTGGGGAAAATGATAATCCTCTCCTGAAAGAGAATTTTTATTGACAGAATATAAATCTGGTCCCAAATAGACGCTGTTTGAACCTGATGGGACGAGAGTGACAATAAATTTCTCCAGAAATAGCTCTTTATTTGTCTGTAAGTAGCATCCTGGCTCATAATAGAGTCACATGGACAATAAATAAATGAATAAATGTCTCGGCAGTATTTGGTTGATATCATTGCTTCTTTGGTTGATGTTAGAATAAAAGGGGGTTCGACTCAATCTGGGTTTGGTATTTCTACGTAATTTATGTATACTATCAGTGGTACGTATACGAAAGAAATAATTGATAGCTGGTAATTTGCAAATCTCTCGGTTCCTTTGTCGTGTATGTGTCAACGTAATTGTAACTATCTGTAAAATATATCATTATTATATCAGCAAAGGAATACAATTTAAATTAAATTGGAGAAATTGATGTGACTTAGTCCGTCTCAATGACTATCAATTCAAAAGATATCATGAAGGTAAACATTATGCATGGGTTATTTCGAAGTAAATAGTTACATTAAAATAACAAGAAATTTGATATTTTCTTCAGAATGAATTTCTGACAGCAAGAATTGCAATTTAATAACATGTTCAGATTATTCTTAGCTCAGATGATCTTCTTCAAGACTTGTCAAATTCTACACAATGCCTGGCAGTTGCTTGAATATCTCATAGGCATATAAAGCAGCGTGAATTCAGACTGCTTTCCTGTCAGCATGTAAATCACTTTCAAGTCTCTAATTATGTTGTCAGTTTAATATTTCATCATTTTTTATAGAGTCAAACTACAGAGAGGCTCTCTATGACTAGTGTATGTTTCGCTGCTCAAGAAATTTGCAACCGTTACGAGAGAAAAGGAATTTTGAAATTTCCTATCATATGAAAAATCTACGGAATTTACACAGAATAGAAATCCATAGCTCTAAACAAAATGAAAATATTATCGAACTTTTTTCCTTGAATATCACTGTTCACTCCAGATAAAGGATTATATGACAATATTTTTAAATATTTGTGTTGGTAAACTTGTTACTGATTGACCAATTGTTTCAATGTTATGACATTTATCAAGCATGTAGATTAATTGCCCACGAAGCGAACGTTCATTTAATCGATATTTTGTTTTGTATGGGTCACAAACACGTCTTGATCCAGAAGTCATTTTACGCAAACATTATAATGAATTGAATTAAAAACTAAATGTTAGCCAAGGAAAGAACTGAACGTGCAGGTGATGCATGCATGAAATGATGATTGAAAAACATAACTTGATAGGTTTTTTCAATTCTCATTATCGAAACAATGAAAATAATGGTATACCCGTAGGAGAGGACATTGGATATGCCACCAGCAGAAGAGTTATATTGGCTGATAATGATGTTATATATTTGTTCCATAGGCAACAGTTCATATTAGAGCCATTCCAGAGCGAGGCTCTTTTTGACAAGAGGTGCGTTCTTTTGACTGCAAAAATTACGACTTTCACGAGGAATTTCGAACTTTCAAGTCAATGCAAAATCAATAAAGTTTTGGGCAGTATGGAAATCCATGGGAATGGACATATTCTTGTTATCATTAACCCCCCCTTGCTGCTTACACCAGAAGAGAAACATGTGACAATAATACTATTCCTTTTTTTATATCTATATCACTAAACTTGCAAATAAAGTAATAATCAAACATCAATAAATCAAATATTTCCTTTCTCAAATGATTCTTGTCTGCACGCGTCATTATCACGTCTCATTCCAAAAGTCAATTTAGCATGAACATTCAATGTATCGAATTTTAAGGAAACGCTGGTCGAAAATAGATCAAAACGTGATAGTGACGCATGCAGAAAAAGCATAATTCGAAAAAAAAATGATTGTTCGCTTGATACATGGGTCCAGTGTAAACAATCAAAGCAGAATGAAAATGAAGATTCTCAAATATATAGAAAACCCTTCCAGCCAGCAGTGGACTCAGAATGTCTGATGATGTTATAACTAAGTTAAGCCTATATTTTACATTTTATATCTACAATTTTCTTCACTATTATTAATAGAAGTTTAGAACCATGCTCGCTTCTACTCCCAAAGAGAGTCAAAATGGAAGCATACTTTCATTTACTTTCAGAGGTCAAAATTATGGGTATTGATTTCTCTTAACTTCTACGTGTCACAGTCGAGGGGAAGCTTTTTTCTCACACTTAGGTGTCAAAACTGAAGAGACTTTTTCTCTTCACGGCGGTGAAATCCATTTTCTCCTGGGAGGGGGGGAAGAATTTGAAGGAAAAAAATTCATTTTTCACTATAGGGGTTGAAATTGTGGAGTATTTTTCTTGTTTCGGGTATGAAATCGAGATGTTTCTCAATTTTGGGGGGACAAAATTGACGATGGACCTTCATTTTCTTTTGTTGGGATTCAAAATTAGAGAGGGTTTTTTTCCCTTCTAAGTGTCAATAGGGAAAGATTTCTTTCGTTTAAAAATCATATGATTGACATATTTTTCCTCTTCACGAAAACAATTGTTTTTCTCCAAAAATCATGCCTGAGAGTAAACATTTTTTGAAGCCTAAATCAAGTTGGAAATCCTTTCCACTTTCAAAGGTCAGATTGACGGGGAAATTACGTTTAACTTCCATGGTTTGTCTTCGGACTGGCACCTTTTTAATCCACTTCTAGGGTCAAAATCGATTGTTAATCTGTTTTTTTATTGTTTTTTTTTTACGTTTGAGTGGGCAAAATTGAGGTGGAGCATATTTTCTGCTGGTGAAATTCATGAAAGAACTTTTCTTCCAAATTTACATCAATTCATCTCGAACTATCGACGATGGAAATGGATTTTTTCTTAATGGTCAAAATGGTGAACTTTTTCCCATTGCATCAGTGAAATTCAATGGGAACTTAACCTCCTCTCCAAGACTGAGACTTTACACTCTCAAAATCACCCCAAACACCCCCACTGTTTTTTTTATTCATCTGCTCAGTCTTTTGATATTAACCCTCCTATTTTTAACATTACCCTCTTTTTATCAATACTAAAAAATCTCTAAACATTATTCCCCTCTTGCTCTAAAATCATGCCCCTATGTTCGACATTATTGCTCTTATTCTAACATTTCCACTATTCTTACGTCAGCTCCGATCCTATTTCTAGATTAGTTGTCCTTTTTCACATATACTGACTCTTCATAACACTTTTTTAATATCAACCTCTTTTTTACATTACTTCCCCATTTTTGCATCAACCCAACCAAAATTTTAACATAAACCATACAACACTTTTTCAGGTTGGACCTATTTCCCAACGGTGTACAAGTGAATGAATGTAAATACGGAAACAAAAAAAAAAATAAATCCCACAACTTTATCCTGCAACTTGACCCAACCCATTACTCGGGCTGATTAGTCTAGTAACTATAATGCTGAAATAGAACCCCCATTCGTGTTTCGATTTCATATTTCTTTTCAAGAAGTTTTTTTTTTTTTTACATTTCTGCATATTCAGACAGCTGTATTTCTTTTTTCTACGTGCTAATCATTTTTTATAGAACACAGCAGCTGGAGATGGGTCGTTGTAACCTTAATTTCATTGATGAATCATTATTTCAGGACACGAGATTATACCATATGCAAAGGGAACATTTACTTTTCACTTTAGGCGGTAAAAATTTAGTTGCTCGTTGTGACTTCTTTTGAAAGGGCTCAAAACGTGACAAAAAATCGTGGAGAAGATTTTTTTCAATGCTATGGATCGAACTCTGGGGGAAAGTTTTTTTTACTGACTTTTTCATCAAGTTAAGGAGTCTAAATCAAGGTAAGATGTCACATTTTGAGGATGATGTTTACGGGGATTTTTCATCCATTTCAAGGGTCAAAGTCATAATCTTTTTTTTTTTCACTTTTAGGAGCCAAATCCATTTTTAAACTCCTAATGATGAAAATAAAGAGGGGAATTATTCCACTTAACGGTCTGAATCGGAGCGAAAGATTCTTGCAGGGACATTTTTAAACTCAGAGTCAAAAGCAGAGTGAAATCACTCTCAAAATGAAGCAAATTTTATATTTAATTTTTTAAGGGTCTAAAGCCAGAGAAAAAACAATGTTATTATATTTTCAGTTACTCCTATATACAATCTTAGAGATAATACATTACCATTGCAGGAAATACAGGGATTATATGCAGAAATGGACAGTTCAGCATATTATAAAAAGTACACTTGATACAAGAAAAATGGTAACATATCGTAAACCAACATCAAAAACTGCAGAAATACACCATAACGGAAACCTTGTGAAAATTTGATTTTGATCAGTGTTATACTCGAAAATTGTGTTGATATAACGATATCTCCACAGGTTCTGACAAAAAAAAGGAACACAAAGTGTGAAGCATTAAGTTACATGGAAATGTAATATTAAGAGATAAAAATCAAGTAAAATTTGTACATTTGATCAATCATACTGTCGTGTATTCTGAATCAATACTATCAAAAGAAGCAGTAGTAGTATGTCAACTGATGGATGGTAAACAGTTCATCATTTGACATTGACCGTCCTCAAGATTCGCCAGACCTTTCATGGAACAAGTACTTTCTGAACATGACTCATCTCGTTTGTAATACGATTTCAATATTGCCGACTACAATTTTGCATGTTGATCTCGACGATACACGTATTGAGTTCAGATGTCTGGAAATGTTGGGCGGAGAATGAAATTCGAGAATGTAGTAGAGAATTAAATTCCCACTTTCTCATTTTGGAATTGGGATGACAAAATTTATGGCAACAATGAAATGTTTGATGCTCGACACCTGAATAACATTATTAGTTGATTGATACCCAAAGAGAGATTACTTTGCTTCAGTCATCCACGGTATAGAAAGGCAAAGACTTTATTTCTTCTAGGTTTACATGCAACTTACTCTGCTACCAGTTTTACCGATTTAATGTTGATAAGACAAGCCAACGTTTGACTGATATGAAAAATATTATAAGCTTAAATCGCTATTAATCATAATATAAAACTGTATTAGGAGAGCTGATCTGAAAATAAACCAATTTATTTGATCGAAAAAAAAATGAAATACATTAGCAAATCGCACTGTACACGGTTCATAAGTTTGTACAGCTGAAACATGTGGCATATATTTAGAAGATGGACGTAGAGCAAAGAGAAAAAAGTTTAAAAAAGCCATCCTCTTACAATGGAATTCATTTCCATGATAAAATCAATTCTCGTGGAGTAGGTTCTGAACTTCTTCTAATTGAAAGATTTCAGTGATTTGTTTGGATGGTCTAAATACAGTTTATCTAGTTAATTCCACGAGAAAAGAAATCTGCTATTCAGAAGTAATGTTCCTATACCAGTATTTCGAAAGCCAAAATGGAGAAAAATGAAGGAGCAATCAACATGAAAAGTTTTTGGAATTTCTGCATGCGTTTTAAATACTTTTTTATCGCAAGCTACATTTAAATAGAAACAATAAGGACAGAATATTAAATAAACATCGTGGTATAAAATGTATAGTTATGGAAAGACGTAGGGAAAGAAGCTTTCAGAGTCGGTGTTTACAAGAAAACATTCTGAGACCTCATTTTTACGATAAAAAAAGAATCATATCTTCCACTGTGAACATATGTCTTGAATCAGAGTTGGATTTGCATTGCACGAAACCATTTATCGTAAATTCAATTAAAGCGAAGTTTGCTGAGGCTTTACAATGCTCTCGGGTAAATTTTCAGCATGTTTACTAAAACGTTTTGCTTGAGGGGTATACAAACAAATTAAGTATGTAAGGTAGTAAGATGAACATAGAGATATGGAAAAATAAACAAAAGAATATATTTTAAACTATGGAACGCGAATGAATCAAACTTAATTCATTCCATTAGATTATGAAATATCTTTTTACAATATAGTAAGTCGTGTTAAAAGTGAGAGAATTACTATCGCAATTCAAGGAGGGGGGCTAATTCATTGTAAATAGAAGTATATTTGAGTTTTTGAGCCATTGTCTTCCAAAGTGATTTCCAAATATGAATTCAAATAAGGATTTAATGCTGCAGATGGAATCACTAAATCATTTAGAGTCAACCAAACCATCAATCAAAGTATTTAGGTATAGTTTGATAGAAATAGGTCGTGGAAGATGGATACCAATTATTAACCCCGAGGAAGGTCCAAATTATGCTTGTTTCTATATACGAGGATGTCAGTATGATAACACGTAATGAAAAATGAATTCTTTACTTTTTTTATTCATACAAACTGTAAAGGAAGGGACACTATTAATCAAAGGTTTAGGTAAAGCAGTATCAGAGAGAAATCGTATCTTACATATACTTCACTGTTTTAAATTTACACTATTTGCCTTTAAGCATCGATCACTGAACTCAGACATTCCAATGATTTGCCCAATTCTCTCAATCATGTGCGTTCGAAGCCAATATCACGCCATCTTATATTCAGCCGGCCAAAGTTTCGCAAATGATCTTTGGAGATCCAAATTTTCCATAATAACAATCAAAATGATGATGATAATAATAATAATAATAATAATAATAATAATAATGATAACGTTAATTATATATATATACATATATACATACATACATATATATATATATATATATATATATATATATATATATATATATATATATTTATATATATATACATATATATATATATATATATATATATATATATATATATATATATATATATATATATATATATATATATATATATATAGTACGCTTTGTTAGTTGCATTATATTTTCTCCAGAATTGTTCAGAAAAGGATTAGGTAATCCCACACATAGTAGCCATGCTTATCAATTTTTCAGCTCATTCATAATGTGCATCTTGGCTCCAACTTACAAGTGTAACCTTATCTCGTAATCACCATCGTTACTGGTTTTTTTTACACGATTGTACGATATGAGCGGGAGATTAAGCACTCTAAGCATTTGTGGAAACCACAGAGAAACAATAGCAACAATTACAACATTGTAGTGTATAGGGTAACGCCAAGCAACTACAATCAAGCCATTTTGGCGTAGCGATGAGCTCCTGATGCGATGCAGTGTTAGAATTTTTAGTTTAAAGAACATCTTTTTTGCATCTGTGAGAGATTTTAACTCAAACACCTGTAAGACAGCAACAAAAATAGAAATGTGTTTCTTATACTCCTGCTGTCGCTGAGTGTTATAATAATTTTGTACGGATTTATCTGGAGTCTTTTGTAATTGTTTTGTGGCTAATCTCAATTTAGCTTCATGCCATTTCTCCTGCATCCCTGAGATGTGATGATAATACACCTGCATGAACAGAAGTGATGACAGAGTAGATATGCAAAACTGATTTATTTTATTCATGATTTTTTCCCGGTCCAATTCTCGCAAATTGTCGTCTTTTTTTCTGCTTTTGATCGTTATCTTCATTTTGTGACGAACACTCATTAATGATCAAAGAAAAAAACTTTCAGTTCGAATCCTGAAGACCCTAACGTAGTAATAATATATCTGGGCCTTAATCATTATCAGCAGCAGCAGCCTTTTGGCGTCTGTTGTTGGACGTACACCTTCCCTAACATTCCAAAGACCTCTCTATCATAGGTGTCACAGATCTAGTTGCCTCTTGAATCCGTTTGACTCGTCACACCACTTTCGAATGGCCATGTTTTGCAGATGATCTCTGGGTATCTGTTATCAGTTGTGATGTCCAGCTGTTGTTTGACATTCTTGAAACACGTCAAGCCCATTACTGTTTAAGTTTTTTGATGGTTTCTATGATATTTCAGACTCCTGTTATATACCGTGTTGTCCTATGATATTTTCTATGTGAAGCTGATTCCATCCTGTGCATGATGCATCGTTCTTTTGTTCCACGCTTCAACTCCATAGGAAACTATTGGTAGGATGCAATGGTGGTAAATCCTTTTTTAAGATTCGTTGGTACTATTTGGTTCTTGAAAATCAAGCTTCCTCAAACGAAAGATTGCCGACCTTGAAAGATTTTTTGCTTGATATCCTTTCTTTTTGAAGATTTTATTGAGGTGTGTTGTCCTAGGTAGAAGTCATGGCCTACTTTCTTCAACTCTGTGTTATCGATCTTGATCATGTGCGTTGAACATGAAATTTATTTTGCTGAAGTTCACGTGAAAGTCAACACTTTCTTTCAACATTTGCTTCATCGACCGTTATGTGGAGATCAACGATCCCAGCAAAGAGGCTACTTAGTTATTCATTATTTTCTGATTTGTTCGGCTCCTTAGTCCAGATTTTGGGAGATCATATCAAAAGAGGCTGTGGAAAGTGTGGGTGGATTGGTGTCACCTTGTCTCACACATTTTTTCAAGTTGGAGAGGATAATTAAAAAACAGACAGTTTGGATGGGTAGGGGAACATGACTTTTTCAAGCACGTGACAGCCACAATGTAGCTGAATCACCAGTGGTTCCATGAGCATTATTCAATTATGTATTTTCAAAGACAACACTGATCAGCATAAGATGCAATACGTCTTTGTAAGTCACAGCAGTCAAGCATTGGTAGTCATTTACAAAACTTAACTTAGTTTGACACAAGTATGGGAAACACAATGAGGCTAATACTACAGTTCAATATAAAAAGTCAAAATGGAGAAGTCCACGTATTTCATCAAAAGACAAGTTCCACCGTATCGAACGCAAAAAACATTACATTTGCAGCTACTGAAAGGTAGTTATTTGATTATTTGTGTTCATTCATTCATTTTTTTCGGTCGTTAATTTTTATTTTCAATCAATATTGTTTGATTTGCTTGCCCATTTCTCTATTTGCTGTTTTTTTCCAGTTCTCTCGGTTTCTGTTTCATTTATTTATTCCATTCTGTTGTTCAATCTCCTGTTTAATTTACATGTACAACTGTTCAATCCACTTGCACTACTTATGAAGTTCTGCACTCTCATTTTCAAATAGCACTGGAAAAGTTATAGACTACAGGAAGAATATAGATGTGAGTACAACGCCTGAATTGACAGTTTTCAAATTCAGATGAAGCTCAATAAAATGTTTTAATAGGCAGACATAGTTTAGAGAAGTTGCCATCATTGAGACTACCAACGTTTAAATCAACCATGACCAACACTGAATTTTGCAATATTTGACACGAGAACGGTGGTAGATTAGATATCTGAGCTTCTTCCTCTTTGCTAAGATCCGATTCCCATGTGTATTGTGGACTGCAGTTTCAGAAATAGCGTAGAAATACATAGAAATCAATTATTTTTTGTAGTGAGGCAATAGGTGCGAAGTAGCATCATATTTATAAGCATAGAATCAGTAAGACAAGTTCCAATACTCGTGTTCATTTAGCATTAATTTACAGCGGTATACCCAATAGCCTAATATCTTGACAAAACATTTCGTCATTAGCATACATCGATGGTTGACGGATAAAGAAGTGGATGGGTGAGCAATTTGGCGGCAGAACTCTCCCTTAATCAACACACCGCCTGGATATTAGTTATAGTAATCTCATTGTAAACAGAATATAATTATATATATATATATATATATATATATATATATATATATATATATATATATATATATATATATATATATATATATATATATATATATATATATATATATAACTCTTGGTACATGTGCAGATATCGCTATCCCTAAAGAAAAAAGTTTGATGATCATCCATCGAGGAGCAACTATCATCATAGTTGAGTTTCTGCATATATATATATATATGTATGTATGTATGTATGTATATATATACATTGGATATGTGTTTGACTCTCCTTGCTTACTTTTTCCCCCTCTCTCACTCTTCTTTTTCTTATATATCTAAGGAATATTTACACTGCAATGCTCCATTTGAGCTAGTTCCATCGACGACGACAAAAACAATCGCTCTCATCAATAGTTATGTAAAATGTTCCTGTTCAGGTAGTGCATAAAGGATATTTGGACTGAGTGTACTTAAATATTATTCGTAAATATCATTTTGAGCGATTAAAAACAATTTGTGGTCCTCATCAATGATATGAAATGTAGATGTTATAAATTCAAAAGCCACGTTAAATTGGCGTAATTATCATTTTTCCTCTCGAAATTCAGTTTGTACAATGTGAATTCACAAAATTCAGTGCGCATGTATGGTCATGCGAGCATCAACATCATGAAGACTCATGCACGCCTACAATCCATTCACGTAAATATATTCATATATGTCTATATATTTAGATGTATGCGTATATATGCACATATATACATTCTCCTCTATACCTTCTTATGCATATCTATCCATTCCTGCACGCCCACACACATGAACTTGTAGTCACATGAACACACATACCAAAACGAACACAGACACACACAGACTACAAAGACAATATATATACATATACACGCACACACATACACAGACACACACACACAGAGACACACACACACAGAGACACACACACACACACACACACACACACACACACACATATATATATATATATATATATATATATATATATATATATATATATATATACATTTTCCGTCCTCCGAGTTAGCTGATAGCGATCGTGCCTGTCCGTATTTGTTATTTCCAGATGGGGAATAGGAAGACTGGCAGTTTTCCAGAAGGTTTTAATTTGCCTCACAAAGCGATTTCCTTAACGGCAAAGCGCCGATTAAAACACAACTGACGACCGCACGTGCTTGGGAAACGGTTCGGTGGAAGCGATGGTAACTGATCATCCTAACACGTAGCATCCAATGACAAATACTGGGCATGCGATGATGGAAGAAAAATGAAAATCACAAAGCATGATTTTACTGAATGAATTGTTTCAAACGATTGTACACAGAGGAATATATGCATTCGTTATCACATGATAATCAAAGATTTCATATTAAAACAAGAACAAGTGTTGAAGGAAATGCACACTTTTGCACTACATGCTTACACTTTCTTATCTTGTAACCCCCCACACATGAATGTTCATCTACGTGAGCACCCTTATGTACCCATAAAGATGAAAAAAAAATACCATCATGTTTCACGGCGAATATTCTGTCAACACAATTGCCTCTCTTGTGATCGCTCTTACTCCAACATGTCTTTATTTATTACAAAGACATAACATTGCATTGGAAAAACTTCAGCTCAAAATCGAGATGATAGTGTGTTGCTGGATTTAACAATGGAAAAAAGTATTTGACCTAATGCTTAGGATCTTCAATATTCTTTCAATATTGAAGGAGATCTAAAAAACAGCTGTGATATTAATCTGTACTGTATTCAATGTCACATTTACCCAAACTAAGAAGATATTCAAAGTTCTTTTCCGCTGATATGGCTTGGAAACTTTTAGATCCTCCATTCCTAGAAAATTGAGTACACTTGTTTCGTTCGATAAGAGCTCAACAAGGACACGGTGGACTATATAAACAGCTAGTGTGAACCAAACATGTATTGACATACCGACTGACACTCGACCAATAGTAAAATATGAATGAGTAGCAAGAATACATATTCCCAACTCCATTCTTATACGTTTTTGTTCATGTGTGTGTGTGTGTGTGTATGCGTACGTATATATATATATATATATATATATATATATATATATATATATGTATGTATAATATTAGTAGATATTCATACTTACCGTAAAACCCTTACATATGTACATCTTATGCATATCCTTTCTGTCATGATTCTTTATGATGATTATAAATTACGTTATGTTTTTTTAAAATCCTGCTTGAAATGATCTCTCAGATTTACATGCAAAAATATCATTAGGCAACGTTGATAGAATTACCAATCAAAGGAAAACGGGCTGCTGCAAATGTCAAACCTGCTTCCGATAGGGTAACCATTTCAACAAAACACCACTCTTTTAATTGAGCTAAACCATAGTCTGTAATACTAAGGCTTGAGTAACAGTTTAAATTTCAATTTTTTCATTTTGTTCATTCATGGTCTGTATCTGCTCTATTTATTTCTTTCAATATTGATAATTTGGTAATTATGAAATAGATATAAGATTCAACAGTGTGTGAGAACGGGAGAGCAATTCAAATAAAGTTTCAATAAAAAAATAAAAGAAACCCGATCCATAATCATATTTCTTCGTACAATGGGTTCAAATCAAAATGCAGAGGTAAAACTTGGCATAAATGAAGAACAAAAGGGGATAATCATCATTGGTTTAATTCGGAAGGTAAAGATCGTGCATATAATTATCAATTGAGTATCACATCACGTTTCATATCGATAAATACACATATGCAACAGCTTGATATTATGGACAATGTATTGATCCATACACATTCAAATATCAAGCATATATTCGTTTATTACCGGAAGATCGTGAGATTTTTCAAAGCAAATATATGACTAAATGTTGCATATAAATTGTTCGCTATTGAGACGCAGATATAAAGGTTTCGCTTAATCTAGATTATGACAGCAAAATTTTAAAAAAATAAAACAAATAAATAAGATGAATGCGGGATTTGAACAAGATTTCAACAGGAAGCTTGCAGTATGTCATCCTGTCTTTTTTTGTTGAACCTTGAATTAGATCCTGAAATGATCATTTTCTGTTTACTCAACGCAGAGGGGAAACATCGTCTACCGATTGTATTATACCCTAACCTAGATAACACACGCACACACATACATACACACACACACACACACACACACACACACATACACACACACACACACACACACACGCATGCACGCACGCACACACATATATATATATATATATATATATATTTACTGATGTTTTGTAATAATTGACTGAAATTACAAAATTTGGGAGAAAATCACACCGTACTGTTTAAAGTTGTAATGTTCGCTAGAATTCCCCCCTCTCTCTCTCTCTCCTTCTCTGTCTTTCTTTCTTTATACATGTATGAGAGAGTGTGAAAAAAGCATAGATAGATAGGCTACAAAAAAAATTCATACATAGGCAATCTTTACATGACTACACACCTGCACGGAATTAAGAAAATATTTATCTCTCCGAAAATGACAGAGAGCCAAAAGTACGAATGTCTGTAATGCATCAACTGCTCACTTTTGTTGCTGGCTGTTGGAAGTGCTGTTTGTTCTTGCTTTTATTCCATCATAACCAGAGTGAAAGAGTCAGAATACAGGAATTTTGTGACTTGTATATATATATATATATATATATATATAGTGGAATATCTTGTGTGTTTCTTTTTTTTTTCGCTACTTTGCTACTAATCTGAAACTGACAAAGAATTTAAAAGATAACAGGTCATTCTGACATCAAAATAGCTTTTTGAGGTCTTCATATTCTATTTATTCCGTTGCTTATTTTCTCAAAGTGCAGTAGCCCGATGTATTAACTTAAGCTCACATGAATGAGCGCGCATATGTTTGAAAATATTATCATATATACAATTGGGTATACACAATGCAATGCCGCATAAAACCATATACATACATACATACAAATATGTGTGTATGTAAGTGTAAGTGTGGCGTGAAATGAATCACAGGCATATATAACCTTAGTATACACAAAAAGTCACAGACACATACGAATTCATTTTCAGATGCATCCACAGGGCTCTTATTACGTACTTTTTTTTTCAAGAAAACTCATAAATTGTCTATACGTTGCCACAGTTTTATATTCCAAATCTGTATTTCATTCGCAAAAATGTTTAGATATACATTGGTTTCAGTTGCACACAATAAGCATCAGTAATATATTTCTACACATTCGTAGGTACATTTTACATATGTACAAACACAGACACACACAGAGACACATACACACGTAAACATTCTCACATACACACACACACACACACACACACATATATATACATACTCACGTTTAAAAGATAATTAGTATAAAGGATGAGGCTCAAAGATAAATTGATGAATACGTTTAGCTCAGACGGATAATTGAGTTGGAGAACCATGGAAATGCAACAAAATGGCGGAGAATGATCAATTCAAAGCATTTGGTATGAATAGAGATATTTCAAAGTGCACCTGGCAAATGAGAGGTCAGCACGATCGTGCTCGTCATGGAAGGGGATGGGGAAAGCATTTGTGCGGCAGTAGACTTAAAATGGCTTATATTGCCTTTTTTGTAGCTGCTGCTGCTGCTGATGATGATATACTAATACATATATACGAATATTTGTAGCTGCAAGTTTGTTCTAGATGTGTGCATGTGCATCAATTTGAATTTGTTTTCTATAAAATATAGCTATTGCACTATGGGAAGTTCTTTTCCAGCGATTAGCTTCGTGATGGTGAATCATTTGCCACGAGCATTCCTGTAATTGTAACATATGTTGAATTTATCGAGGCACAAAAATAAAATCAAATTAAAAGATATCAATTTTGAAATTGAAGGTTTTATCAAGAGAATCAAATTCAACACGAGAGATCTTTTCTTCTTCCTTTTACTGCGTTAAATATAACCTCTTTGGCAACAGCTCATATCAGCCAATAAGATATTAATACCGTGTACAAAAATGATTACGGAAGATTCAGTCAATAATGCAACATTATTTCAGAACCACTAAGGTATACTGATATTCATTTTGCTTTATAAAGCAATGGAAGATAATCAAACCCCAGGAGTTCAGCGGGTTAAACCAACTGACATGTAAAATATGTTTTTCCAAATCACTTAAAGATGCGTTTGCATTTTAGCAGAACTTAAAGTACTCATGATATGCAGATTTCAGTACAAACCAAATTTTCTCGGACAATTTTAACTTCCGTCTCAGATCTTTGATGTAGTCTAGACATTTTGACCAACTAATTTCTACAGTCCCCTCAATGTGGATAAGATCTTTTAAATGACCCAGCACAAACATGACAACAATATTCGTGATGGAAAGAAGAGTTCAAGTTATCCGAATCAAATGAGTATGCTAAAATTTAGACGATAGATTCCTGTACAATCTCTAATGAGACTGTATTAGAGTTTATTTGGCTGTGAACTTAGGGTAAATAGCTGAAAAAAAAGCATTCCAACTTTTTTTTCAACTAGTAGAAGTGATTAATATCCCTTATTACAATCAGAGTTTCATTTTAATCATAGGTAGTAGGAAAAAAATGATTTTTTCATATCATTTGTATAATCTGAGTATCCAAAATTTAGATTGAGTAGCCTTTAAATGATAACAAAAAGTGAGGTAAAGAAAAAAGCTGACCTGTAAGTGAACTTTAGCTGAACGAATTTCATGTACAACAAACATGTTTGGGACAAAGACATAACGATCGAGATCAAAAATGCCAAGCTGGAGAATGTAGGCCACTACATTTACCTAGGACAGCGTGTCACCAGGAAGTCAACAACAGAACAAGAATCAAAATGACAATTATACTAAGTTGGCCTGCTTCCTGTACAGTGACACAAAAATTCCACTAGTCCTCAAAAGAAAGGTATACCATCAATGATTCAACCAATAGTCACGTATGGAACTAAAGCATGAAACATATCAAAAAGATTAGCTTTAAAACTGAGAACCGTGCAACGGTCATAAGAAAATCATGCTGTGAGATATTGTTAAATCCTATGACAGCACAATATACCAGAGAAAAAATTAGAGCCCAAAACATCATAAAAAATGTTAGGAAACACAAATGGCAATGAGCTTGTCGGGGTGTAAGAATGTCAGACAACTGCTAGAGATTACAACTCGCAATGTGGATCCCGAAAGATCAGAAGCAAAACTGTGGCCGACAGAAAGTAAGATGGTGTAATGAGCTACATAAATAAAAGACTGGCAAATCTTTTGGAAAGTCTATGTCTTATAACAGACACCAAAAGCTGAAGATGATGATGATGTTGATGATGATGATGATGATGATGATGATGATGATTGATTGCAAAAAAAAATGGCATCAAAGAGAAGTTTGGCAAATTTATCCATCGTTATTGAATACACATCATTTATCCATGCTCATGGAATATACCATTTTAAAACATAGTCAAGCTGATTTTTAACACTAATAAGTAAACCTTTTTGTTTCAGGCAGTTGAATCAAAAATGGAAAAAAGTTGATTCGAGCAATATATATATATATATATATATATATATATATATATATATATACTTATTAAAGACATGAAAGGATCAATGATTTTGAATCCGATAACCAACTGATCCTAAGAACCGAACAAGTCAATGAAAAAACATAAATGGAAACAATACATTTTAGCTGAATGAGAGGTGACTTTGTCCACACAACGTGGCATATTTTGTTTCTCAGACATCGGTTGTTTCATACTTGTGAGATTGAAAAAAAAGCAATACAATCTTGTTATCGCAGCTCACTCGATCGAAATGGACAGTGCATTGGTCATGATGAACGCTGCAAATTACCAATGGTCACATATGTTTGAATCATTTCTTACAAAATTGGTCTCATTGTGTGGCTGGTCATTATAACTGCTTGTCGTATAAGGCAGGATTCACTATCTACACTGATGTGTCTGTGTAGATATTTGAGTGCACGAGAGTGTTTGCAAGTCTCTGTACTATCATCCGTATGGCTTTTGAGGTGATCAATGCTTTACTAGTCACAATCAAGAGAAATTTATTTTTAGTTCTAGGTGCAGCTTCATTGCTCTCTTACAACCAATCCCAATTAATTATGGTTTGCTCTAGGGCAGTAAGAATGAATATAGTGACACAACTACAAGAAAGAAAAGCAATTATAGTTTTAAATGACAAACACAGAGACTTCAAATTGGAATCTGGTCCAATGGATTCAATCAACACACCAACAAACGTTGGGTTAGAAGTGGTCTCCCAATCAAAACATATCCCCCAGCGTGATGTTGGCTGAGTCTAATCTATTGGTAATCATGAGAGTAGGTCTGGTTATTTGCAAGAGAAATGCGCAGTTATGGGCAAGAAAGCTATACTGCAGAGTTGAAATAAAAAGATTATGACTCGACAGGGTTCGTAAAGTGTTCTGTTAAAAAATAGTTGATTTCAATAAAAATAGATTATTATTATTATTTTCAGTGATGTCATGATTATAGACTCATTTTGTAGTAAATAAACAATGAAAACTATATTTTGGTTATTTTTTTTTCTACAGATTTTAACTATAATCTCTTCCTAATTCATTTTCCTTCATTTTGCTTTTGACCGAAGTTCTAGAGGGAGTTACTCTTTCAACTGTTGTTTCGATCAATTGAAAGGGTTTTTTTTCTTATCATTAATGCATTCCCCGGTGGATCCATTCGATAAAAACACGAAATGAAATTACTGGATCTATTCAGACAGGAAAAAATATCTGTTTTCTAATGGCCTATGATGAAAATCCAAGCTAAGCACCTCCGAAGCCCACAAAGGAGGAATAATCAAAGCAAGGATTGCGGTGTTATCTTTAAAGAATTCAGAGTAGAGGAACATTTTGAAGAATGCACGAAAATGTTGTAGTCCATGGGACCGTTATGCATTTTCAGTAAGGGAATATATGAGCATTCTGAACACTCCTTTATTCTCCCTACACAAGAAAATAGATATGTGTACGTATGATCATGTAAATAAGGAACCTTACTAAAAAGATGAGTTAAATAAGTTCTTCATTATCGAGTGTGATTTGTGTTTTTATATTATGTTGACAATATAGCAATACGTTAGATAATGTGTTGTTTATTGATAGAAGTTTTTATGATGTACGTTCATGATATTACTTTACAAAAAGGAGTAACCAACTATGATGAAAAAATATACATTGAATATCATAACAAGATGTTTTACAATTCGGTTTTGAACCATGCCATGAATCTGGAGATTAATTAAACGCAATAATCTACGTATACCTGTATTATCATGGTATCAACGCTACACTTGATTTGAATTATATCTATTTTTCTGAAATATTTCAGTGTGCTATCAAGATATTTCCCTCATATAATGAGGAGGTGAAATAAAGAAATAAAGATTCGATACTTGAATACATATTCATAGTAAATAAAAAAAAAAACAACAAATATAGGCCAGGGTTTATTGGAGGAATAGTGCCACCAGAGACTGCAATTTATGTGACGATGTCTTTTTGACTTAGTCACAGGCGTAAAATTCGAATTGGGCATCGATTCTGAGATACGGGAATTCTAAATCCATTATCAGAAGCAAGGGCCGCCTTTTAGTGTCTGTTGTTGAACATACATTTCCCTAAAGATTCACCAGACCTCCTTATCATGGTGGTAGTACTTTCTAAACTTGTTTAGCTTGTCACACCATCTTACTTTTTGTTGAACACGATTTTGCACAAGATTCTTGGATTCCACGTTGTGAGTCGTGATGTCCAGCGGTTGTCAGACAAAATCTTACATTATTCAAACGACATAGTCGCAGAGGATAATTCAGTGGATTAATGCATGTGTTATAACCTTGGGGACAGCAGATTGAAGCTTCGAAGGATGTCAAAGCAATAGTTGCATGCGTGTCCGTAAGAATTGGTGGATTCCATTGTACAGTACAATATCGAGGGAATAGGAGTTTGTCCTCCCAACATATCAATAGGATTGCTTTCTTTACTTGTTAATTGCAAATTCAATGGAATGAGTGCATTCATCAGGAGTTAAATGTCTACAATCAAACAGGTTATCTCAATGATTGCAATGGTACGAGCTGTTAGAGGAAGCTGGGAACAAATACTGAACAAGACTTTCTCATTCAACCACCCAAATTATGCTAGACAATGTAGCGAATAGTTGTATTCTTTACGACAACTTCTTACGGTGTTCTGCGAGATGTATCAGTAATGGAAATTTCTTTTCAATTTGCTGAGGTTTGACAGCAGAATTGTCCAAAAAGAGAGCAGAAGAAATCGCAAGACATTTTTTATGCCGTCAATAGAACTAATTTTCCAGCAGTTTATCCATCAATTCAGACGGTCGGTAATCTCCGTCAACTCCAGAAGAAGACAGAACAACCTCTGAACATATCAAAATATTTGAACTTTTGATTAAATCATCGATCAGGTAATTCCTAAAAATGTCCTCTAACTTCAATTTATCTAAATATGCAATGTACCCATGATTGTGATTCACATGTTAGGTTATATATCAACATTTTGAAAATATGACCCACTTGATAATGTCATCAGCTATGTGTCTCCCAGGATATTTTCATAAATATTATCCGGCTTAAATAATCTTTCATGGCCGAAAGTCTCGATCCCAGCTTTGAAATACACGGTTAAGCAGTTGGTTATATGGTCGTTGTTTTCTTCCTTGTCCATAGAGATATTATTAATAGCTGGACAAAGCGCTAAAACGTAGCGTTACGGAGAAAACATGTAATCAGTTCTTTTGGAAATGTTGACTCATCGTTGTGACTTGTTATCATGAAAATGCACACACACACACTATATATATATATATATATATATATATATATAGAGAGAGAGAGAGAGAGAGACAGAGACAGACAGACAGACAGACAGACAGACGGACGGACGTACGTACGGAGATCCATATCCATGAATGAACTAAGTGAACCGGTTTCAAGCTTCCCTACAAGGTTGCATACGACGAAGATTTCCATGTATGTCTATTCTATCTTTTTTTTTTTTCACTCGGACATGACAGAATGGATGGAGGTAATTCTATTCCCATATTCAGATGATTTTAAATTTTTTTTGTATATGGCATCATCTGATCTCCAATCGGTAAAGACTGAAAAGTTAACTTTTAAATAGAAGTAACCTCACAGATAATTGTATTATATCGGAATTCTACTCACATGCCATCACGCTCGATGCATATTTGAAAAAAAATACCCGTGCTATGATAACAATTCTGGAACAAATAAAACGATAGAACCAACAAAAGCTATTCTATTACTGTTTCATATGGTATTCGACTCAAATTTACTCGAGGGGAAAATGCAATGATTAAAAATTTGGAATTCACTTCTGTGTCTAGACATATATTGCTTATTTTAGGTATCACTTTCTAATGATATTTAGCTTGAAATGTACGAAGCAATTTTGGTTTGTTTTACATATAAAAAAGACTATGTTTCAATCAACACGTCGATGTTTCTCTCGTCAGCTCTATGTTGAATGCTCGCATGTTCGGTTGAGCCGACATATTTTCATCAAAGCATCAAAATACTAACAAATAGATGTCTACTGAAAAGCTCTACTGATTGAAAGAGACCTCGTACTATGTTGTTGTTGTTGTTTTTTCTTTTACATAACAATTTAAGATTTAAAACAAAGCAGACTGTCTGAGAATTCAATAGATTTTAACTGGCAGAGGAATTAGTTAAAGATTAACAGCTTCACGAATCATAGCAGTCTGAAAAATCAACTGCGGGGGTGTATGTGCATTCAAATATAAATGAATGCAATTATTTACCAAAAGGAAAGCATGAAAACCCCCTCTCTCACTCTCTCTCTATCTCTCTCTCTCTCTCTCTCTCTCTACATATATATATATATATATATATATATATATCGAACTTTTAATCACCATAATTCCTCAATATTTACTTCAATGTTAATAATTGAATAATATTTACTGAACAACGCACTGGCCATGAGGCTTTCTTGTCTTCTGCCAAAGTGTTTGCACTCTGAATGCGTCCTTAGTGACAAAACTTCATTAATTATAATGCCTCTGGCCTCTCAAATGCAATCATTCCACAACACTAAATATTAGGCCAGTCCAGGAAATGCAGTAAAATGCAGAAATAATTCACAAGCTCATAATGCATGATGATGAACGAGACTGTTGACATTTTTATGTCTTAGTTAGCGCCTCACTGAAGAAAACGTGCGCCATATTAGATCCACAAATGGCATAATCGAATTTGCGTTTACGCCTGTCTCGCTCGTTTAGGTTTAGGAGAGAAACTGCGTGCTGGTTTTCCCTGTGTCTGAGTCGAGAAATCGATATAAGACCAATAAAAAACGAATCGTATCATTCTAACAATTTTAATTTGAAAAAAATATATCTATCTATCAATCAATCAGTTATTTATATATCCACCCGACAATGGTTCACTTATCTATCAAACATTCGTTAGTCCACTGTAGTGCCGTTGACCGAAAGATCGTTTTGCAGAGCACTTTACTCATACAGTGTTTCCTTATCGTTTTGAGCCCTATGCGTTTGTGGCCTTGAGCCAGACTGAACATTTTGGTTCAGAAAGGAGCCTTGATTTTTAACCATGCTCAGCAGACTGATATAGTTTATAATTACTTCTGTATTGGGTTTGATCCACATAGTGTGATTCATACTTGTGGGCCTGTGTTGTTGTATGCCATGTTCAGTGAAGCCTCATCATAAAGCAATGATTGTCTGGATAGCGTAGCAGACTATTGCAACTATAATGAATATAATCCTCACTGGATACCATGCATTATGTTGTTCTCGATAAATATAAGTTCAGTAAATAACTACCCATCCAACTAAACTACAGTCATTCAGTCTATGAGTTCACCCAACGGACACAATCCACCCACACTTGTAACAGCCTATTTATCAAGTTATTTGCTAAACTTTGTCCGCGAAAGGAGTGAATAAGGATAATTTTGGACGGAAAGAAATATTGCACAAATCTTCCACGGTGTGATTACCTGTCTGCTTTTACAATCAATACCCAGGAGATTAGTTTTTACCTGGGCTCGGATATTGATTACTGGCACCGATAAAATGTATGCAACTATTTCAGCTACAAAGCTGACCGACTTCATCTATGGGTTTGATATATTCACTTAAAAGCCCTTTCCTCTTTCTTTCCCTCAGCTCGTTTTTCAATCTTTCTTCCTTTCATTGTAATGTGTCATTCCTAGAATATATGCAAAAAAGAGGTTTATCTGGAATGTATCCAGTTATTTGATATTAAAGGAGAGATAGCCCACCTACGGCAATACTTGCTACATTCATAGCACTCCCCTTGGGACCTCACAGACTTGCCCTTTCCACTTTTCAAAGCGGTCAAAATACTCCTCCTGGATCGCCATTAACCACCTGACCATATTTTTCTTCAACTTCGTCTACAGTCTTGAATATCTCGATCAGCGAGGCTTAACTAGATGCTACAGGGATGATAGACATGGATGATCTTATTTCTTCTTGAAAAAGCCCTGCGCAAAATGTGTAGCATTCCTCATCAAGTCATCGTGAATACGATGATCATTTAGTACGCGGAGTAAATCAGTGGCTACACACTGCTGACTTAATAATTCCACGAAATAGTGCCTCTCTGAGCATGCGCAGCAAGTTCCTCTTTGATTGTCAAGTTATATTAAAGCAGATTCTTTGTGAAATGCAAAATAGCCAGATACTTCCCGGAAAGACCTCGTATTAAATGGCTATATATTGATTTCTGAAGGCATCTATAAGTTTAGTTCTCATGCTAACACACACTCAAAGTTAGAGATTTTCTCCTTTCATGATAATTTTTTTTTACTCGGAATATTTTCCTTACATCTAAAACTAAAATAATTGCTTGATGAAACTATTGCACTTACAATTCTCAGAAGCTTCGAACCCCCACGAATAAAGATTGAGCACTGGTCAACATTGATTGATAAAACCTTAGAGAAATATGCCATGGTTTTATTTGATGTCGTCAAATCAATGAGAGTGATTGTAAAAATAGAAATATCAAATAAGATTCTCATCCCGTTATCCAGTTGATTTTACTGACCCAGTATGAATGTTTACTAATTAATCATCGTTAACTCCCAGAATACTTTGATAGTTTTGGGTGAAACTTAATTTCATTTACTGAGAATAAATTTCGACTGTATGATATTCTATCTATGTGATTAATCAAGGAGGTTTGCTTAATTGCATTTACATAAAAAAAAGCACAAAAGGAAAATCACAAACATTTGTTTTTTTTTTAATAAATGTCATTTTTCGATTGCTAATGATGTATCTACACGCACCCAAATACACAAAAAGACACAGAACAGGGTTGGGATCCTAAGAGATGCAGGAAGAAAGAAAAGCGAAGCAAAAGCATAAATCGGGTATGACGGTTAAAAAGCTTGAAAAGAAGCTTAAAAGCCATCACATAGAGCAACTTTTGCCGACACAATTTGCAAATTGAACCACCCAATAATCCGACTACTTGACACGCAACATTTTATGGAAATCATTGACAACTTTCGGGGATATAATGTAGGCAGACGTAGATTTCTCTGCTATTATTTGGTTTTGAGTTGAAGTAGGGGCTAATTGTGCATAGATCAATCCTAAGAATTAATGACTTATTCCAGAGTCTATTGTCGACCCTTCAATAAAATCTCGTTAGAATTTATCAAACAATTTTGAAGATATTTTGCGTGCAGCGGAATAAAAAGACAGAAACACAGACAGGAAGACGCGATGAATACAGGAAACTCTATAACACCGTTAGCAGAAGTGAGAAAATGAAACAAAGGGAAAAGTAATTAAGAAACAAAAAGAGGAGATGAATATTCACCTAAAGACACGTTCACACACGCGCGCACACACTCACGCACACACACACATACACACACATATATATATATAAATACATGTGTGTGTGGGGGGGTGTATGTTTGTGTCTCTATGCGTGTGTGCATGTGAATAAGCAATTGAGAGTGTGATTAAGATCATATTATTCCCTTTGACAACCTTTCATCCGTTTAAAAAAATATCTCACGCAATATGAATTCAAAATCTTTTACTATTTCAAAGAAAACATTTCAAAATATGTGTGGCTATAACTGGCTCTGATTTTGGTTTAGTTCATAATTTGAAAAAAACAAAAGCAAAAGCAAAAAAAAAAAACTCAAAACATTAATCACTTTGAGGTTGACTACTTAAATGCACTTATAAAGCAGAACTATAATATAATCTGAATGCAATTAGAGAAGAAATGTTCAAGTAGTATGCAATAAAGTTGATATTTTTTCTCATTCAAATTCATCGTCAAAGTCATTACAGACATCACAGTGGAGGTAAGAGATAGCTAAAAGCACTAATACAAGCAATATAACTCGTAATAATTCTTGTTTGAGGACGGCTGCTAACATTAATAACAATATAGACTAAGCTGACAATGATAATAAAGAGGAATGATTAGAAAAAGCAGCTGGCGCAGAAGGAATCAACATGGAAAAGAGGGGAAAAAAAGACAGAAAGAGAGAAAGTGAGAGAACAGGGAAAGGAAGGAAACACAGAAGAAGATAGGGTAGAGGGAACATATGGAAAGCATGGAGAAAAGAATGATGGAGGATGAGACAAATCATGGAAAAAAAAGAAAGCCTCAGGGTAGGGACATGGAAAATAGAATAGAAGAAGAAAATAGATATAAAGCGAAAAATAAACGAGAGACAGAGAGTAAAGGATAATGGGAAGTAATGGCTGAAGAACAGAATCAGAAAGCATAGGTGAACGGTGAAAAAGAATAAGAAAAAGAAAATGAAGGACGAAAAGAAAAAAGAAAAAAAAGGCAAAGTAGGAAAGTGATGGAAATACTCTAGTGGAGGAATATCGAAAAGTAAAAAGCAAAAACTACATTCTATAGAAGGTGACCTCGGATAAACACGAGTTTTGTTAAAAATCAATATACAAAATGTTAAGAAAATAAAACATTACATTAGCCCCTTGTATAGAGGATAGGTAATTGAAGAATGTTATAACCGATGGAGACAAGACTTCACTTCAAGCTCTATTCAGACTGAAGATGATTCCTACAATATATGAAAATTTCTCTATGTACAGCAATATGTATAACAATATCTCTACAGATATAGTAATATAAATGAAGCAATATATATATATATATATATATATATATATATATATATATATATATATATATATATATATATATATATATAGTGAGAGAGATGGGGAGAGAGAGAGAGAGATTCATAGATATAGATAGATAAATAGACCGTACAAAATACATTTATTTATAGGGAACAAATAAGCCCATATCCGTATGATACATTTTCGTTAATCTCCTGAAGTTGTCAATTTAGCCTAGCTGTTGGGGATCGAGTGGTCATAAGTCAATTGCTGGATAATATGTACTCAACATATAGGTTTACACTTTTAATTTTGGATAAGCTGGTCCAAGTTGTTCTAGATGTTTTTTAAAGTTCAACGTCTTCTCCAATTTGGGAACTTGAGAAAGAACAAAATATATGCAGTTTCCCTTTGGGAAGAAAAAGGAACAAGCATAATACGTTTTCCAGATTTTTTTCAATGTAGTCAGTTAACTATAACTGGAGGAGAAGTTATGGCACAACCACTGAACATAACTCACAAAGTGGATCTGAAAAGATCACATGCAACACTGTAGCCGACATATTCTGAGATGGCATGACAGACGGAACAAGTTCAGTGAGTATTGTTTCCGTGATGCCCATGATAGATGGGCCTAGCAAATTATCTATATAGTAATGAAAATCCAGTAAGGTAACTTTCATTTGTTTTTTTATATACATGAAGTATGAATTGCAAATGCTAAAACTTGCATTTTTATGACGATATGACAGTTAAAACAAATGGGAGACTATTTATACTTTCGTTTAACTAATGGCTAGCAGCTATTCTTAGACCTGGCATCTGTTTGCACATTTTTGCATAAACTGCTGTACACGCTGTAGAAGGGATAACGAACTCTATTTAAACGCTTGCCATTACACAAAGCTTTTAAAATATGCAAACTTTTTTTTCTGTTGAAAGATTTATAAGTAAGACTGGTTTTATCGATATAATTGGATATCAATTGTTGAGTTTTCCTTTGGATGGTAACAGACACACAGAGGATAATTTCGTTGAGGCTTGCTATGTTGAGATCATTCAGCTCTATGTACCAAAGTATCGATGTTTGTAGAGTAAATCTTGTCTCTGAGAAGGAAAAATATAAAATATACAAATAAGATCAAAAATACTACCAGATCGTATGTTATGATTACATGTTCGGGGTGGGGGGTACATCATTGAAATCTGGAAAGCAAATATCGACTCAGTACTAACGACATGGCTGCATATATTCATTTTCCGTAACCACAAGATACAAAATATTATATTTATCATGTGTTTCCTGAACAAAACATTATGGGTCCGTCGGCTATCGCCCGTAAATGAGCATGTACGTCTCACCTTATCGCCCGGAACAATTCTCGGGGCAGCTTAGCTGGGAGTTTCAAGGCGATTGCGTTAGGAACCTATAATCTGGTCCATCAAAAAATGTCTACCGTGGAGGATATATAGAAAATTTATGACGGTCCAATAACCTTTTGAGATGCCTTTAACTGTAAGTGTAATGAATTATATACTTTTAACACGAAATACGCGATAATTTGGCTTGGCTTCCGCACTAAATGGTGAGTATTTGTCTCTAAGAGGGTTCACCAGTCACCAAGCTACGTTTTTTTTTTGTTTTATGGAAATTCACTAGAGTTAGTTGAAGTTGGCTCATTGCCATAATGGCGGAGCTTTTATTCCAAACAAAACTTACTGACATTGCCCATTGAAATTTATTTGTGAGATGAGTTCCCTCGCTCTGCGATAATTTCTTGCTATGGGAATGGCATTGAAATATCTGATTATATTAGTTTAACCAAATGCATAGATTGATAAAAAGTCGAAATTTGAATCACTACCTATTCATAATGGAGCACCAATTGCTGGCATCGGTGAGAAATACACAACTGTCTCAGCCATGAAGCAGGTTCTAAAGCAACAAGCCAGATAACATAGCAACATTGCTGAAGTAGAATTCTTCTTTCTATTTTGGATTATGCTGTCATCTCACGCCCGATAGCGAAGGAAATAATCGGGTGTATTTCTGGCAAGGAGAATACCAAATTTGTTAAAATTTCTGAGACGAAATGTTGTTACTCATATAAATTGATTTATTCAGACCATTTTTTCGCCTTTATTCTTTGGATGTCTGTTGTCTACGATAACCATTGTGGTATTTCCTTCAGGACCTTTTATTTGATTTATAGGAGTATGTTGCTCTCATTACTAAAACTGTCATGTTCAGTATTTTTCCTAGAAAAATTCAAGAATTCGTAACCTCATTACATAATTATGATGCTGATACACCTCTGTACAGTGGAACAGGGCAAGAAGGATAAAAAGCTCGAGTTAAGCTAACCTGGTTCGTTAGGAGTCATGAATTCAATTCTTGGGTTGAGTATTGCATGAAAAGGTAGATAACATCTCCAGAAAAAACTAACAAGTATGAATTCTGAAATTCCTTAGGGATTATATTTGTTGTAAACAGCAGAGAAACTCCGTGAATCAAAGATTAGATTCGAGATTTTGCTCCATTTGAACGCTCTCAAGGACAATTAGCATGACATCGGAAAATGAATTATCAATATAAATATATCACCCACCGTTAATTGTCACTTCTTTTATCCTCGTTTGCAACTCATGGTGTGTAATCTTTATATTGAATGGTTAAGGCATATTTTAGTTATTGGCGAGGGGAAACATGTCTATGTTATGCCAAGCTGAAGAAGACCGTTTGCTTCGATGGATACTGGTGCAAATACCCAACTGTACACCCATTTTAGAAATCATCGTAAGAATCATTCTTTTGAGTTATATATATATATACTAAAATTGATATGTATTTATGGCAAGTTTTTCATGGTTTTAAGTTAGATTTGCTTCTAGGGAAAATTAATATTTACTTCATTATTTCCTTCATACAAAGATTTTATTTTATTTGATAATATTTCATCACTTATATCGATCGAGAAGAAAAATACTTCACTTGCATCTTCACTTATTCTGCACAGCACACCAATCTGTGCGTCCCCCCCAAAAAAAGCTCTCTCGGTCATTCAAGCCTTTATATTGATTTTACGTTGCAGGAGTGAAGGGAATGCCAATTTATCCTCTACACTCGATTAAAGAAATAAATGGAACAAGCGAAAAAAGGGCAGAAATAAAAAAATAAATAAAACAAATTGACGTTTGAATAGAGTATCAATGACAGAAGAAGGTCAAGCACTCATTAATGCAAAGTGATAAGGACAGGAGAAAGTACAAAATATAATTATAAAGAGAAATACATTAACACATCTGGAGAAATCAAGTTTCAGTGAAGAAATTATTATATTTATTTCTTTTTCAGGGAAAGTAGCAAAACTTAATCAGTTTAATTCACAGATCCGTTTGTTTGACAACCGTATATGAAACGTATTTATGGACATATTTACTAATAAGAATGATGCTGAATTCTCATCATGCTCCTCGTGAACAATCCACATGGTACCAAGTTCCCTGATTTTTTAATTTTACCCATTTTTTTCAAACACTTACAACAGCTGAGTGATCGAAATCAAGTGTTCTAGCAAATTCTAGCAAAACTTTGTCTTATTGGGGTCATCAAAAGAGGTTTCAAAGTCAGTACTTCCAATTTTCTGCGGTATGCCGATCCATGGTTTGTCCACCAAGTCATTGTAACCTTTCTTCAACTTCGTAAACCTTTCACGATAGTACTACATCCAACTGGAGCATCTTTTGTAAGCCTGATAAATATTTCTTTTTTTTTTTTTTTTTTTTTGGCTTCTACTGCTGTCTTCAAGAGCTTCGAACTGAACTACGTTTATTGGCCATTTTCCTTTTTCCCTTTCAACCCAGAATATGTGAAAACAGAATTGAAAACACACAGAAAAGGTTTCTAATGTGCATTTAGTCTCTACTATGCAGTACGGAATGAGCTGGCAATGTTTGAAAGACCAAAAAATATCATTTAATCTCAAATTTGTATTTAGACTGTATATACTTTAAACAGGCAAATGCAAAAAAGTATATATTACCTAAAATACTTTCGAAACTTATCAATATTTCTTGGAATGAAATGATGATAAGGGAAATGGCTGATGAGTGGATGGGGAGGAAAATCCCGTCTCTGGCTGACAAGGATATGTCATTCTATGATCAGATTATCATGGGTTGTATTTCATTGAACAAAATAATTAGATTTTCATATTTTTCCTAGTCACTCAGTCAAATTAACAAGCTCACATTTTATTGAATGATAACCCTTTATTTTTATGCATTGTATCAAACAGAGTGGGGGAACTGAGTTAGAATTTCGACTGGGATTGTTCATTTCTACCTTGCACCAATGTTAATTTCCCATAATTTTCCCATTCCTGGCATGTCACGATGCTCACTGGAAATAGGCAAGGAGAAATGGATACTTGTTTAGATAAAGAAATCATTTAAACAGAGAATATCAAAAAAACAAACAAACAATGATTCAGGTATTTTAATCATCCCCAGAAAATATGAATCACAGATTTCCGATATCTGCATCACGTGACCGATATTTCCGTAAAATATTGTACAGGAATTAATATTTTGCTGTGCTAGATCACAAATGTACACCACGATTTTGAATGCTATACTCCAATAAATATGTTTCCTCTCCGCATAGAATATTGGGGCTTCATGATCTTAAAACTAAAACTTTAGCAGCCAGCGTATTTATATTGGTAGTAGCACTACCCAATCTATTTTGAATATAGGTCGGGTTAGAATTTGATTAAAATGTATGTATCAATGCAAGCCTGCTACTGTGATAGCTATTTTCTAAACTCATTCTCGAATCGAAGATGTACTAACACAACTTCACTTTTACAAAAGGCCAGAAGCTGCATTAGATTTTTAACTCTGTCTTAAAGCATCTGTTCTTCATCACCTAATTATTTTTTAATCCTTTAACAATTCCATGGATAATTTTTGCGTCTTTTGATATTCTGAGGTGTCACAAAAAATTAAAAGGGCGCTCAAATATATGATTTTTTTCACTATTTTGTGCTATTTTTGCGGAACGCTTTACTCTGAGATAGCAAAAGGAACCTATACTTATTACTTTGTAATCAACCAATCGTGCAATGTATTTCGAAAAATATATTTTCTCTTCTTTATTTGGTTATCAAGAGATCTGAGCACATATCATTTTATCGATCTGCAAAACTGTATGATTCAACATATATCTATCCATCATGTAACATTCAATATGGTCTTTAATTCCATTTTAATAACCACTGATTTAATCAAGCACATATTCTGAATGTATTTTCTTTAAATTAAACGCATATTAGATTATCTGCAAGATTTTATCTCATCTAGTATTCTATGCGTACATTTGCCTTAAATATAATCCTGTTTCCAAGCATAAAATGGATGTACGTGTTTCAGAACCCTAGCATAAACGCTGATATCGTATCTGCAACAAGCAAAAAAAAAAGAAAAAAGGATGATGATGAGAAGAGAAAATACTTAAAAAATGTAGGCAAAGTTACAATTTAGTACAACCATATATCAGGATGGGCGGTCAAGTAGCCTGCCAAGGAATAAAGATAAACAGAACAGAAAAGAATCAGAAGTCACGGAGGGGAAAAACACTATGGAAAATAAAATAATGCCACAAGATTGGAAGTAAGAAACACGACGCCATGATTACCCAAAACGGTTGGAGAAAATGTCACAAATATTTTCAAAGCGGGTGCACGTTTTGAAAGCAGCATATACAAGAACAGGTTAGAAAAAACAAGAAACAAAAGAAAGCAGAACAGAAAAAAAAAGAACGTCTGATTAGTCACTGAATAGAAACTTTCACTTAGCCCTCGTCTTTTTAGGCCTGCTGCATTTAGGGTGATCAATTGAAACTTGGATATATATGGATATTCGATGGATGAGTTTTTTTTTTCTTGCATTTTTCAGGGCAGATATAAACAAAAAGTCTGACCATCCCCTTGAAAAAGAGGAAAACCAAGTATGAATGCCGCCAGACAGGACTAAGTGATTTATTTAACAATAATTTACATTGCAAATTGATCAATCACTCTTAGGTGGTGATTTTCAAAAAATATTAAAAAAAACTTTTGACAGTTTTGGTTGAAGGTTTCTAAAAAGAAATAAAATGATTATTCAAATTGGGTAGGGAAAGCTTCCAGATAGAGAAAAGGTCAATGTCTCTGTCAAGTTGATGTTTTATTTGCCTGATGATTACTCCAAGACATTAACCAGATGAGACCAAAGGCTGTTTTTGGGGAAGGGAAAATCGATGTTGTGATTACAAAGTTACCGTCGTATGGGTAGTTTGGATGTTTTTTTTTTTCCGGTCTGTTTTTAAGTAACCATTTAAGTGGCAAAGTGGATTGCCTTGGATACGTGGAATTGAATTAATCGTCTAGACCAGGCACAGGTTTCTTGAACTTACACTCCTTACTTTAGGCTCTTCCTTTCGGATATCTATATAATTTGGGAACATTGAGAAGAGAAACCTACAAAAAATGCATTGAAAAGATATTGGTCTAATTTGAAACATACAAAAAGAAAGAATCCATTGTCTTTGATTAATTTGTGTAAGGAACTAAACCAATTTCTTCTTCTAAAGTAACTGCAGTTACGTCATGATGTAATCTGGAATCAATTCTGTCAGGAATGCTTTTTACGAGGGATATTTCTAAACAAGCAGGAAGGCAACTGGTGAATTGTATATTGTTAGTGACTTCGTATGTCAATTTATACCTATGTTTCTCATCATTCTACACTCTTAAAATGGTCATCTAAAATCTGAAGATATTTGTATTTTGTTGCACATTATGACATAAATAGAATGATAGAAAATTATTGGAAAATTGAAATGATAATGCATCCAAGGGGAATCGTGTAGTGACCTATAATCTTTACATTATTGTTTTTAATTAACTAGATTACCTAAGTACAAATAATTATTAGATCAGTCAGGGCAGAAAACCTACTAAAGATATCAGTGGTCCACTTATAAAATAAAGTTGACAGTATCAGCATATGTTGAAAATGTATGATACTTTGCTGAAGGATGTATTGTGAGAATATGTTTGCGATCTCATATATATATATATATATATATATATATATATATATATATATATATATATATATATATATATATGTATGTATGTATATATATGTATGTATGTATGTATATGGACTTGGTAATAAAACCGACAATTTGAAAATTTACTCAAATTTTCCTGCAAAAAATCATTTTTCCCCAAATCCTTAAAACAGTTTTCCTCGAAAAACAATCATTCCAAAATATTTCTACAATCCTAATAATATTTATGGGACCAGTCGAAGTGTCCTGATTTCCAATCAATAGGGTTCCAAATGAAAAAAAATAATCCTCTCATAAGAATGATGCAATTTTCTTCATTTTTTTCCTAAATTTTTCCAGTTTGAACAGTAAAGGTATACAAGTGCACATATGTGTATATCACTGCTACTATTGCTACTATCACGTTTTTATATCCCTTAATTTATCTTTGTATGATTAAGCATATTTCTAAAAACTCCAAGGATCCATTCCTGTGGTTCTGCACCAAAACGTGTTCCCAGTAAGGCTGATGTAGAATTAAAGTCGAAAAAAAAAATCATTCAAAAATCTTTAAAAGGAATTAATATAGATGTCAACCAATTTGGAATTTTGGAATAACATCATGAGAACAATTATTGATATTGATATCCCCATGATTATCAATGTAAAACAGATTCAGGCAGAATAACATTTACGGTTTGTTTTGAGAGAAGAAGAGATAAATTGGCATGGCATATTTTCCCTGAGATATTTACTTTTGATATCAGGAAAATTTGTGTTCCTTCATTTCCTTCTAATTACTCCAGAAAAAACCCCAAGAAGCTCCAGAAAAAAAACAAAAACAAGGAGCTCACCTCTGAGGAGCATGGTGAACCCCAAGTTCGAACTGAGACATTCAATCTTTGACGTTGAGATAAAGCAGCGAACAACGTCACATATAAACTCATCAAGATGTGAGGATTTTGATCGTGGGTCAAAATACGCATTCGAATGAAGTAATTTGAACGAAATGTGCTTGTTCTTAATTCTTTTTATCTATCTATCTATCTATCTATCTATCTATCTATATGTGCGTGTGTGTGGGGGGATGTTTATTCTAGTCACTATTTATGTATCAGTGCTTTTATTCTAAATGGTTACCAAGCAGGTCATAGGATTGGGTAGATCTTTCTCAAAACCCACACGAAACATACAATTTAAGTCTTATCAGCGACAACCAAAATACCCTTGCAAAAATACAAATGTAAGTTTGATTACTACATGAGTAGAAATAAGTTTCATGGAAGAAACAAAAAACAGTGGAAATTTCTTTCAGAAAGGAAAAAAAAGTCTGAGCAACTTGAAAGTCTTCAGGATGCCAGAGTTTCAAAATTTCATCTTGCTTTTTTTTTCTGCTGAAACAATTCTAACTGTTCAAAAGAAAGAAGAATTCAAGCATGAAAAAAATACTGATGTTAACACCAATTTTGTTGGTATCTTTCGAAATCCTTTGGCCATATATACATTGATCTCATAATTGATACTGCTCGCACGAAGTGGTGGTACAATTTGTAATGCATTCTGTTCTTATTTTATACTGTATTTCACTACATCCTTGGAGATAATACCTTGTAAATACATTGTTGAATACACACGTGCACATACGCAAACACACGCACACACACACACACACACAGAGTAACACTCGCTTATGTATATCTATATATACACACATCTTTGAATAGATGTATATGTATATTGTTGAGTATATATATATATGTGTGTATGTATATATATATATATATATATATATATATATATATATATATATACAAACATATACTGTTGAATAGATCAATATATATAAATATATTGTTAAGATACATACATACTCACACACACACACACACATATATGTATGTATATATATGTATGTATGTATAATCGATATGAATGAAAGGGCCTGTTGTTTTCCCACCATGCATCCTCGTGTCATCAACCACAAGGTTAGGGCATGGTCGTGACGTGCCGTTGGTCTTGTTCCGGAGAAATCGAGACATCGAACCAAGTGACCTTCTTTTATTGATGCAAGGTCAAGTTTCGACGCCTCTGGTGATGGACATTGGTTACCGACTGGTCGGCGACTATGCAACAAAAGGGGTCGATATGCCGTGTGTTGTGACACAATCATTTCTATCACATTTTTTTCATCTGCAATCTTTACCACTGGTGCGAAACTCTCTTTTTGATTCTCGCATCGATGCACCTTGGGCACCACATGTCCTGTCAGTTGTTAATGATTTTTCCTTCTGCGAACCACTTTTGGTCGGTATACACTACATTTGAACGTGAACACCCTACATGCCATAAACCAATGGGATGCACTGACTCAATCTTCCGGCCGTAACGGGTTGGCCTTTACAAAAGTCACTTAAATCTTTCTTTTGGCCCCCAAATGCAGCGTTCCACACATCAAGAAAGAGTACTGACGGTGGGCTTACCAACTAATACATCCCTTACTCTGACATACACATTTTTTTATGAGACAAGAGCCGTCATTTTCACTGCATGTCAGTAGTCATTATGTTATGGCCTAGCGGTATATACAGGATGCCTAAAGAAAAAGTCCGAAAAAAAGAATGCACATCTTGTTTAAAAATGGTTACTTTAGTTTTTATCTGATAGTTCAAAATACATTGTCATATGAAAGGATAAATAGTCTATTTTGTAGATTATATATATATATATATATATATATATATATATATATATGTGTGTGTGTGTGTGTGTGTGTGTGTGTGTGTGCGTGGTTGTGTACTCAAAACATACTATACCAACGGATTTAGAGAAGTACTTACATATATTTTCCAACTTGTATGCGTAAATTTTCACTGTTAACGCTTCTCTCAATCTGTCCTTTCTTCCCTCCCTACGCACACTCATCTGATTCTATTACATCCTTCATAGATGAATTTGATTGTCTGTAAGTAAATTTGTGTGCTAATATTAATCAAGAAAGAGCCTTTGGATATTCAAAATTCTTAATGCCTGTTCCTGGATGGGCGCAGACGATCTGCCTGCTGACAGTTTAATACTCTAATTACTAACTTAAGAACACTTTCATGCGGATTGAGTTGAATTTAAAGCTGGTTCCTTATCCTGACTTGTATAATTTGTTTGAAATGATAACAACAACAACAGCGGCATTGACAACAACAACAACAACAACAACAACAATAATAATAATAATAATAAAACATGAAAACCAGGGTAGTACCGGTCATAGTGGGAGCACTAGGAACTGTCCCCAAAACGCTGAGGGAGAGACTGGAGGAGATCGGGATTAGGGGGAGGATAGAGACCGCACAGACCACAGCACTACTGGGAACTGCACGGGTACTGAGGAAGGTGCTAGAGATATAAGTACTGCAACGAATCGTAGCTCTGTCATGATATGCGAAAGAGAGAGGAGACGTTAGCTGAAGACCTGAGGAGACTTATTGTCACTCAGCCTTCAGCGATAACCACTGGGCAACCGGTGTGAAACTATAAATTGCAGAATTACTGCGACCTATGAGTACTAGGAGAGGAGGGCTGGAGACTTGAGGAGACTTGCTGTCACTCAAACTCCAGCGGTTACCACCAGGCAACTGGTGTGAGATTCCAAATAATAATAATAATATAATAATAACAATAACAATAATAATTACAACAACAATAATGATGATAGCAGCAACAGCAGTAACAACAGCAACACCAATAGCAATTGCAAAAGCGTTGTTTTAATCCTCATAATATCGGAAAACCAAGCATGCTGTCACAAAAGATAAATAATGATAAAAAAAAGCCCCTCCAATTTGCAGGATAATGTATGTGGTTAAAGAATGGGGTGACAGTAGATTAATATCTGCAAAAACAGATACGATTTCATTCTGTTTTGTTGATTTCATTTTGTAGATGTCATCCCGATTCAGTGATGTCATCAGAATGAAGGTGAGATTCGTCTTCAGGGAAATATTTTTTGATTCAATTCAAATTTGTATCTAATCATGGTTATTTAAAAAAAGTACAAAACTTTCATTTCCATTTTATAAATTCTAGTTTATATAAAATATAGTTTGTGTTAAAATACTCCTTTCATTCGAAAAAAGAATGTTCCTTGATTTTTGTCTCATCTTTCGACTTTCGATGATGATTACTGAACTGGACCATTACTCTATGTCTGTTGTATGAAAAGGCATCTCCAAAGTATTCGGTTACTTTCCTTAGTTATTTTCGGTTACTACCTAATTTGTTGAATGAACCACTCACGGCTGAAAGGATTTATTTTACTTATTTCATATTATCGGAATCTCTAACCCAATTTTCCGCCTTCGATATTTTCCTAACGATAACGCAAAAGTAGAGCAGATTAAGTTCATCTGTGAAACGCTGCGTGTGGACCTGCACAAGTCACTCAAGGAAAGTACACGAATCTCATCAACATTGTGCAAAACCAATGGCATGATTGGATCACAACGCCTCTCAGTTACAGCACTAAGTACTCAAAGACCATTAATGACACAAGCTGTCCCAACCGACTTGGATATGTTACATTAAAAGATGTATCATTACAGATTATATTTAATAATGTCGTTGATTATTGTTTTGGTTCAATGTCGACTTATTTTTTTGTAGGTAGACTCACATAAAAGGTAACAGCATCTTACATTAAGGCTGGAAGTTCATTAGGGTCACCATTCATTTTAATTTCCGTTTCTAAACATTATAGCCTTAAACATTTTATCAGAACTTTCGTTAATAATTCTTCTTTTGAATTGCATGCAGATTCCTTACAATGGAAAGAAAATTATGCAGTTGTTTTTTTATGTTCGATTAATATTGCTATTTTGTCAGTGAAAGATTTGAGTATCAGTAGTAAAATCAGGGCTCTGGATATGTTTGACAGTGGCAACTTTGGTTTGAATCCATTCAGAGGAAATACAGGGCATAGATAGATATATATATATATACTCGCACTGATTATTTTGTGTATGACTATAACATCTTCTAAACTAAGTTATTATTTTTCATGTAATTATGTTCTATCCTTTTGTTTTTGATCAAGTATAATAAACCATTACTACCAATTTTTGACTCTCACACTTAATCCTGATTTTTAAAGCTTTTTTCCCTACTAGAGCCATTTATTTACGACACAGGGTTAAAAGTACAGTTTTGAAACGAAGAATCGGTAGTATGAATAGTATTTTCCCATTTGGTATGCTTTTCAGGATAAATATATTATAAAACATAGTTTTTACTGTTTCATCAAATATGAACTAGTGTTTTTCTAGGTAGTGTCCCGTATGCCATCCCTGATTATATATACACATACACATACACACACACACACACACACACACACACATACACACACACACACATATATATATAATATAATATATATATATGCTTATATATTTATATATATATATGTATATATTTATATATATATATGTATATATATATATGTATATATATATATATATATATATATATATATGTATATATATATATATATTTATATATATATATATGTATATATATATGCATATATATATATCTATCTATATATATATATATATATGTATATATATATATCTATATATATATATGTGTGTGTATATATATATATATATATATATATATATATATATATATATATATATATATATGTGTGTGTGTATTGCGTGACAGAATGGAAATTTGATTGATATGGATAAGCAACACAAAAAATCGAAATAAAATGAGACAATGAAATTAAATTGAGTCACAGAAGACAGACGTATTCAGCTGTGAGAATGATTCTTATCAAAAGAAATGAAAACCCGATATGCAATTTTTCTTCTTTTTTTTTTAACGTATTAATCAGGTCTAAGGAATAATCTTCGGCTGTTTATTCTCACCAAGTCCGATTGTTACGTCTATGGAATGAATTAAAAAAAAATCGATATTCTTTATCTTCAAAATACTGTATTTCCCCCGGTCTCATTTCTCTTAATTACTAGATTGCAAATACCCAGTGCAGTTTCAGATTCACCACACTGACTTATTGGGGAATACTTTGGATGATTAGTATGACTTGACTGTGATTACTGAAGTATGCCAATTCACCACTCAACTTTCTCTTCAGCTTCGCAAAAGCAATCGAATATATGATAAAGACTGTGGAAAACTAAGAAACATATCTTTTCCGTTGGCAAATTAGTTACAAATGAATTCAAATTGTTAATTGCGTTGTTGTCGTAGGACCAATAGATCTATCCTGTGACATATGACAACTTTCTTCCTCTCTTCGCATGTATAAGACTTCCAGCCTACACACCCGTGCCTTACCATCTACCAGTCTCTTTACCAAGCGATTTATTAGCTTCATAAATTTGTGTCAGTCTATCTATTTATCTATTTTTAATTCCATCATTAGTCGGTCTGCTATCTCTTTATTAGCTATCTCTTATGCCATGCACCTGTTAGGGTGCTTTCTCTGATTCATTCTGATCCTGATTCTTTCTTCTGATTCCCCCTTTTTTTGGGGGGGGGGTCGTTTTTTTTCCACCCAGAAGCACGGACTGTCAGGTGCAACACAACCTTAACTGGGAGTTCAGAATTTCAACATAAACGCCCACCACAGGTTGACATCTGTGAACAGATCACTGCTTGTGTGCTCGAGGCTTCCAATTGTTCCAGTCCCGCCTGCTCTATTTCCAGAATGAGGTGCACCAGCGTCTCTTCCGGTCCTACGAGCTGCTTGCTTTTGTCTCCTTCGGTCATGGCCAAGTCCCAGAACAGCTGGCTCACTGATTCTGTTGGGTAGCCTCTACAATCAACCTCCACAGGGAACAGCCATGCTTACCACCTTTGTCATTGCTTTTGTCAGCTCTTTTCGATTAAAGGCTGGTATTTCAGGGCCTTTCTTTTCCTACAGAAGCATCACTATAATGACAAACCTTTCCCTTGAAACCGCTGTGAATAAATGCGAGTCTCTGAAATGTTTGTTCATGAAACCAAACCATTACATACAGACACGCACATAATCACATCTCCCCCACACAGAGCACACAAACTTCTTCATAAACGCACACAACCATACACAAACCATGCTGCGCACAAACGTACACGTAAAAGCACACACACACACACACACACACACACACTCACACACACACACACACACACACACACACACACACATATATATATATATATATATATATATATATATATATATATATATATATATATATATATATATATATATATGCTATTTGGTCAACGGATATAACTTGAAGAGAAGATTGATTTACATGGGTGTAATTCAATTAAACTATTTGAAGATTTCAATCAGATATTCTTGTAGAATTTATGATCCTGTCCAATGAAAATTGCAACAGAGAAAGAGATTATATTTCCTACAACTCTGTCGATTTTTTTTTCATATATTGCCTCGGTGAATTAAAATTTAGCAAATAGTATATCGTTTTTACACATAAAAGTCGTTTGAATCAGTCAACTAAATATGAAGGTACGGGAACCTTTAACTGGTTGCAATATTGTTTGTGCAACATATTTGCCCGTGAATTACAAGCTCATTATTCAATAAAATGAGAAACAATGGGGCATCCAACAGAAAAATCAATATGCATCAGGAAAGAAGTTTTGACGGAACATTTAGATGAGTAAAAACAGAATGAAAGATGTTGAATGCACTGAAACTGTCTACGGGAACCCGAGAACTGGAGGTTTGGTCCGTTGGAAGTTTGAGTAAGTTGCTTAGGTCTGATTAATTCTCCTCTGATCATTTTATCTATAGACTGTCAAATAAGTAAGTCTATATTAGATTTTATCTAGTTGCACCGCGAATTTTGACTTTCTATGAATGATGTAGAGGAGGTTGCTTGTTTTGATAATTATATATATCATTGTAAGAATTAGTAAGACTCACAACATTAGAATGTACAAATCAAAACAAAAGTCTCTATTTCAGCCACAAAGCTGGGATTATGATTTTCCCCTCAACAATGCCCTGCTCATGATCGACAATTTTTTGTACCCTTGCGGGTGTATCCAAATATTACACTGATTTTGTTTTTTTGTTTTTTTCAAGTAAGTAATTCCCGTGGCCGTTCTTCCTAAATTTTCCAATTCTCTATTTGAGATATTGTCTTATTATAAGTATCCAATGAAGTCGATAAATCATTGAAATAATCCAAATTGTCTTAATTAGTTATCACGTTTCTCGATATTTTGCATTGTATCTCCCCTTTCTGTACATCCTAATTAATTACCCATACCCTTCTCTCAGATTGTTAACCGCTTTTTATTTCAAGTCTCTCTCTTTCCGACTCTCACTTTCTCTTGCCTTTGCACGATGCCAACCTCTTTCACGCAATTCCTCTTTCACAACTACATAGTTCACTTCTCTCTCTCTCTCTCACTCTCTCTCTCTTTCTCTCTCTCTCTCTCTCTCTCTCTACTGATACCAAATCCTTACAAACCTATTTTCATTGATTCTCTTCAATAAACTCTCTTCGTTAACTTCTTCTAGTTTCTACAGCCGTGGTGTTCTTTCCACTCATTTTTCCTTCTTTCCAGTTTCATCGTCTCCTTCTCGGATATTCTTACTCGCTTCTATTCCTTTATTGTTTCATTCATTCCCCTCCTTTAGCTCTGTTTTCAGTTCTCACTATGATCCGTCAAATTTTCTTTCCTGTTTGCTAATTGGTCCTTTCCGCCGGATTTTCCTCAATTGCTTTTCACTTTTATCATTTGTTTTCGTGTATGCGTCATATTTCTGCCTCTGTTCTCATCCTGATCCCAATTCTAAATTTCCATTATTATTCTATGATTTTCACCAAAAACAGTACTTCTCCTTTGTCATATCACATTTTTTTCAAGACGTATGCCTCACTTCAGCATTCAATATTTTGGATGCTATAACATATACATATAACTTAGCTATACATGCCTGTGTGCGAAATTCTACGCAATTATTCGCTCATGGCTTATTATAACAAGCATTGATTTTGAAATTTAACACTTAGTTATACACAAAGTGATCCACCTCGTGCAAGAATGGCACAGTGCCGTTATGAAAAATTTTCAAACGAAAGCATTCCTTTAAAAAGAAGTATTTCCTTTTCTCGGCTCCAAGAGAATATTTCTGATTAGTATTTTTGGAAATATTTCTCTTCCTCTGAAATTTACACTAATTCAATTACAAATGCTTCAGAAGAAGTACTGAATAGGATAGATAAACAAATTTATAATACACAATTTGAAAAGAATCCCAAAATGGATTAAAAATAATTCTCAGCTGAACTTCGATACTACATTTGGTAGTTTATGAATAATTAGTAGAACTCCCGTAGATACATAAATCTACAAGATGCTCATTGAGCATATTTGAATATGATACCGAAATAACTGGGGAGTAATTTAGGATAGACAAATATTCTAACAATCTTGATTTGAAACTCTGCATATTATATCTAGGCTCAAACACAGAATATGCACATCTATCCCAGCGATGAAGCAAGTCATTTTTTCATTATTCGATAAGCTTTGTTGATGGACAAAAGTCCATAGCAAGATGAACACAGCGGGGGTCGTGCAAATTGCTCTAAAAAAAATTATCTGCAAGAGCAATTTGCTGATCATTGGGCTATGGTATGCATCTACACATATTCATGAAGCTGGATTAGATTTGGTTCGAAACTACAACAATAATGCATCCAGCCATGATTGCATTCACTACATAATAAGACTGTTTGCATGGTTAACTTGGAAACTTCCGTTCATCGGCAAGTGCCCGCAAATACTTATTCAGTGAGAGTTGCTCACTTTGTCATTCTGACATAACAGTGTCAGGCATAAAATGCACATTGAAAACATTACATCATCGGATTCTTTTGTACTGCATTATGACATATGCATCTTCATTTAGGTATTTGATTGTTGTAAACATTCATTGAAGGACTTACTTTAAAGAAATATCATTATAAACCTGAAGACTTGATATAAACGGTTGATTACAAGTTATTAGCCAGTGTTGTCAAATGGATCCTCACTGGGAGTTGAACTATTTAGGTCAGGCAGAAATGTAATTTACGCTCCGTAAATGTGTATTTTCTAAGGATGCTGCATTTGTAGAGACCTTCGTTATCCAAGCGATAGCATTAAATTTATCTTGAGAATCAGTTCATCAATACCATTTGTAACAGGGGGTATAAGGGCAATCTTGCAGTTGCACTTTATTATAAAAAACATCAAAACCTTTTATTACTCTGCCTTCTCTTCTTTGTCTTCGACCAGAATGAACTTGGATCTTTGAACGCATTTGAACTGTTCCCCATTCAGGGTAAATGTGGTTTCTTTTAGACCATGAGTACTTGAAATTGAGCAAAATATTTGCAAGATTAACGATGCCGCAGGAGGAGAGATGGGAACTACATAAGCAATGACTTGATAACAAAATCAGTTGGATGTTTGGAAAAGTTTCCAGCAAAAAACAAGTTTTTAACTGAATATTCAGTTTCTTGTTTTATTCATACTCGCCTAATATATTCGATCGAAGAAGGCGCCTTTTATATTAGTCTGGAGAAGAGTCAGTTATTTATTATTCATTAAAGAAAAGTTGCGAGAAGAATAGCTGTATAAAGTTAAATAAACAAGAGGTACGCTGTGTCAATAGAAACCACCATGTGACTTCTGTCTCTTGGCAGCATGCTGTGTTGGGGAGATCAATTAAAAAAATAGGAAAAGGTGACGATCTAATAATGAATTACTTCTCTTGCTTTTTGTTTAACAGGGATCAATAACCATGCCCGATTTTTTTTCCGAGCAAGGGTGAATACTGACGGACACGAGCTATTGGATCAATTTAGCATCAACTTTACTGATTGAACCCCACACTGAAAAGTTGCATAAGGGACAATTTTCAAAAATCAAGAGAAAATTTTATAATACTCAATGAGGAGTAAATGTTTGAATTTTTGGTCCTCCATCTCCATTGGCCTAGCCCATACAGGTGATACATACATACATACATACATACATACATACATACACAGCCAGCCAAACCAGCTTAAAAACTGAAGACATTTACCTCAGCAGTTATGGTTGACAGTTTCTAATCATGGGATAGCAACACAATGAGGAAACATTTTTTCAATCGCCCTATGTTAAATTGTTTATGGCCCTCTTTATCATTTCTCATTTGAATTTCCGAAGAGTGACAATGTGAGGCAGAAGTTTTGGTGCCATCATTGTGATCGTTTTTTGTCTGCACTTCTTGTATCAGTAGAAGTAATATTATCTTGTTTTTACTTTTATGCAACAAAGCATCGTCAAACATTATCAATGGTTGACTAGTTTTTTTCTCAATTTCAGTTATTTTTCATAGCAACTGATCAGACACTAAGTATCCAGTAGATCAGGAATATATCACAACAACTAATACAATTAGTGAACGAGAAGGAAAGAAATATTGTGCCAAGTGATAGGATGGGTAGAGAATAATTGTAAAAGAGAGTGTTGATCCTCTGCCAAACGTGAAAGTTCTGATAGTCCAATCAGGAAAAGCCAATTGCCGAACAGAGAAATTTCCCAGAATAAAAAGAATGCAAGTTCGGGCCTTTCCTTATTTTGGATTCTGATTTAACAATCTGAGTATTTACTACATTGAACAAATGAAATTATGATTAGAGAAAATACTAATCAATTATAAATAATGGTTGACAATGCCTCATAATCAAAAAATAAACCAGGTTGAGAAAAGATAATTTCAAAAGTCCTACCGGAATTCATACATTTTTTTTCAAATTTGCTATGAAACTGGTCTCTAAAATACTTAACAATGGAATCCTAACAAAATAACCGGAGTCATTATCACATCATACATTTACTTTCATCTCCTGAATGAATTTCCAGTACAATAATGGAATCTAGATATACTTGTTCTAAATATGAAATAGAACCGATTTCAAATCTCAAACGCCGTATGAAGTACAACTTTTACCATGGATATTCGTACGTATTGAGAGATGGACTTTCTCATCCGAATATGAACGGACTAAGTCACACCATAAAGACAGATTTCAAAGGTAGTATTCTGAGACTTTATGTAAACAGAAACGATGGTCTTCTAAGTAGTCGATATTGAGATCAAGAATCTTTGAAACAGCAAGAGTATTAGTAAGTTTGTCTCGAAATAGACATGTCATATTGGTTAACCTAATAATTCATGGCAAATGGAAACACTGTTGTGTCTAAAGTGAACATCTATTTGGATCACTGTACCTGCAGGTATATATATATATATATATATATATATATATATATATATATATATATATATATATATATATATATATATGTATGTATGTGTGTGTGTGTGTGTGTGTGTGTGTGTGTACATTCGTTTGCGTATGTATGTATGTATATGTGTGTTTGCATGTGAGTGAAAGTGAAAAAGAGAGAAAGAAATAGAGCTTGAGAAAGAGAGAGTGAGTATACTTGTGAGAATATGAGAAATGCATGGAAATATTGAAAATTCCGTTTGAAATCAATTCTATTTTGTTCAATTTTCTGGACTCCTCTTTAAGCAAAAGATGCAATAAATAAAGAAACAACTTCCAGCTGGACATTGTGTGTTGTATTTTGAATGTCATCATCAAAAATTCTATAATTCAAATTAAATCTTCCAATATTGTAATTTCCTTCTGATATAGTCAGATTAATTGCAACCCATACCAATATTTATTCATACATGGATATGCATATATTCACAGAAGTTGAACGATATGTATATATATATATATATATATATATATATATATATATATATATATATATATATATATATATATATATATATATATATATATATATATATATATACATACATATATATTTATATATATATATGATTGAATTATATGTATACATATACATATATACACACACATATATATTCATATAATTACATATATATATATATATATATATATATATATATATATATATATATATATATATATATATATATATATACATTTCTACGTTTCATCAAATGGTTACACATACACATATACATACGTACCAGGTAATTTTATTAGATATGCATAAAAATGGAATTAGAACAAATATCAAAAAATAACGCTTAATTGAGTTTGTACGTTGATTTGTTCGGTATTTCCTTGCAACTATTCATAACCTACGCTTTACTAGCAATACATACATTATGTTATACCTCATATACACCAATTTGCAAAATATCATCCAAACATAACAGAACTTCATTTTTCAGATTCATGTCACCATTACCGTCAACATGGCACCCTATTATTGGCAATTATCTTTAGTCGAAATGACATTTTGCAAACATTTAGAATTATCATTGGCAAATTCTTCTGCTTAAAGAATTTATCTCATAAACAATGTAAATATATTAGATTCACAGTACAGCAGCTTTGTCTTTCCCGAACCAATATAGAAAACACGTTCATCTTCACTTGGTCAAACTTTATAAGTCTGTTGAATCGTACAGTGACGACGTGACGTACTCATTTCAGACTGGAAACACGGATTAGCAATAACTGCTATGGTTTTGGTTTCGCATAATGATGAAAATATCATTCAGATTATCGTGATTAGATTTCGGATTTTGCAAATGGAATAATTTGATTCCTATGTAGATCCTGTTTTGTAACATTTTTATTACCAAAGCCGTTGCTTTTGTTACGCAAGGAGCACAACCAATAAAATGCAAAGCTGATTCATGAAAAGGCTTCCTTCGCTTCATTGTCAAAATTTATTCATTTGGCTCAAATGAAAAAAAAAATCTGATTCTCCAGAAACATTGAGGAAGCCAGATTTTCATGAAGAGATTCTCATCATGCAAGTATTCGTGTAAGAAGCTTAAATTAATCAGATGACTGGCTGTTCCCCTTGAAGAAATATCGACCATGCGTGATGATATAGATATGTGAGGGAAACTGACGCCAGTAAATGAAAATCTTTTCAAGATTCGATCAATACATCGTGCTGAATAAACATGTGATTTTCTTTTCCACGGAAAATTCAAAAACAAAACATTGATCAAGGACTCAAAAAAGAAATATTCAATCAAGTCGTGATAATTTATACAAGATATTCCAGAAGATTAGTGCATGATACGTGACAGCATTCATTATTATGAGAACGTTTTTATAATTCCAAAATGTAATCTGTTCATTATTTTGTTTTTAGTAGTTTTGTCGATCTATAGAAATATATTTTCAATTTCTTGCCGGATAGTATACAAAAATGAGTTAGAATTGTGAATCAAATTAAACTTAAAGTAACTATGTATGCATTTTCCCTAGTTTTCTATAGTTCTGCACTCGTACATACATATGGATATGCATGCATATATGCCTGGCAATATTCAAAATGGATAGTAATAAGTAAAAAAATATATACATAATTCTTACCTAAATGTGACTTAAGTATATTTTGCCGATACCAAAAAAAAGATTATTTTGAAAAACATGAAGAAAAAAAAAATTCCAATGTTGCTTAATTCAGGGGTAACCCAAATACGGAAATACGTATATGTTTGTTATTTGGAAGGCAAGATAGGAAAATCGGAATGTTCCATGTACATCTGTGTTCATTATATTTAAAGGGTTTTAGTTACATGGTTTTCCAAAGAAAAACTCTTAATTATGACGCCTGTCGTCGTATATTCCAAAACTCAAAAATCATCCTTTCCCAGAGAGAATGTAAAACATTTACAATGCTCATCATATTAATTATATTGTTGTTATTTCTTTGATACTATTCATCTTCGACTTGATGTTTGTCACTCTTTCAATGGCTACTGAAATCAGGCTAGCTCCCTAGCGCGGATAGAAATGAAGAATAACTCTCAGGTGAAAATTGAACACATGGCATTTTATTCCAGGGGTAAATTAAGATTGGAAAATTATTTGCTAAAAAAATAAAATGACTGTTACTACTGTCGTCTAAGATTTATTGAGAAGCCGCATTCGACTGAGAGAGTGTGCCTCCTGAATCCCCCTGACTATTAGTTTAGATTGCAGCTCAAGTAATGAACACAAAACAGGAAAAAATTTTAACATAGTGTTCTTCGAATTTAAACAAAAGGGGATGTAATGATGACCACAACAGCTGTTTTTCAATAGGTTATGCTGGATAAATGAAGGAAAAAAAGAGAATCAAGATTTGGTAATAATATGAAATTTAAGATAAGCGTGAAATTATGTTAGTCAAAAGGAAAAAGAGATAAATGTAAAGAAATATTCTTTCATGCAAGCACAAGTAAGAGACGGATGCGAATGAAAAATCTACTAGACTCTTGACAACACTAATCTGAATCATTCATTGAATAAAGCGCTCTTTACGTCCGACTATATAGCAAAGAGTTGTAAATCAAGAACAGTCACTGGCCGGACGAACTTTTTTTTAACAAAATAGACATCCTAAACCGTCAATAGTATGGTTAATTTTGAAACTTTTTGGCTACGTCGCTATTGATGATGATGATGATGATGATGATGATGATGATGATGATGATGATGATAATGATGATTGGAAAAACGCTCTGCTTATAATGAATCATGTATCTAAAATACGTCGGAATTTTTTTTAAAGTGCGTTGAATATTTTTTGATTTTAGTTTCAGAATGAGAAGGAAATGTGTATTATAAAAAAATCCATGAAAAAAACACCAGATTGATATCAAAGGAATACCTAAATTTTGATAGTTACTGGTTCACAAAACCAGTTACTTGGCAAATTTTGGTTGTTAGTTTCATTAAACAGCCTTAAGGATCAGGTGACATTAATATTTCACTCCCACGAAGGATACAACCTAGTTAGATTTGAATCCCCCAGTGGGCAGCCTTTTTTTTTAAGGCTAATTCGTCATCCAACATCTTTTTTCGACATTCTACACGAGCAATCCATTATGATCCATTTTCAGTGGATTTCCAGATTTCTTTTCTTAAGACTATAGAGATCCTTTTTCTCTCCCAAAAGAATATCTATTTGCTTATTATCTAAAAATCTATCCGACCGTTTGCAAGGACTCAAGATCTTTATCCCCGATTTAGGATAAGCCACAGCTGACGGTGATTTTCCAATTTTTCCGGATGAACTTTGATGTAAAATGTCACATTCCATTTCGGATCGAAAATAGAATTTGGCAGATTTGAAGTGATGGAGCAGAAACGTGGAAACTAACCAGAAGATAAACCCTAAAACTGAAAAACATGCAACGTGCGCATGAAAGAACCAAGCTCAAACTCACATGGAGAGATCATGACAGCACATTACATCAGGGAAAAATACAGGAGTACGTGACATCATAAAAATTGCTAGAAAACTCGGATGACTATGAGCTGGACATGATGCAAGAATGTCAGACTACCACAGGACTTCAAATCCCACAATGTGGATCCCAAAAATCTGGTGTGTAACTTTGGCTGATTGAGAGTAAGATGGCATGACCGGCTAGATATATTCAGAAAACCCAGGCCGGCGATTCTTATGAAAGAGAAGGGTGAATAATCTTGGGGAAAGACAGACACGAACAAATTGATAATGATGATGATGAAAAGTGGCCAATCATAATACCTTTGAATATATATATATAATATATATATATATATATAAAAATCCCTCATAAAAATTGGGGAATTATTGCATGCAGGCAATACACAATGTGATCTGTGATAGAACATAAATGTGCTGTTATAATAAGGATTCATTTGCTTATCAATATATCAGTAGAAAGGGGGGATATTGCTGAATCGAACGTTTTCCCAACCAATTTATCTCAAGTATATCCATTTTATTTACCAAAATAGCTATGCCCCTCAGTTGCTTTAGGATGTAAATTTAGAGTCAAACAAAGCTTTGATTTTCAACTCATGGCATTTGAAGTGTAGAAAATATCGCACTTTGAAATTGTAGTTATTCTGGGTAGTTATTTGATACGCTTGAAATAGTCAAACCCAAGAGCATTGTATACAAACTTAACACTAAACAAAGGGGATCTGCTTGTCGAACTATGTAAACATAGCGCTGCTGTAGATACCTTAGTCAAGGTAAATCTTTCGAGAGGTTTCTGTTTGGAATGCTTTGCATGCTAATAATATGTTGAACATCGTACTATTTTTATCTTCGAATATGATATCATCATACACGAGAACAATAATGATTTTTATACGACAATATTTGGTTCATTACGGACATGAAATACGTTCATGTCTAAATAGAAAACAGACGCCATATGTTGAAAAGCTCTCAATTACAAATCCCTCTTAACTGCCTTTGAAATTATATAAGATTCGTACATATGAAGAAACTAATTTTAGAGGGTAACTCTTCCCACAATGTGGATATATTGCGAAATGTTAATCATTGTCATCAATGTAGTAACTACATAAAACCATTGATGAATCCTAATCGACGGACTAAATCTAGGCCTTTTAAAATGTCTTTCACAAATAATGCATTTATAATCAATATGGACAATTGAATTTGTTGAATAATGCAATTATCAACATTATCATTGTCAGAATTAATTTTCCAGGAGGTTGAAGTGAATCTAGGCAATTGTTCAGGTGAGCCTTTATATGGGTTCAATCGTTTTCAGCGATTCAATTCTCTTGGGAAACAAAAACAGCTAATTTTGAATTGCTATACCAGGATTCGATTATAAACATCTTTTCTTTAACTGCGCATATAATTTTCATAATTTCTGTTTTGGACGACCATGCTCGTTGATCTTTTCAGTCCATTTGTTCTCTGATCTAACACAGTTGAAAAAGCTTATCCGAATAAATCATTGGATGACGGTATCTGATTTCGTAAGAATATATTCTGTCTGTTGAGGAGAGTCTAATTCCCGTCTATTTGTACGATATCTTCCATAGTTTTTTTTAATTTTTTATATAGAACTGTTTTGGTTCAACAGTGAAGTATTATTTCTATGCACGGTATAATCTAATGTATGCTTTCAAAACTTCAACCATATAATTTTCATGATTTTGTATGTAACACATTGAAGCAATAGCAGTCTACGTTGTCCATCCTCGAGTTATTAGTTTTGATTTTCCTATAAAAAAATTATTTCTTAATCATGTAATTTCCCTAGCATAATGATATAACATGAATTATACACGTCTGATTAGTCAGTCAATAAAAACAATTATACAACAGCATATCATGTCAGGATGATCGATTAAAAAGTTTAAAAAAAGGATTATCGATGAACAAAAAGTCAGAATTTTGACACATACGAATTAAGGGATCAATCACGCTAATATTTACATTGATAGTCGATGACTGGATTTTCAACACTCTAGCTCCATTGATGGGCCCTCAACAAGTGATACATGCATATATAGCCAGTCTTATGACCAGTCGGACCAATTCAGAAAGTGAAAAAAACTGCCGACAGTTCTAGTGACGGTTTCGGAAGCGGTTCCTAATTAGGGGAAACATCGCTTGAAGTCATCATCAATCATGGGAATGAACAATTAAGCAAATAGCTGGTTGTCACTGCCACCACTCCCATTCCCCTAGTGGAAATATTGTTCGTTATGCCAGTGACAAAGAGCAAAACAAAATTTGCTCGAGGGTGTGACAGTAGGCTCAGGCGAGAGATGAAACTTGAAAATTCATCAAAATGAAATTACTGATAGGACTGGCGAGATAGAAGCAATTGGATTTTTTGGTCGGAAATACGGGGACACGGAGTTGGCTCCGTTGTAGTTCAATGGTGTGAGATTCTATTGTAGACCATGAATATTAAGCCATTCAAGAGACTCAGATAAGAATTGTAGACTGTTGATAGTAGAACTTGCATAAGACTACTGACTGACCAGGCGAAATTTTATCACCCAAAAGATGTACGCATGGATTTTGGTTTGTTGAAGTTTGATAATGCAAGATGCTACCTTTCACAATGTCTCCTGAAACTCATTGATGGATCCGAATGTAAACACAATTTGAATGAGAGCATTGACAGAACCAGCATGGAGAAAGTGGATTTTATGAAAGGAAAAAGGCATATTTATCATAATGAATTGCTCATTAGCAAAAGATTTCAAATTAATGCTAAAAAAAAAATGCACGCTCTGTTACACAAACTCAATCTTGTTTCCTCGATTCAATGTGATTGTACGTTATCCAAAAAACATTTCAATTCTCAGTATCACAAAAACACATTAAATATTTCAACGAGCATATCAAAGGAAAAAGGTATTAACAAAATTTTGACGACTACTTTATATACAGGCGAACACTGCCTTACACAATTGACTAGTCCTGATCTTTACAAGCGTAAGACGAATCTGCGTTACGTGATCAATACAATATCAATAAGATTATTATGATTACAATGGATTTCAATCTTTTCAGACCAGCCATCAACATGAATGGAAATGTGCTCTTAAAAAGCCTTCTGCCCCATTTCGATTGATCCAAAATACATGCCAAGATATTCCAAATATGTAAAAGATATCCTTGTATATGATAAATCGAACTATTTGGAAAAATATCAAGCAAAAAATAAGAAATTCGTGTGGGTTTGGCTTTGAAGAAATAAACCCTTTTAAGAATCACTACGATACGATTTAACTGCATATATGATCAAGTTTTGTTACAAGTTGCTTACATATATGACATATGTCATGAGTAAATTCTTCAACGTTTAGAATGTGATACGCTATTCTTGCATATGCCCCTGGAATTGGCTGAGGCTTTGTATAAACCATTTACAAGGGGATATATCAGGTGTAAGATGCTTGTCTCCTGAGAAAAGAGTCTTTCTTTCAGAGTCAATAACAGGCCTCATGTTCCCGAAATAGCATCTTGATTCCGTTTGCCTGGAATTTGGCGTTAAGATGTTTTGAGAAAACAAAAAAGAATGAGCCAATACGAAGATTTAGCGGTTCGTGTACAAAAATACGAGACCCAGCTGATATTCTTGCGCTTTCTGCCAAACAAAACATATGAATTCTGTAATAGTCTTTTTATGAATATATGCGTTGCCTGTGATTAGTCCACGTCGGGTAAAGTATGGTCACTCCGTGCGTAATCACCGATGCATTTTTTCTAGAGATACTCTGGCAAATGACACTAGTAGTCGGCACACGAAATTCCAATACACATACACACACACACACACACACACACACACACACACACACAGAGGAACATATATATATATATATATATATATATATATATATATATATATATATATGTATATATATATATATATATATATGTATATATATATATATATATATATATATATATATATATATATATATATATTATCATTATCATTATTATCATCATTATTATCATTACAGATGGATATATGATCCGTCAAAATAAATACAAATTAAGTTATGATATATGATTATGAAAATTGGTCTTCTAAAGGAAATTGAAAGTTTGACCCATAGGGTACGTTCGTTTCCTGTAAGAACCCATTGTCCTTAATTGCTTATACTATTTACGTTGTCTTCACAAAATTATACATCCACTATATATATATATATATATATATATATATGTGTGTGTGTGTGTGTGTGTGTGTGTGTGTGTGTGTGTGTATATATATATGTATATATATGTATATATATATATATATATATATATATATATATATATATATATATATATATATATATCTAAATATATGTGTACGATGGGCAGGTCATATTGCAAGAATGGCAGACAACCGATGGACATCCTGACTCACAACATGGATCGCCAGAGATCGCATGTGAAACGTAGGCTGACAGAGTACACGATGGAAGGATGAACTAGACAAATTCAATAAATAGTGGCCCTGCGTCAACCATCATAGAGAATTGTGGCGAATCCTGTCGAATATTTATTTACAACAATGGACATTAAACGACGGATGATGATGATATATAGTTTAATTGGCTGGCGTATCATCACAACTTGATTTCTTCCGGGGATGGGTCACTTGGGTGAAGGTCTGATATACTAGGGGGAAGGGTGATATCCCAAGTGAACTCAGTGGGAAAACAGCACGGAGGTATTAATTGAACTATATATGTATATGTATATACATAAAGACGAAAGACGGACAGACAGACAGATAGATAGACAGACGGATGAACAAACGGACAGACAGATAGACAGGCAGACCGAGAGACAGACAGAGAGCAAGAGAGAAATGTATGTGTGTATGTATGTTGCACGTTGGTATATGCATATATATCATACGTATGAGGTTCTAAGCTAAGCTTCTCGCCATTATCCCATGGGAACAATTTGAAAAATCACTTATCCTACCATTTAATTTCCTTATTACCATTGAGTTCCCTTCAGCATACATTTAGTAGTGGATCTGAAGATATTCACAGAAGTAAGTCAGTATGACATTTTGCATTCACTGTTCAGATTACCTTGCAAACATATATCTTGGATTCAAATTCTAGTCGACTATATATATATATATATATATATATATATATATATATATATATATATATATATATATATATATATATATATATGTGAGTAAGTTCCACGCATTTGCTAATTTTATATACCTACACGTAACTGTTTTTAATGGGATGGCTTTGCATCATAAATGCTCAACAAGCCATCCAAGAAAAAAAAAGTTGAGATCGTTTGATTAATGTTTCCTGCATTATGAATTTTGCCTCATGATTCTGATGAATTCTTGAATCTTGAATATTTTCATAAAGTTGGGTCCCCTTTTTTTACAGAAAAAACAAAAGCACTCGTGTGTTGTAAAATGATGTATTTTTATGGAACGTTTCTATGCATATGAAAATCAAAGTGATGTATCAAACCTTCAAAACCGAAGTAACATGATTATCCTAATCGTAGAATTAACAAAAATCTCGCAGATAACACGCAATTCCCTCCAGGGTTTCAACAAAAGAAAAAATTAGTGTTCCATGTAACATCAAATCTTGATATGCATAAAAATCATTATGACAAGCGTTCAGGATCCTGAATGAAATTAAAAAAACGGAGCATCATAGATATAAAAATATTGCAAAGCAAAATTCGTCCAATTTGAATTTGTTTTCCCAATCTTTTTAAAAATATCTCGTTGGCTACCTATCATGCACTGCCACTCACATATACTATATACTTCATCTAAATTTTCACATACGTATTCTTACATATGTACGAAGATAATCCAATGCATATATGTGAATAAATGTGCAGTGTATATCCTCACGAAATTCTTATGGTAGTCTCCCAGGTGCATCTACACTGTTCTCTCTACTACACTTCCCAAGACACAATGAATGAGCCATCGATCAGATAACAAAAATGTTACCGGGAAAAATGACACAGTAACGACTAAAGAAACTTGTTTGATATTTATTTTGCATGTACAATACCCAAAAGCAGGAATAAGAATAAATGATTGGCTCTAAAAAATATATCAATGGTGAAACATTGGTGAAACATGGTACATTGATTACGTGGATTAGTAGTTTTTTTTATCCTCTTTCAGACGTGGAAAAAAATTTTTTTTCATGATAGCAAGAAACAGACATTTTGTTTTAATTAGATAATCTATTTTCCTGAATCATTTTGTAATATCATATGCATCAGATGACGTATGCTAAAGAAAATGAATGAACAATCTAATGGATTCAAGTAATGAATACAGCATAATGGCTCCAAGGAAGGGAAGAAAACGATTGCATTTCATAAAAGAAATTATCAGATTTATCCCACACAAAAATATACAAAGAAAAGCAACAACTATCTAATTTTGACTCATGTGCATCAACTGGAAAATTATCTGATTTGAACACTCCAAGCAAGTGCTGATTTCCCTTGTTCCTCTTTTAAAACTTTGAATCTACACTTACTTTTTTAATGCAGTTTACTTTTAATTATTTCGGTAAATCTATTCCTACCGTCGCCTTAAGCATTCCCTTGTGTATAACCAAAACTATTTCGAATTCCATTCCAATGTCATTGCTGTATTCTTTAACTTTGTTGAAAAAGCATTAAGATCCCTACCCTGTTCTTTGCAAATAGCTTTATGTGTTTGATTTTTTCACCTTTTGGTTTGTAAGACTAGAATTCTTCGTCATTTTTCATGATTTTCTTTTCATTCGTACAAAGAGGAAAGCTCGATAAATCACTGGCATGGCAACACCTGTTGAACACAGAATCTAAAGAATGAAAAAGGCTGGTCAGAATAGTGCCAGTACTGTCAAGACATTGAAGTCAAGATTTTATGCATTGGAGTTAAAAACAGGAATCGAAATTATGCAGACCACAATGCTGCTCAGATTCACAAGAATATTTCGATGGATACAGATCTGAGACATTAATGATTTCCCAGTCGTCAGCAATGGCCTGACAGCAAGGATGAACGTATGCTAGTAAATCCAAGGGAAGTTGTGATAGCACATAACACAACGAGAGAAGGATTGGGGATGAGGGGAACTTACTGTCACTCAAACCCCAGGATTTAGCAAGATATTTTTAACCATAGCCTGATTTTGGACTGCAGGGACGCCCATGGAACGGCTGAGACATACTGTCATTCTGTTTTCGTTAATGGTCATCACATGTCTGATATAAACATTCAGACTACCTCTACTACTACTACTACGACTACTACTACTACTACTACTACTACTACTAATAATAATAATAATAATAATAATGGTAGTAGTAGTCGAAGTAGTACTAGTAGTAGTAGTAATTATTCAAATTTTCGATGTCATTGATCAGATTTTCTATAACAATACTCCTCCCTTGAAATTCATTCTATCGGAATTTCTGTGAGTTAAAAACATAGAAAAATGACATACACCGATAAGAGTCAACTAGGTACCCCTGGTTTTAAATATAATGGAGTAAAAGTAGCATTCAATGAAGAGAGAAAAGAAAAACTTCTCAATCATACTGAGAATCCAGCAAAAATATACACTTCCGGCACAAACAGTTAGACAAGAACTCAACTGAAGGCAAAACTTGTGAAAGCTATATATGTTGATTTGTTTGATAATTCACAATACCGTATAAACATCTAGAGAGAATCCGAACACCCGTCAAGGGAGGGAAAATAGACTCAGAATACCAAGGTTTCTAGAAGAATAACTGGACTTCCACCAGGGACCAGAGGGATCTAATTTTACTCAATGTAGTCTTTTAGGTTTTGCGAGATTCGCCCAAGAGCATACCTTTTCAGTCGAGGATACCAACAACCGTAAAATAAACAAGATTCTGCAAGTCAAGCATTGAGTGGAGAGACCCTGTTAAGTACTTAAACTTCCTTCTTTTTGTTCATTCCTTCTTATTAGGGTTAATTTTGTTATAAGTAAATCTGTCAATAGGATGAACATTTCAGTAATGAGACAGATGATGATGTGATTGTATAAGAAATCGGCCATGGTGACTGTTCAAACTTATTGATTTAAAAAAATCATATATTTTTTCCACACATGCCTATTATAACCATATTGATTCAATACTGTGATGTGTACACGTGTCCATTCAGGGAAAGCATAGGATATGTGAAATGCTGCCCCCTGGCTATTATTCCAATACAATGTTCCTTACACACGGGCTTTACCTCACCAAAACGGGATACGATTAATGCCAATGACTAGTGGATCACTGTGATTGCTAAGATTGAAATGAGTTCTCACAAACCCGACAAAGACTCGGTCTAACCTAACAATAGTTTGACCAAAAACGATAATTGCTAAAATGGGATATAAATTCAAGATTCGCTTGTCTTAAGCTGCAGGTGTCTCCTAATTAGCCTCCACGACGCACCCAGTCTTCATCCTGCGACTGCTGGCGAAAATTTTGGATTGTGTTCAATTGATGTCTTAAAGGGAGCAACTGAGTCATTACTGATTAAATGCTGGCCCGAATAAGATGCAATGGTGAACTAAAGACGATAACAAATTGATTATGTTTTGTTACCAGAGAAGAACACACTTAGATAGGGATAACCATAAACTTTACTTGGGGAGAAATTCACAGTAACGATGAACCATCAAGTTAGCTGACCAAGCAAAGAAGATTCTAAACAATAATCAATCACCACACAGAACTGAAGGATTACGCAAGGATATAGTGAAAGAGGAATATGCTGTCACAACTATACATAAGCAATAACCCTGATCGAAATACTAGTTGAGGACAAGAGAAGGGCGTTACAACCTACTACGGTGCGTACGAATACTGAGGAGAGTCCAGAAAATATGAGACTTACGACCTCCTGTCATCAGGATTGGCTTTACAGTTAGAATAAAAAAAATGTTTAAATTCGCTGGGAAGGTTGAGACAGTACAAACCACGGTTCTGCTGTGATATATGGGAGAACCAAGTCGGGCTAGGGACCATAAGGGGCAAGAAATGACATTCACACTGAGCCCTCATGGATGACAACCAAGCCGGTGTGAAACTTGAATCTAGTTCTGCAGACCTTAAGAATGTTAGGGGGCGACTTGGGCCTCGAGAGGACTTGCTGTCACTTAGTCTTCAGCGATGGCTATCGGTGAGAAAATGCAAATGCGAATGCAAATGTAAATGCAAATAATGATAATGATTATAATGATAACAATAATATTATTAAAAGAAAAAGACGTTGACATCCTAACGGATGGGGAAAAAACCCTAAGGCACTCCCATTTCTTACGGGCAGGTACTTGACCTAGGAAAAAGAGACAACTTAATATGTAAACTACCTCCAACAGCATATTGAAAAGTGATAGAGTTCTGCTACCTGATCCACGTTGGCAGAAAAATGGTTGGAGCTCTATTTGCAACACAACGAGAAACCTCGAGCAACATGAACAGAAGGCTCACCTAGGAAAAGCAATCAGAAAAACCGATCTCCCAAATACGATGGGATAAAGGACTATTGAAAACTACAACAAGTGCAAGACTATGAAACAAGCACAAAATGAGATAAAAAGACGGACTCATAGCAGTACAAGGAGCATAGCAAACAAGGCTGGCAAAAGTAGCAAGACTAAACAAAGGACAACCCTAATTACACAGAACCGCAACGTCCAAAACAACAAAATGACCTGAACGGTGATACAATACGAATTCTGAAACGACTCATTTGGACACCCCCAAAATGCAATGAAGCTCCGGAATGGGTAAACAACATGGAAAAAGACCTCTATGATATAGATGGCGGTGAACTATTAGTATTGAATAGAACCACATTGAACCAAATCCTCAAAAAATAGCCAACTGGGAAGCACCAGGACTTGATGGAATCCATGGATAACAGGTCAAGAATTCCAAAATACTAATTCATCAATTCTGAAGATGACTAGATGAAGTTGTGGTCTCAGAATATCTGGTCAAATGCAGAACATCCCTCATTCAAACGGACACCCAGAACAGAAACCCAGCCGGCAATTAAAGACCATTTTACTATGCCTATCACTAACGTGGAAAAGCCTGACCGGACAAATAGCTGAAAGAATATATATATTTCAAAGGCAAGCACATGACTGATACCAAAATAAAAAGGAAGATGCAGGAGATGAACCAAAAGAGTGAATAAATAACACTACATTGATCAGATATTCTTAAAAGAAGTAAGAAAAAGGACAAAAATGTTGCAATGACATGATCCCTCATAGCCGGGTACTTGAATGCCTTAGGATATTCATCAGCGAATGAGTGGTGAGATTCATATCCATCTCTATAAAGATACGGGAAAGTATACTTAACAGGGATAGGAGTTAACTCAGCAGAAGTAATTATAGAAAAAGGGGTATTTTCCAGGGAGACTCTTTGTCCCAACTACTATTTGTTCAATCCATGATATCCACAGAATATTGAAAACCAGCAAAGGACACTAATTATCCATGACAAATGGAAAAGTCAACCACCCCATGCACATAGACGACGTAAGACTATCTGCAAAGAACAAGGAAGAGTTGGACACATTGTACAACAAAGTATAAGGATACAGCTACATGGGAATGAAGTTTAGAATAGAAAATTGCAAACTAATTGCAAGGCACAAAAGAAAACTTACAGCAGTAAGAGGAATCCAATTCCTGGAAAATAACAAAAATCATTGCATTGACAACACAGGACCGATAAAAATACCAGAACGTTCTCAAATGTGAGACGATAAAATTAAAGGTAATACAACAATTAACTATGGAGGATGAGAAGAATATCTGAGATCAAGTTGAATAGCAGGGATCTGATAAAAAGAAATGAACACAAAGACATTTCTGTAGTAAGATATGCAGATCCTTTTCTTGGATTGACAAAAGGAGAACCTCAATCAGTAGACCAACAAAGGAAAAAGCAAATGCCAATGTAATCCCAGAGATAGAATGGGAGGAAAAAAGGCAATAAGACTCGTCATTATCTAGGTGTGGGTCCGAAAGACCACAACATGATTAGAAAAGTACGTGTCTGCAAATTGTGAATACATTTCAGAGAGTGTTTGAAGCAACAACAACAACTACAACAACAACAACAACAACAACAACAACAACAACAACAACAACAACAACAACAAATTAGGGAGCAATACACCAAACAAAGGAAGAAAAATATAGGAACACGTACATAATACGGGCAATTCAAAAGATATATTTATACGTCGAAGATGACAGATCATGGATATGCGTAAACAAAGAAAGATAAACAAAGTAGCAGAATTGCTAATCAAGGCAAATAATCACAAACAAAAAGCATATTCCGCCAATGTGATGAAAAGCAAGACACTGAGGACTACATAACCAGTGCATATAGTGAACTAGCCTGCAAAGAGTATGAAGACGGATACACGAGGGCAATAACAATGATACACTAGGAACTGTGCAAACAAATAGGATCCAATCATGTAGGCAAATGGTGCCAGCACAAACCAGAGACGATCCAATAAAATAAAAGTCACAAATTACTCCAGGACTTTGACATCCTAATTGACAAGCTAATCTAAGCGAGAACACCATACCTGGAAATCATGGACAAAGGAAGCGAATCCATCAAATGATAGACATGAACATGCATACTGGTGGCCAAGTTGATACGAAAGATTGAAAAGCAAGGAAAATACCAGGACCTGCAAAGTGAACTTCAGAATATTTCGGACATGAATGGTAGGGTAATACCAGTAATCGTAGGAGCATTCAATACCGTACCATAAACTCTGAAAACGTAAGTGAAGGATCTGGAGATGAAAATAAGGGTTGAGACAATGCAGATCATTTCTAGGGTCAGCACAAATACTAGGAGTGATAGAAATATGAGATCTACAGCCCCGGTTATTAGTAATGGCCTATATGCCGGGGACACGGCATAAAAAAGACAGTACAAACTATAGCACTGCTGCGATAAAGAAATGTGTATAAGAAAAACCCTAGTGACATTCAGCAATAACCACTGGACAGCTACTTTGAAACTGTGAATCACAGCAATGCTGTGAACTGTTGAAGTGTGAAGAAGAGAGCTCAAGGTTTGAGGAAACTTACTGTCACTCAGTCTTAAGCAATTATCACCAAGTAACTGGTGTGGAAACGTAAATAATGATAATACATACATGCATGCATACATACAAACGTACATACATTCAAACAAATGAGCGGATGTTTATTTTTTCATTTGCGAATGTTTAGTATGCATGTCTCCCTATCTTGGCCAGAATATACCCTTGAACGTATGCATACTTTAAGCAAAAAAATGTATTGAAGCTGGCATTATACTTGGCACTCTTATAGTCAAGTAAAATGCGTTACTTAGTTTACTACCAATTCCATTAGAACCTCATGTTGATCAACAGCTGTGGATATCAACAGTAGAAACGATATTTCTGGCTAGCCTTTTTTTTTTCATCATTTCTTTTTATCAGAATTTTTTTGAATAAAGAAACATCTGAGAGTTATCATAAGTGAATAAGAATGAAGACTTAGTTGACGTTCGGATTTGAATCTGATATCTCAGGAGGATTCAGTCATGGATGACACCTCGACTAATTTAACTACGAAAGATCATGACTAGACGAGACATTAATTTACAATAATCGTATCGTCACATGTCTGCTTTAAATTTCCATCACGTGTTTTGTAAGATATATGTGTATGGATTTCGAAAAAATTAGTTGTTTTAGATTTGGAAGAAAAAGGGTAAAGAAATATCATTCATTCTCTGAATAAAATAATTCAAGTATTATTAGGATGTTTTGAAAAATAAAGTGAGACCTTTGGCAGCCCATAGTGGGATCATCATCATCATCATCATCATCATCATTTGTTATAAGACCAATCACGGACAAAGACATTTCCCATTTCTTTCAATGACGAGCGTCATTGCCCTACCTCAATCAAGTGTTATAGGCCGTGTCGTCTCCAATCCTTGTGCTTGGAGTTTCCCTACTGAGTTTACTGTCCAACGGGCTCCAATTAGTTAACCTTTGTTCCATCTGTTGTGCATCGGATTCATGTTGACTTTTCTTACCGCTTAAGGTTCTCCCTGACATATCTTTTCCCATTGCATTTTGGAATTCTGAGTTTGTTTCCAAGTTTCACACCAACATTTAGCCGTTATTGATTGCACCCAACTCGCTTTCTGGTATGTTTCTACACACACCGAATCCTTTCTAGTCAATCACCTTCGGCCATCTTATTTAATTTTCGAGGTCTTCTTCGACCTTCATCTTCGACATTGGTAGATGTGGTCATTAACTAAACCTTCAACGTCTATTCTTATGAGATTTTTCAGAGATTTTTCACGGAACATTACTTTTGTCTTCACACCATGTAAACTATCAGCCCTATTCATTTGCATGCTTTCTCCTGATAACTAGACAATTTGAGATCATCCCATCATTGTGCGATACAAATGCACTATCATCACAATAAGTTAAATTGTTTATCCCCATATTTTCTTTTTTCATCTTCTGAAAGGTGCTTTAAATGTTCATTGTAATGAGTTTTTGTGATTCCGTATTCCTATGTCTCTTTTTTCGCCTAATCCAAATCTTGTTAGTATCTTTATGAAGTCTAATTATAGCAGTGCAATTTCGTACATATTATGTAAGTAATTTTAGGAAAAAGATTTTTGAATGCTAGCTGTAGTTTTCTCATCCTTAGACAGAAGTTTTGGAGCAATCTCTTTTCTTGTAAATAAAACGGAATTGGTACACTCGTCTTCTTTTTTCTTTGTTGTTGCTATAGCAATTTATATCTTTCAAAGCAAGTGTTTGCCGTGGCTACTGAGGTCTACTGCTTGTGTGCGTTCAAGCATTTTCTCTCAGTCTCTATTTCTATTTTGCCTGTCACATTTTTAGTGTTGTTTGTTCACTGATTTCTGCTCCTTAGGTTACATTTTCTTAAGCTGTTATGGCCATAATTCACGTGTTTTTAATTAGTTATAAAATTCTATGTGAATATTCCCCTGTGTAATTGCTTTCATTTGTTTTGCTTTCCATAACTTCTGATTTCTTAATTATAGTTACATGGTTTATACATAATGTTAATTCCGTAATCCCAGAAGGCCAAACTCAATTTTCGGCGTCGTAATAAACAGCAAAAGTTCAGTAAGAATCAAAGCAAAAGTTATCTGATTATCGTGCATTTTGAAAGGCTTACTGTAGATAAATCGCAATAAAAGTAAACGCCAAAGAGTGAAAAATGATAATGGTCAAGGAGAAATAAAATAGATTTGGAAAGCTCAGAGACTACAAGAGTTTCAAATAATTGCAACTTCTGTCAAGAGGATGAAAGATGCAGTCAGGCATCGATCAGCTGTAAGGAAGGTGTTAAACGAATTCACCGTTTTTCCCCGTTTTGATGTTCAAAGCTTCTGACTCATCGACCAAATCATGAGCTTCAGATTGTACCGCAAGCACATTTTTTTACCACTGTCAACGAAAAAGAAAAGAAGTATATTTTCGTGTATATTATAAACAAAACTTTTACTGCAGATTAGATAAGTTAGTCGAATGGAAATGGTATGATACATTAGCGGATGAAGCACCAAAAAGTATTAGAATTCTTTACCTAAAAGCTGGAAATTTATAGGTATTTTAGTGCCTTTTGGTGTCAAATTCGGACACACAGATATATACACGAAAATACATACACGCACACACACACACATAACTACACAAGAACAAACCACACACACACACACACACACACACACACATATATATATATATATATATATATATATATATATATATATATATATATATAATCAAATACTTACTGCTGCCATTGTGATTAGCGCACAGCATTTTTTTTCTTTATGTCGTGTCTTTACGACAATGTTGTTTTACGGGACATATTTCCTCCCTTTTTTAAAGCTTATTGTTTCAATTGTTCTTTTCTACCGTTCATGTTTGTGGGGGCCAGGGTCAGTGTTTGGTCTGTTCACTGCTTAATTAGGTTTCTGGATGATTTATGATGGATCACTACTTTTGCTGAGTTGATATTTTGTTAGGTTGTGTTTGGTAAAGTTTGTGGTTAAGGTCTTGCCTTCCAATTTGGTCCTCTTCATGCCAAATAGTTTAATAGCATTTGCTATGCGTTGTTTTATTTATTCACCGTAGTATTTCCAAAATTATTCATCTAACTCGAATGAATATAGTCTAGTTTCGACCCTCCGTTCTTTTTTTTGGGGGGGGATCCCAATCCTCAAACATCACTTTTGTCCCTTTTATTTGACCTTTCCATCTGGTTCCGTGATTTAGATTACTTGAAATGTTTTGTGAACCATCCTTGAATGATTAAAATATCCAATATGCAGCCTCAGAATTTAGGGCAAAGATTAAAAAAATAACACATTTCTAAACAAGACGGAGTATTGAAAAGACATGTACAAATCAGAAATCAATGGTCCAAAATCTGTTAATTTTGAAGATGTACTACTATGATAAAAATAATATCGAAAACATATTGGAAACATTTAGGATTCACTGAAAAACATGTACGTGTGAAGATGCATCCGTTTACATTTTTTGTTTCATGAGTGTGCGCTCAATCGGGGGTTAAATTATTTTGCGATGTTTGTGTAGGGAAATTTCTACTATAAATGACAGAGTATGTGAGTTATAACAACAAACTTAATTATTACACGTTTATATGGAACGTGGCATTGCAGGTAGGTCTTTTTCAAACACAAAACGATGACCTATAACTTTGAAAAGTGGCATTACCATTCCTACTTTCTGAGATTTATGGAAGTTTTTGTGCTGTTATTGTTGTTGTTGTCGTTGTTCTTGCTGTTATTGTTATTATCGTCTCAAACAATCCACTCTATGGACTTCTGCTTGTTCTGTCATTTTCACGGAAATAGATATTCCGTTTTCCCACTCAGAAATTAGAATTCTCTCGTGATTGGTCTATAATTGCTCGCCTGGTTCCACTTTTAAGTATCCTTCTGGTCATCCATTTCAGGATCTCAGTTTAGTTCTGGTAACATTTCTAGACCAATATCTATGAAGCCTATATGCTCTGGTACTAGTCGGCTATTTTCGACAGAATGATTTTTGAAGTGAGGAATTCAGTTATATCATTCCCCCTCTTTTATGTCCTAGAGTTATTTCCTAATATCTGTTCATTTTTATTTTGCTACCGCATGTATTGTTCATGATGTGTTTTATGTCTGGCGCCTGGTTATCTCTTTTAAATTACTTGCAAAACAACATCTCTTTGTTTTGAGAAGCTTTTTCTTCACACATCTTCAATATTGCTTCTTTTCTCAGTTTTTTTTCCTAGTATATTTCTTACACTCTATTTAGTATCCGCTTATGTTTTATAGCCAATATTCAAACCCATTGCCCGTCCATGTCTGATTAGTCTTTTAGCGATCTTTCTTTTCTTTACATTTTTGGAAGAGTTTTTCTAATCACATGTCCGAGACAGGTATTTTTGCTTCCATTATTACGAATCTCTTTCTCCGTCATAGATACAACTGGTGATGGTGAGCTTAGTTATGTAGTTAGATGCTATAGGACACATTCCATTGCTCCTTTCAGTCTTTCTCATCCGTTACTCCTACGCATGGAATTTAGGGTTTTTATCTAGGTTTTTGCTCTGTTTTTCTCGCCTCTGTTGTACATTTTGGCCCAGTCTTTTTTTATTTCAATATCCTTTTGGATCATCGTTAAAGATGTCATTCGTATTGGGGTATTTCTTTTTGGGCATCATTTTTCTACCTATGGGTACTTTATGTCTTATCTGTTCGGGCAAGTTGCTTGTGAGTTGGAATAAATATTACTCGTTACGACTTTGTGAAGACAGGACTCAATATAACTGAACTTTGTCTCGTCCATGGTGGTTTTGTCTCTGGAAGAGCACTTACCTGTTCAACAAATGGAGTGAGGGCCATCGGATAAGCCATGATGCTTACAACTGAAGCCTATTGAATTTTACCGTTTTACACCCGCGTCACTGAACTGACCTCAGATTGTATTTCTCTCGTGGGCAATTAAAAATATACCGGTAGATGAAGCCACTAATTCTTTGTAAGTTTTCACCATCTATTCTTATGATCTTTTGGGGAACTTTATTTTCAGAAAATTATTATCATTGTTCTGCAGACGCATAAATTGTAGACAATTTTGATTTGAAAATATATGACGTCTAGTCCATGATGGCACATTTTGGCTACTTTTTCTATCCATATCTTATGCTCTTATTTTTCTTGGGAAATATTTATTTGTTCCCTGTAGCTCAGGGGTTGTCAGAGTTAGGATATATTTTTGTCTTGCTATGCTAGATTACTTCGAATCCTACCCGATTTGTCATTTTCATGTGAGAATTTGTGACCATCATAGTATCCATTTTATTTTTCTTCTCAAGTCAAATATTTCTCCCATAAGTAAAATTCTCACTCTTTGAGCCTAGTGCTACGTGTTTTAGAATCACTGCTGTAACTATTTGAAAATGTGCCTTCCTTATATTGCACACTCCATATCAAACAGAACTTCTTTTAAATCTAGAAATTTAAAAATACATTCTTCACAAAGAAAACATCAGGTTATCTATCTATTTAGAAGGCATTGCACTTTTAAGTGAAACAATACAATTTAACTCAAGTCACTTGGGGAAAATATCTATCAGAAGATGTTTGGTCTTCAGAATTTACTACTTCTCTTCATACTGCTTTTGTTTTTGTTTTTCTCCAAGGAAGGTCTCAAGATTAATGAGTAGCATTTACCCACTTTAAATCGTAGAGCGTTTTATGCGCATATTTAACATGGACATTTTTTTCATTATCCTTGTTTTTCTAGGAATAAAAAATGTTTACTTCCCAACTCATCTCTGCAAATTTATTTCCGCTTTTTCATAAATGTTATTGCTGTGGTTTTGTTATTACTTATTTTCTTTTTGTCACGATGTACCATTCTGACGATTTTTCCATCCACAATATATATATATATATATATATATATATATATATATATATATATATGTATATATATATATATATATATATATATGTATATATTTATATATCTATATATGTATATATCTATATCTATATGTACATATATATATATATATATATATGTATATACATATACATATACATATATATACATATATATATATATATATATATATATATATATATATATATATATATATATATATATATATATATCGAAATGTATATTTGTGTTTGCTTCCTTTTATATATGAACTCACCAAAACCTCATACTCTATATTTGTATGATATTTTTTGTGCTGTTTGAAACTAAAATACATTTCCATGCGTTTTTCTCCCCTTTTCTTTGGAATAAAATGTTCCACTCCGGAACTTCAGCCTAATGAATCCTCTCGCCAAGTCTTCACTATTGGTTTTTCCATCATAAAAGATGCATTTTTTGTATTTGTTTTTACAAACGAATTTTGAAATTTTGTCTAGACCAGCCCTCATGAAACTGACAGTTTGTGACGGCGTTGTTGAATTTGAGCGGGACTGAATAATCAATTAAAACCTGCTGAATAAGCAATGCATTTCAAGGGTCGTATTATATCACCATTTGTTTGGTGGCACACACAATTGTTTCATTTGATGTTTTTTCAATGCACTTACTGAAGGGAAGATAAAAACGCCTTTTCAATATGTATGAGTGAAAAAAACTATATCACTATTTTTTTCCGATTATTTTTTACCTAATTAAAATAGTCTTGCATTTCCAACCAAAAGTCTCACAGAAACTAATTCAATAAAATAAATTCTTTTTCAAACGGTTTTACTCTCTTTTGAGATGTTATGTCCCTTTTTTCATTCTCTTGTCTACGACTCATTGCATTTGCTTTCTGTTTTTCCTTCAATCTACTACACACATTCACTGAGCACTTATCCCTTTAGCCTGTTTCCTCACCCCTCTTTTTGCTTTGCATTTTGTGTCTTTCAATGCCTTTGTTTATTTTCATGTTCATTCTGTGAATTTCTTGATTTTCTTCATAAAACGTTTCATCCTTTTTCACTCCTGCATAATTCATATTTCCTCTTCATTTCCTCACTTTCTCTCTTCTTGCTTGCTGTCTTTATATCTTTCAGTGTCTGTGTTTCCTTCCACCTTCATTCAATGCATTTTCTTATTCTTCTCATTGGAGATTTCCTCTTTCCCATTTTTGCATTGATTGTATCTCCTCTTCCGTTATTTCTTATCCTCTTCTCATCCTCTGCTTTTGTTGCCACGTTCTATGCCTTTGTTTATTTCCACTTCCTCTTCATGCATTTTCCTATCTCTTAAAATAAATTGTGTGTTTTCCATTTTCGCATAATTTTTATTTTTCTTCTCCCTTTTTCTCCCTCTTTCCGTTTTTTTGCCTCTTAGGATGCTTTTGTTTACTTTTACTTTCACTTCAAACATTACTTTATTCTCTCCATTTTCTGTTATTTTTTTTTTTTTGGCATGATTTATATTTTTTTTCTACTTTTTCTTTTATTTTGCTCTTGCTCTTTTTGTCTTTTCAAGCTTTTGTTCACTCTCATTTTCATTTCATCTATTCCATGATTTCTTTTCCTGAAATGTGTTTTTCCCCATTTTTGCATAATGTATATTTTCTTTAAAATATTGTTATGCATGTAGTGAAGCACAAATGGAAATATACTCCTACTGCTAAGAGTACTAGTATTTTCAAAATAGATTCGCATTTTATGTATACATTTTGAGCAGTATTTTGCAAGAAAGAATAAACTCTGATCAATATCTTTATGTACTTGACACAACATCCGGAATTCTGCAAAAAGTAATATTGTTTAAAAACAGAATACTTTTTGAGAAATCGTATTCCTAGAAAAAAAAAATCGGTTTAAAGACTTTAATTCCCACTTCCTCGAACTGAAACCATTTGAAACTATAAGATGTGCTTGCATAGGATACAATAATTATATTCGGCGGAAGTTATATTTTGAAAGGTAAGTGATGTTTTTCTTACAAACATTCGATTCTAGTAGGAGTTAATGACGGTTAAGTAGCACTTAGTAAAAGATATTGAGAAAAGTTGAAAGACTTTTAATGTGATTCAAGAGATTAGAAGAATTTGGTTTGAGATTGAAATGAATTCATGCTTCAAAACGGTTTGATAAAGCAAACATTGAGATAAAATTGAGAATCTAACGGATTTTCACCATAAAACCCCCTCGTAATCAAAATATATCACTTTTTGTCTCCCAAAGACAGCATTTTTGGGTCATTTCTCGAGTTTCATTTGGATAGTATCTGGACAGAAGCATCAAGTTCAAAGTTTTCATTCCTGCATTCCTAAATAATTTTTCGGTAGGAGTTATGACTCGACTGATATCGTTCATTGTATATGAATAAAAAAAATATTTCATGGAATGAATTGTGCTTAGTTAGCAGGATTTTGGTATTAGTTTTAACTAAGACCAATACATTGACTCGAAGACAACACTGCACAATTTTCAAAATTCTTGAAATGTAGTTAATAGGGCAGACAAAATTTGCCACAAATATATACCTTCACCTCTGTTCAACAATTTAGTATACAAGCTATAGATTCTATCCATCAATCTCTATAAGTACACAGTATAACAACCTAATCATTGTCGTTCTACGTGTCTCTCCGTGTTAAGAAGTTTCTATCCATCAATGTTCATATTTCTGTTGACCTCAATCAATTACTGCATCCATCTTGAGGTACTTCCACTGAATAGCCTGACTATGTTGTTCTTTTTTGTTCTTACATGACATCATGAGTATTTAGTATCAAGTAATTTCATTCAAAAAATATTTTTGATAGTATTTCAACAGTTGTCACAATACCAGGGTGCATTAGGAAAATGTCAAAGCTTGCATTTTTATCATTTATTGATCTTATTGAAGACGTAAGAAAAAAAGCAAGATTTTCAACTTATTATACTTTGTTATAAGATGAATAAAACTGTGGCCTGGTCGCTTAGAAAGATAGTTACATTTTTTCAAGTACTGTCGATCAAATGAGTCAAGAACTGTGTAGAAAGCGTCTTGTTGCTCGATGCACCTCAGTTGGTGGGTTAGTTGAGCTTTGAAGCAATCAAACCAAACTTAGATATCATCAACGTTACAAAATGTATGAGATAACCAGAACAATCAAAGTATCCACATAGTACGTTGAATATGTCGCTTTGACGTGTGTCTTTTAAGTACGTTGAGGGGAAAAATCTTTTTAGACAGTATTTCCGTGTGCAATTGGAGACTTTAGAGAGGCATTGAGTAACATCTTCAATTATATTCCTGTGTGAATATATCGTATGTATATATACTATATATATACACTCGTGTGTTTGAAGTTGGATCAGTACGTCTGTAGCTTGACAATGTGCGATCTGATATTTTTTACTCTATAATTTGTTTTTTTTTCTCATACGGAGAAGTGTAAAGTTGGTCAAATTTACATGAAGACAGATAATGTTAAAATAGATACCAATTGTGAAATAAATGCTCTGTTTTCACAAGGCTACTGATTTATTCATGTATTGACGATATTTTTATCGCGTAAATTTCTTAGAACATCATTTCACATATGTTTATGTAATGTCTGTGAAACAAGAATATTGCAGTGCCGATGGTTTAGACTAAAACATTACGTCAGTCTTCTCCATGAGATCTTAAATAAAGCTGAAATATAAAAAAGATTCGAAGTTTCCTTGCCAAAAGTGTACAACGCAAGAGATCATCTGACAAACGAGATGAATCACATTTTCTCGGTCCTAAAACCAGATCTAATCTAAAACTTGAAATGCTGTATATGTTTTGGGATTGAAAAAAATGTTTGGATCCGATTCTTTCAGAGAAGCAAACGATTGATTCCTAGTTTTCCTCCAAATTGATTTGTAGGGGAAAACAATTGACTACAAGGGTCCATAATTAATCAAGAGAAGAGCCGATTTGTTATATCAGGATTAAAGCATATTTCCTCGGTGATCAGTCAAAAATCGTTGCAGCTTTTCTGAAAACATTCACTCATCCGCCAAACTCACTAACCATCGCCTTTTGATTAACACCTTTGCAGACTTTATGGAATCAATTATAATTCTGTTCCCACAGGTAATGCAGAAAGCACCTAAAGTCGTTCTAGGTTCAAAAAACATTAGATGTTCTGTCGGAAGGAAGGATGTGAAATTGTCTGAAGTTGTCTGATGGCGGACAAAAGAAAAAACAAAACTCCAAATACATGTTTCAAATAGAAAGGTAGAAAAATGGGTTTTATTCAATAAACTTAACTAATTTACCAACCAAATCATCATCCAACCATTCTTTTAATGCATTAGATGTTTCATTGTCAGGAATGAGAAAAATTAGAAGGATAACTTTAGCTTTCCTTTTTTTTCTTTACAAATTCTACTCAGTAAAATATAAAACATTCGTAATATATAAAATACACATTTTCTGCGCTTGGAAGTTGTTGCATGAAGCCTATATTGGAGAATAGGTGTGTTCCTTTCGGCTCATCCAAGTCATTTATTTTCATATGTCATTTCAATTGCTTTAAAACTGATCTTCACAACAATGACTCTATATCTTTCTGCACAAGTTTATGATTCAATAATTTCAATTTCAATATTCATTTATTTATTTATTACGACCAGACAAGACACGATATGTTTACACTTACTGTTGTATTTGAATTCACAGGGGGTCAAAGGCTTTTGCCATACTCATGGTTGATAGAGCGATAGAGCAGTGAGTACATTTTTTTCTGATTTTTACAGTTTTCTATGTATTTGGATTAGGAAGACAGAAGAGAAAGGGGCAGTTACTATCTAACCATTTAACTATCTATATATTTAAGTATCAGAAACACATCGTTCATTGCAGATAATTGCAATTTTAGACACGTACTCCTCTTGGATAGTTGAGTTCTTTTAACCTCCCCTTAGAGGTTTTAAAAAAAAGTTGGGTTTATTCGGTAAATTATTGCAAATTGATCCCTTGTTTGTGCAAATAAAAATCCAGGCTTGTTTTATCAATCTTCTATCCTCTATGAAAAAATGGACTCGGTGTTTCCTTGGACTCCAGGGTGTCAGTGGAAAGAAAAGGTTGGAGAGGGTCAGCGCTTGCCATACTTATGAAAAAAAAGACCTTGCCAGTGTTTCTACGTTAGTGCTGTTCATGGGAAATCCAGTGCACTCGTGCTGCTGTATAACTGGTAATCAAAGCAGTATATACCAATTCTTTGGAGAAACTTAATTTTCGAAACTAAACACTGGATGACGGTGTTTATAAATTCTTTCAAAACTCTTGTACAGGTATCCATTCATACAACCATCTGTAAATATTTTCTGGGAAATATTTGATCGCCAATTAACCAATAATTAGTGTATTATTTTTCGTTAAGTTAGGGCCTCCAGTTTATTAAAACGGCAAACGTAATATTCTATTTTGAAACATCATTACTGCAACATTTGTGCTGCTCTGATATCATATTATATATAACACTATGATCTATGGAATTCATGCGATATCATTATCATTTTTTCTTCAAACAATCGATATTCATTTCAACAACATGTATTTCCTTGTAAATACGATTAACATTACATCTCTCCATATATACTAATGTAAATAAAAAGTAGAACGTTCACGTATCTGATCATGCGTACTTACATACATGCACACATACATATGCACACACTCACACACACACACACATACATACATATATATATATATATATTAATATATATATATATATATATATATACATGTATATATAAATATATATATATATATATATATATATATATGTATATATATATATGTATGTTTAATTGCGTTTATGATTTCCCCTTACCGTGGTCATTCTCCGAATCCATGATGATTTTCATCTTTCATCATGAGTTAATCCTAACACTGCTCTTTCCATTGTCCTATTCTCCAAAGTATGAATGAATAAACTCAGTAAAAGGGAATCAACTGAAAGACCAGGTGGGCTTTAGAAGTTGATACTCGACAACACAACACCTCTACATATTGAACCAGTTATTACGAAAAAACACCATAACACAACATACCACATTGCTTATTTTAACTTCACTTTTGGGGAAGTAGTTGATTTGATCAAACATGCAGTAGTTCTCAATGCGAGAACAAGATATACATGGAAATCATACAAAAGTCATTGTGAATGGTTCTGCAATAAACAAATTCTATAAAGACAACGAAAAGATAAAGATTTGAAATTGAGTGCGTCAAGAGGATGTGATAGCAAAAATCTTCACGGTGAACCTTCAAAGAGCTTTTGGGGAAACAGACCTTGAAAACGTTTGAGTAATCATAAATGAAGCATTTCTCAACTGTCTATGGTATCATAATGATGCTATAATAGCATCAGAAAGTTTGAATGACTTGAAACTTATGCCGAGTGATTTGAATAAAAAGATGTCAAAAATTGGTCAAAGATCAACAAAATAAAGACAAAATTAATGGTCAATGACATGGATGGAAGTTGAAACCCTAAATAAAGTTAGGGGATACATATTCACACGCCAGGCGATAAAAGTAGAGAAACAACACAAAAATAAAATGAAACAATTGATAACAAACGGTTGGGGGGCAGCTGGTATAAATAGAAGCATATTGAAAATTTGCCCAATATGTTTAAAATGCATGGTATACAATCAATGCAAAACACCAGCTATGACGCATGGATGTAAAACCTGGAAATTTACCAAACCACCAGAAAACCTGTTCGTATATCTATTTGATAAACACAAAAAAAAAAAAACATGCAGGCATTTTTTTTATATAGTTAGCACTTGAAAAGCACTGATGGCAAAGTTAAATGTGTTATATTAAACTTCAAAGTGAATAAGGAGGAGAGTTTAATTCATTATCTCCCGACTAAGTCGGGCACACACATTATTTGAAACGTTTCCCTCGTAGAACATTTGTTGTTAATTTGATCCGTATATTAAAAAGTTAGATTTTCTCTCAGTTCCCAATGAATGTTGCTGCGAGAATAATTTATGATTGCCAGTCGAGTTTCTGAAAATCATGTTCAGCCGGTAATGCAATTAATTCTAACCAAGTTGTCACGTACAGAAAATCTGTGAGCGATGCTATGCAGAAACAATGCATACCACACACTGATTTGCCGTGAAATATTGTTGATGTTTGTGCTAACTCTAAACATGTTTTTTCCATTGTGTATATTATAATTAATTCGTATAAGCATATTTACGCCGACATTCTTCAGACGTTTTCAACATTTGTTACCTGTTTCACGACCGTTGTTTCACTCAGACATATTTAGGGAGTATTTGATGCCAAAATTCTTAGTTGTTTGCTTTTTTTTTTGGTTTTGATCTTTACAATGGAGAACAAAAAAAAATCATACAAGGATGGAATGGCTCAATGGTGCAACCTACCGAAAAATGCCTGAGAGATCTGTGAGTATTCGAAAACGAATAGCATAGTGAGATCCCATACTAAAGTGTGATCATTTTATATTAATCAAACGTTCGTAGTGAAATCACTGGCTTTTTCTGAAAATCACAGAGTACATTCTTAGTACCTACGACTAATCAAGTAAGATTACTGGGAGACATCGGAGTATGCATCGACAAATTCATTCATTCATTAAGTCAATCACTCACTTATTTTTCTACTATAATAACATGTCAGTGGCAAAGGAAGGATCAAGTTGACCTGAAATGGATAGGATCGAATGGGTGTAGCAAGTATTCCTCTAACAAGGGAATAGATATGAATATGATTTACGCAATTTCAATTCCATATCGAATATGGTGCAGAGATAATATTCCCAACTTGATAAGCTGGTAAACCGATTCCCACATCAGAACAGTATTACATCCAACAATTGGAGGTCAAACTGTAGCGTACGACATTTGAAATGGACTCATATAGAATTTGTAGTTATTAAAATCAGATGAAATTTTATTCTGAAGCAGCTTTTTTACATAGTCCGTATTAGGCATAGAATGTATTTTAGGAATGGATAAGCAATGCTTTCCTTAGTTTTTTCATCCGATATCTAAGTCATGCTTCATCTTTACATGTTCTAATGCCTTTTAAAAAGTAGTAGTTAGATTCAGTCTCCAGCACACTGAAGACAGTATTATGAATAACTTCCTTTTTGCCATTTGGTTCATTTCTTGTACGGTGAGAGGTTATCTTCATTGGCCTACTCAAATGATTGATAATACATTACGCATGCAAATGATCATGCAAATTTGAAGTCTCCAAGTGATAATGTTAAATAGTAATATGAGACTCTTTAAGAATCTTTGTATCATGTCAATAAAATAAGCGCACAGATATAAAACTATGCTTTTCTCATTAGAATAACAGATTGGTGGAATTGAGCCGAACTTTGAATAGCTGATTTGAAGTTTCAAGTAGATGCTGTCAAGAATCATAGACATCACTATCTTGTGGATAACTGAGTCCATAATACATACATGCACACATATTTGCATGCATACACACATAAACATATACTTATTGACATGCATACGCATATGTATATCCCTATATAAATGGAGGTTTTGCAGTCCTGATTCAAATATTTTGATGTATAATGTTTGACCTGGATTAACTGCTTTGGCTGAGAGATCATAAAAAAATATCCTCTGTGTGAAATAAATGATTTTTTGCAAGGTCCTACAGGTTTATTGATGAGCACACACACACACATACATATATATATATATATATATATATATATATATATCTATATATATATATATATATACCTATCCCTCCCGTCTCCCCCTCTTTCTCTTTCTGCGCCCCCCCTCTCTCTCTCTGAATGTGACTGTGTTTGATAAGTTCATTGCAAATATCCCTGAATTTATTTTCGGAGGCAATATTCACAAAAAATTGTTAGCAAAACAGGCTTGCTGGATTGTATATTTTTGCTCACACAACATTTGTTATCAGTATCAGCCTTCGAGCATCTGTCAAGATTTGCCACAACTCACTATCATGAGCGTTGCAGAGCCAGCATTATCTGATTTTTTTTAGCTTGCCATGCCATCTTACTTCCGGTGAGTCACAATTTCGTATATGATCTCTTGTGATGCATGATGTCCAATGGTTGTCTGACATTCTTGCAACATATCAAGCCTATTGGCATTTAATTCATTTAAATAGCACCGATGATAAACTAGACTCCAGTTTGTAATATTCTGTGATGTTGATCAGGAATTTCTTATATGCACGGTGCATGGTTCTCAATTTGAGGAGCAATCTTTTTTCTATCGGTTCCATATCTCTGCTCTATAGGTGACTATCAGAAGGATGCCTTGGTTGTAGACCACTCTTTCGAGGACGTGGGATGTTCTGTCTTTGGGAATCAAGCTTGCTGTACCAAAAGCTTGCCAGCATGATGTGATTATTCTGTTGAGTTTTTCTCCTTTTGAAGATTTTATAAAGATCAGTCGATCGAGATAAATATAGTGGTCTACTTCCTTCAGCTCTCAATTTTGATCGTTGTGTCTTCAGCCTCAACGTGTTTGTTGTAAGTGACCTTTGTTTTGCTGAATTTATTGGTTGTCTAAGTGTTGCACCAAATTTAGCCGATACGTATTTCTGTCGCACTCTATGAGCGCTGGGCTAATAAATGATCTGACTCACGGATATAGGTAGAAAAGGGAAAATATCCTAAATAAATCAAGAGAAATCAGTGGATAGAAATGTTGCTTCTACTATGCTGAGACAAACTACTCATTTCTGTGACAAAAATGGAGTGATTTATTCCATAATGTGATGCAATACGTGATACATGATAACCATTAATTCTATGTTCTTGAAAAAGTTATGAAGTGCACTGTTTTCACATATTTCTATGTCCATGAATTATTTTGATGGATAGGATATCTTGTTTTCTATTTTATTTCATTTTTCTGTGTGTGTGCTTTTTTAAACACTCTCAAATATCCGTTCAGAGCTTGTCTGGCGTTTGGAGTCTCGAAATGTTTTCGACGGTGTCGTTCAAGTTCATTTTTTGGCTTCTACCCGGAAAACTTTTTCATTGTGTCTGGATTGGATATTTTTCTTTACGTCGCATTTTAACATTAATTTGATTATATGATCCTGTCACGTCAGTAGAAACAATATGCTCTTTAATTACTGTCAACGGAGAAAGTGTCTAACAGAAAAAAATTATTGATCTTTAATAAATTGTTCATTGTCGCTCTTAAATGCATCACTGAAAAGAAATATAGTAGAACGTAACTTTCTATGAAAGATAACCCTGTAAGATGATTAGTATAACAATATACGTGCTATGTTTAGCCAAAACATTTTACTTTGTTAGATTTTGGGGAGTGTGAGCTCTTAACGAATGAGTGTGCTAACATTGAGATAAGTGTTGTGTTTCCAGAGAAAGCAACTAAGAAAAGATTGTAAGTTGAAATCAAAACACATTATTAGTCCAAGAAGACGGAGTGAAGGAAGGTAGTGATCACATGAATGATAACAAAAGGACCATGGGTAATTAAAACCAGGATGGGAAGATTCAAGAAATGGAAACTTGATGATATCAAAGAAGGAAAAGAAGAAGAAGAAGAAATTGAAATCTTTGTGTGTTTGGCATTTTGAAATTCATCAAATGGTAAGAAATGAAAATGATCTGCAATCCAAGTCAAGTTCATACGTGATGCAGCAACATTCGATGAGTCGGCATGATGGTTAGCCATTTATGTACAACCCTGAAATAAGTGAGTAGATATTCTGCATCAATATCCAAACAACCACAGCTCTATTAAGTTACCGCTTACGTAGACTGTTATCATAATCATTCTTATTTTGCATGCTACTGTTTGTCGTCCTGTTTTCCTGACGTCTCTATAACATCTGGCAGTCTTTTAAAATATAATTTCTAATAATGAAATATGGATCAGATGATGTATTCTAAATACAATGTTAGATGCTGCTGTCTGGGAAACAAATTAGATGAAATCTTAGTATCAAAACATTATAGGAATAGAGCGTAATTCATCGTGCAGGAACAGCAGTTCATCATAAATGTTCTGACCTCTATATGAAATCCAAGAAATCAAATAAAATATTGTGATCAAAGCAAGAAAGATAAAACGCGTATGGGAAAAGTTCATAAAAAAACGACAATCCTTCATCAGAAAAATGCAGAACACAAAGATCACCTCGAAATTACGGTTGATTATACAAAGACCATATCTTTAATATAAGGAAAACATAATTGATTCCGTTAGAACAAATAAGCCAAAGAAAACATTCCAACTTTCCATTTGTACTTATTTATCACATTAATGATACTTATTAGGTTACTCAACCCCAATGATTTCCCTTCATCACCAAAATTGCACTTACTGAACTGGTACATATCGTGGGGAAAAGATCGTGTACAGAAAACAGAAATATCATTTAATTATATTGAGTGACACGATTGAAGACTAACCAATCACTGGGGATATATCGTATCATATTTGATTAAAATAATTCCTTTTTTATTTTTTTGTAAGTCTGCCTGCTTGTATGGAGAGGTTCCTTACACTCTGACCGTTTTTTTTTTATGTTATTAGTAAACTGCCCCGATGAAATCTCGAGGATTGTGATTTCGTCTAAAGGCATGCTCACTCTCTGTCTTTAGAAGTTTTCCATCCCTAGTAAATAGGTTGGAGTGTACTCAATTAGCTTTTGGATACGCAGGTGACTTTGTTCAAGTGTGACAGATGAGTTAACTGTTTTTCGGCTGAGTGGTAAGAAAGGAAATCGTATACTTTTATAATATCATCATCATCGTCGACACTGAACCAATACTCTCTGAATACGTCTCGTTCATGCAATCTCATAATTTACTGGCTACAGTTTTGTTCGGGAGGCACATTGTGTGCCATAATATCCATAAGTTGTCCGACGGTCCTGCAACCTTTGAGTTTTCAAATGGATTTTATGACATATCTCACTCCTGTTTTTAATATAGTGCGCTGTTTTGTGATATCTCCATATCATGTTGATCCTGATTCTTTGATGTGCACGTTGCATGGTTCTAAGGTAGAAGGGTCAGTCATTTTTTATTTTAAATACTAATACCTATGTCAATCAACTTTATACGATGGTTGATTTAAAAAGCCTCCCCATGAGTAAAAAGTTGGTATTTACTAGAGTAAAACAAATGTCATGTGCAATAGACCTGTTGTGGACAAAGACACAACGATATAAATCGAAAGCGTAGTGGAACACCACATCTACTTCGGACACAAATCTCCATGAAACCATCCAAAGAAAGAAGAAATGAAAAGAAGAATAACTCTAGGTTGGCAAGCTCTCGATTAGGCAAGCTCAATCTTCAAGAACAATAAAAATCCCCAGGCTTACTGGCACCTAATTAGACGGTTTGGCTCAATACAACATCAAACTCATCCGAACGTTTTATTCTTTTAGTTGATAATTTGTGATAAAATTGACGGGCTGTCTTTCTCTGTTTCAAATCTTTAATCGGTGTCTTACTAGCCGTCAGCATTAGGTCTCGTTTCATTAATAAGTCCATTTAGCTACGACTTCTAATGGCGGAAGAAAAGAAAAATGAAAGGAAGGATAATAGAGAAGGTATAAACAATGAAGAGTATGAAGCAAAGAGAGAGAGAGAGCAGGTAGATCAGCGGGAAGCGTCGTCGTCGATGTAGGGAGGAAAGAATAAGAGTAGCATTGAGGGGAAACAGAGTGATAGAATGACGACAATATCACAGTTTTGTGTCCATTCATCTATTTCAACTTGCAAAGAGAAAGAGAGAGTGGAGAGATAGATAGATAGATAGAGAGAGAGAGAGAGAAAGAGAGAGAGAGAGAGGGAGAGAGAGACCCCAAGTCGAGAAGACACTTCATGAAACATATTATACAATGGGAAAACATTGTGCAAATATGTTTCCATCCATAAATCTAGTGTTCACCCCATAAGCTTAAAAAACATTGGGACAGGAGAAGAGTAAAAAAAAAAAAAAAAACACGTGACACAAAAAGAAGAGAGAACAAGATGAACTAAATTTGCCAAGAAATGGGGATGAAAAGATGTATGAAAACAACTGATAAAATTAATGATGAAATCGAGTTGAAATATTGAAATACCAAAAGAGAAAGCCCAAACAGGCACACGTGAGAGTAAGAAAATAAAGGATACAAATCGAACTCACTTTTCATATTATTCCTTATCACGACTTAAAAAATACTGAGCAACAGGAAACCTCTACACACAGCTGTCAGCCCTCAACAAAGCCCAATGAATCAATCGATGTCTCTATCGAATATATCTTTTCGTAGCAATGCATTATATATCAGCTACCGGGATGACATAGCACTGACCCCTCAGAGAGAGAAAATGATACCTAAATGCATACACAACACATATATTTCAACTTCACATTTTTACTTATCTTATGGAGCTCCGAGAATATTACTTACTTATCTTTCAAATAATTATTCATGACAAGCTATCCCTAGGTAAAATTATACTAAAACGAATTTCATGCTATTGTAATATGATTTAGGATGAATAGGATTTTTTCTTCTCAAAATTGAGCGTTATCATTGCCTTCCTGAATGTCACATAGACTCATAGAGATGAAATTTTGTTCAGTAAAATGTGTTTCAACTTTGAAGGAGAGTCTCATATTCAACACTTAAATACGGAAAATATGTGTATGATATTTAGATCATTTTTCATGTCTTTTTTCCCCCTAAAAAAGGAGATAGAAAATTCGAATTAAGCCCTTGCGAGGGAGGAGATTATGTTGAGAAATCAATACTCTTCTTGTAAAAAAAATTTGACTTTTCAATCAACCAATGGCTCATTGTCTGTCTTTTTATATATCCATCTGTCTCTCTCTCTCGCTCTCTCTCTCTCTCTCTGTGTATATGTATATATATATATATATATATATATATATATATATATATATATATATATATATAGATATATAGATAGATAGATAGATAGATAGATGAGTGTGTGGGGTATCTGTGCAATGTGTGTATTTATACAAGAATGTTTCTCTGTATAACAATTCACACTTATAAGTTTTCATAACAAATCCATGCATATACACAAAAATATATGGTGTACAAACATCATGCGCTTTAGTTTGGTATCTACTGTATGAACACTGGCTCACTGGATGGAAACCAATTCGCGCCATGTTTTGCCATTGTATGCTATGTTTCTTGAAGTATCTGCTCGACTGATTCAGATCTGTTTGCACTTACGATGCTGGGTCGATTTTGACGATTAATTTGGTCTAACGACCTACCCAACTCATTCAGTCGAGTATAAACCATTGGCCGTCTGTTTGTATAGACTTGATTTATGATTAACTACAGAAAATCAGGTTCGAGCAAATAGTTATATTTGCTATGCAATGATATATATTTCTTTATCTGGATAAGTAACGGCAAATTAATTATGAATAACAGTGAGTGAGAGTTGTAATTAACCGAACCGTTATTTACTCAAATTAGATAACTCTATCTCGACTAATGGGGATCGAACAGACTATAATGGAAGATGAGTTCTCTGATTACTTCCAGATGGTTGGCGTATTAGCAGCTTGAAAGGCAGAATGCAAATAAACAGGTTTGGAGCACAGATATCCAGAGTTATTGCAGTTTGTGAACATTTGGAAACATGCTAAAAAACATATACGTAGGCATACGTATTGTCCCTAAAAAACTGAGAATAATTCAACGTTCATAGGGAAAGATTATGAACAATATTTCATGGATAGATCACAAGACAGTGGATTATACTGAGAAAAAAAAAAAGAAGTGAGAGTTATATTAGCAACAGAAAAAATATCGTCGGTCATGTTGCAGGAAAGTTAGACTGCCACCAGAAAGCTCAACTTACTACGTAGATCCACAATAATCATATATGAAATTATGTCCGTCAAAAACAGATGAAGGTACGCACTAGACAAGTTGAGAGAACACCGACTCCACCACACCAATGATAGAGGTGTCTGATGAATGCTGAGGAACGTCTTTATCTGACAACAGATGTTAAAAGACAGATCATGATATTTAACGTAGACACACATTCCTTAGCTTTGGAGCTCTAATATTGATATGGATTATTTTAATTCCGACAATATGGAACTGAAATGACAATATTAGAAGACTTGCAAAAACTAATTCCTTCGCAAGTCTTCTGATGATATATATATATATATATATATATATATATATATATATATATATATATATATACATATATATATATATATATATATATATATATATATATATATATATATATATATATATAAACAAAGCGGGTGCTACATGTTTTCAGTATGAGTTATGTCCCTTTAATTAATAGTTGGAGTTAGCATGTTGAAGGAAAAAATGAAAAAAAAATCAAACAAAAGTTGAAAGTGAAGGGGGCCGCATATTTACACGGATACAGGAGCTACAATCATCATCATCATCATCATCATCATCATCATCATCATCATCATCATCATCCTTTCGACGACTGTGATGTCCTAGACTATCCCAAAGATTTGCCATACCCCTCTTTCGTGGGCATTTTTGAGCCAATACTTTCTGAATTTATCCAGTTTGTCACCCCATCTTCCCAACTTGTGAGTAGTTATGCCCAGCAGTCATCTTTCTTCCTTGCGATATGACCAGCCAGTTACCAATTTTCAACAGTTTCTATAATATCTTTGACTCTAATTTTCCTCTTGGAAAATCCAATTAACAAAATATATATCCTGAAATCGGTGGTATCTGCGTGAAAAAACAAATTAAGAACAAAAGAATATCGAAGCAAACAGAATGACAGGCTTCTTTCAAAGTGAATAACAAACAAAAGCAACATTTTCTTTCAGTTGATGAATTTCGTTTATATCACTTAATAGGGACTTTGAACATTTTTCGTGAAAGAAACGTGTCGTTGTGAAATACAGATGAATGGAAATCGAATTCCTTTCTTCAGCCGACGTAAATACTTTATTTTTATATATGAACTTCTCCACGAAGATATTCTTTACTGATTTAGTTAAAATATCCAGAAAAATCAACAAGATTTTATAGGCTTTTCTGAAAGACCTTTCAGTTCAACTTCGTAAGGTATGCTATCAAACTGACACGTGTATCAACTCTATGACACGCAAACAGGCATGCATAAAACACACACACATATTTGCATATATATTGATAGATACAGAGAGAGAGAGAGAAAGAGAGAGAGAGAGAGAGAGGGACAGGATGGGACAGAGCAAGAAACATATATATATAAACTTATATATTTTTCATTGAAAAAAATCAACGTCTTTCGATGGTTCCCTGTGATTTTCATATAAGTTTTCCCAGCTTTCGAATGGTATTCATTATCAGAAGTTGAAAGAAGTTAAACTTTCAAAATCTATTGTGTTCCTCCAGGCATTCAAATTGGGCATTAATTTTATCTCGAGTCTGTTCATCTTTAATCCTACTGTGAAGGATATCCCTATTCAGACTAACCTATATATTTTAGAATGTGTATCAATGTATGAGAAAAACATTCATACACAAAGGCAAAGGCATAAACATATGTATATATACATATATACGGAGACGAATATACACGCACAACAATATATATATATATATATATATATATATATATATATATATATATATATATATATATATATATAAATTTATGGTAGTTTCATTGAGTAATATCGACATTTGTTTCTGAATCTCTCGAGTTTTCGAATGGTAAACGTAGTAAACTCACCAAAAATTGAGCCAACAAAGATATTGATACGATGCAATGAGACCAATATAAAAGAAAAACTACCGTCATAGATACAAAATGAATATATATTTATATGGTTGCAGGACGATGAATACATTCATACATGGACATGAAAACACAGCACACAACCATGCAGATGTACACATACACACACACACACAAAAAAAAAGGCAAAAAACGCACACATAACGGTGTCTTTGATGGATCGGGGCAGACAGCAAATCGTAAGAACAGATGAATGAAACGGAACAACAGCCTGGAAAGGGAAAAAAAATAATCGGATTCATGGCATCGATATGATCCAAGATGGAATGTATGCAATATATGAACATATGACAAGATCTGTAATGATTTGTGCAGATATAGATGCGATTGTATTTGGAAACGTGTATCTTACGATTTCCAAATACGTAAGCGATACGCAAATAGCCTCAACAGTATATCTGATTGAGGTATGACAGAAATAGGTTAATGAATGTAAAAAAAGGAAAAAGAAAAAAAAAACTTTTAGGCGGAGTATATCGAGGAGGAAAAGTTTGAGATTTTCACTTTTATCTTTTTGGCGTACCAATGACAGATTCTGTGCAAAAACACGAAACTCCGTATTACAAGTTCATTTCAAATGCAAACAAATATGCCTGTAGAGGCTGGGAATGTGCTTTCCAGAGGACAAAGACATTTGGTTCATGAAATAAAAAGTATCAAGCGCCTCCTGGCTGAATGCTGTAAAAATTCCGACATCAATGCAATTAGTAATGTACTCTCATGAAAATGTAAGAACCTTTAGTGCATTCCAAAATCTAACAAGGCAATGTTTATGCAGGAGGGGATTACATTTCATTTGCTTGTGACACATCCACGCCCTATGTGATATCTTATCCTGGTAACACCAGAAAGCCCGTATTTTTGCAATGATTAGCGAAGACTCACTTATGGTGAAGCACCGGCAAAACATGGTTCATGTGGGAAAATCTTTCTTATCTCCCAGTTGCTTTCACATATCTACTTAAAAGAAAAAAATACTTGCAGATATTCTGGAACCAATAAGAGAAATCAGATATTAGATTTGTCGCCAAAATGTAGTGTTGAATTCAAGTTACGGCTGTGTTGTCGTGTCCTACATTTGAAACCAATAATGTTGTATTGCAGATATGTAATTCAAAACCCTAATATCCCAGCATAGTACACCTTCTTCATTTTGCAGGTATCTCCATACAAATTAGGAACTAAATATTGATCATATTCTTTCATAAATAACTATGACATCCTCGTAGATTCTTTGCTCGTCTTTGACGGAGATCCAGCCTAAAAGAACATGCTTTGGAGATTCCTACACTGAAAAAAGATGTCTGTGGGTAACCCAAAAAACTTATGCAGTGCTTGTCACAGCTCAATGTTTTTTTTTTATCTTCACCATATATGTTTGATGGGCCTCACACTGTACCAATTGTGCCCCATATTGTCGTAGTTAGATAAGTTGGAAGGCAAATAGACGCTAAAATCTTTGGCTTTAGTGGCTCATTCAAAGTGACATAATAAAGTATGTCTGATCCTGGGGATACAGGTACCGGGGAGCACCTTTCCATTCAGTAAAATAACGATGGTCGAAGGTATCCCTGACACTTTTGTGGCAGTGGTTTCAGGGAGCAAGCTAGCTGCACTCACACACGTTGCTTTCCATACTGAATTAATTTTATGTCACATTTTTCCATCGTTAGTAGACAAACAAATGCCCTAATCCTGTTGAGTTACTTCCCTTTGAATGGCTCAATTACCTTACGATACCACTAAAAATATTACAATGGCCGTGTAACTTTTTGAATGAGTTCCTCTGTCTACTTTTTTAGAAAGTATCTGGTTAGTACAACTTTGATTGTATATACATTTTGCTTTGAAAACATCAAACCTTTTTTTAATATCACCAGAAACCTTTACAAAACTTCGAGGGTATTCGTCAACCAATCAGATGAAGTTTACTACACATATTTGAACATGCACTCTTATATGAAGTTGTCCACTCAGCAGTAAGACGCCACTGAGTTGACGTGTCCAACGTGCATGCATTTACAATGACCAAGCCTTTCCATTCTGCATGGCTCGTTGGGTAATGTTTGGTAAAACATCCTGATCTGTTTGGCTCCACGTCACTTCTAGCTGTTCACCATTGAAAGGAAATTATTTCAGAATAAGGAAAATGCTACGAGGCAAATAATCGCGATCCCGATGGATGGTTTCAAAGACAGTTTTTAAAATTTGAAGAGAAGTTGGGATAGATTTGTGAGGTCCTAAGGGGGGGTACTTTGAAATAGATTTAATTGTCATTGTTGTCGATGAGTTATATTTTAGTGTAAATGAAATTGCTTGATACTACTCGGAAAGGCCTCGCTTGTCACTTACCCAAATTAAGTCTTCTCTGTTAACGGCTAACCCGTTCTCTACATCTGGTCGAAAATCTCATATAGACTTTTTCTCATTTTTGAAATCTTCGGAGACTTGATCCTTGAGAACCAGAGCTGTTCTCAGGCTTCTGCTCATTTGGACACGTTGCGTCATGAATCGTCTGAACTGTCCAATTACGTTTATTCTGCTGAGGATTCACGCATTGGAAAATTTAGATTCGGCTTGGTATGTAAGAGAATAGAAAGCGTTGCTGAGGTTTCTAATATTTCCTTCTTTCTTTTTTTTTTGCCTAGGGTCTTCCTGGATAAGTCTATTGATATTCCTGTTTTGTATTCTATTCGAGAAACAAAGCTGATTGCTTATAGGTTCTATTCATCATCATCATCATCATCATCATCATCATCATCATCAACCTTTTAACATCCGTCATTGGACAAAGACTTTCCCCAGGATTTGCCACGCTTTTCTATCATGGGCGTTGCGGAGCCAGTACTTCCTGAACTTATCTAGCTCCCCTCTCCATCTAATATTCTGTCGGGCTCGGTTGCACATGATATCTCGAGGGATCCATGTCGTGAGTCGTGATGTCCATCGGTTGTCTGCGATTCTTGCAACATGGCCAGCCAACCGCAATTTGAGATTTTTGATGGATTCTATGATGTCCCTGATTCTTGCCTTCTCTTGGATGTACTGTGATCTCTCTAGTGAGGCCCAGCATTATTCTTTCATGTGCATGTTTCATGGTTCTCAATTTACAGGTCTGTCTCTATGTTAGGTTTCACGTTTCGGCTCCATAAGTGACTATTGGGAGGATGCATTGGTTATACACCCTTCTCTTTAGGATTGATGGGATCTTCTTATTTTTGAAGGTTGAGCTAGCTTTGCCAAAGGCTTACCATCCTAGTGAGATTCTTCGCTTGATTTCTCTTCTTTCGAGGGTCTCATAGAGATTCGTTATCCTAGGTAGACGTAGTGGTGTACTTCCTACTTTTCTATGTCCTCGATTTTGATCTTATTGTTTTTATCCCCGATGTGGTTGTTACACAAGATTTTTGTCTTGCTGAAGTTCATGCGTAGGCCGTCTTTCTTGCTGTCTTCATTTAGTTCATCCATCATTAGATGGAGGTCGTGTAGGTTCTCTACGAAAAGGGCAATGTTGTCTGTAAATACTGAGTCGAATGCCTTTTTGAAGTCGATAAATCCTGCGAGTGGTTGTTTATACTCAGCTACTTTTTCTTTCAGCTGGTTTATCGAATGCGGGTGGTTCATGGTCGAGTAGCTTCTTCTAAAGCCAGCTTGTTTACGTGGCTGGTTTTCATCGACTGTTTTTGCGATTCAGTTGGTGATGATCTTTGTGAAAAGTTTATATACACTGTTGAGTAAGCTTATAGGCTTATAGTTGTTGAGGTCTTTTGTTTTTTTTTTATAGAAGCATTATGATAGCAGTGTTCCAATCGTCTTGGACTTTACTGTGTTTTAGACACAAGTTGAGGAGGACAGTCAGTTTCCTAGTGATGATTTTACCCACTTTTCGGAAGTAGGTTGATGGTGATGTTGTCTGGTCCTGGGGCTGTTCTTTTTTTCGTCTGTTTAATGTCTTCTTTCACCTGCCACGGGGTTACTTTTGGGAAGTCCTCGAGTTGATTGCTCACGTTTTGCGTATCTTGCTCATTGTTTTGTAGTCCTAGTTTGGACGAATTAAGTTTTTGGTAGAATTCTTTTGCACGTTTGACAATCTTGTCTCTGTCTGTTGTGAGGTTTCCATTACCCTTGCTGAATTTGTCAGTAGAATCTGATAGCCTGAATTTTGTTTCAGTATCTGAAACTAACGTATAGTGTTTTTGATATGCCTCATCAAACAAATATTCGGGACCTAAATGGAATGTTCAAAAAGACTGTTTTTGGCACATAAGTACTCCCCATAACTTTGAATAGGAGTCCACAACGATAATAATTTTTAAAAGCCCTGCGTGAGCAATATCGATTTGATCAACAAGGAATATTGGTTTCGGGTCAAAGCCTCACTTTCACTTGAAGGGGTGCATGTTTGTCCATTTATAACCGAGCGACATAACGTTTCAAAACATAATTCTATGAAACAGTGTTATCCGTGAATTAGTTTTTTTTATACCAGAGATTACAATTTTCTGTTTTAAAAATACATGAATAAAAGGGACACATTCATAAAAAAGCAAAATATTTTCTTGAATCAACATTGGTATCAATCCCTGTGATTGTTTATCATCCCTATAATCTGAATTTTTTAATTTACTAGCATTGATAAGAAATAAATAGAAGCATTGCATAAACGTTGTGAATTCGCTTTTTATATGAGAACTTCTCGTTTGTTGGTATAAATAAATTTTATATCGATTGCGACAGATCAGCAAAGACCATTTTAACGAAATACAGTTAATCCAGTGTCCCATGTTCATGAACAACTACAATCACTGTGCAACCTTGCAAGCACCTTATAATGCTTTGAAAATGGATACAAGTGTTAAACAAAACCTCATTTGATTCTGTTGTAGACACTCATTAATCATATTCACAAAAAAGTAGGATCTAAGTGCGCCAAATCCATTCATATGATGGAATTCAGTATCTACGCCCCTGCTAATGAAAAAAGGATCAGTGCCCTGAAAGTTTTGTGTCAGATTATCGATACGTTAGAATTCAGTGAGTACACATATCAGTAATTTCAAAGATATATTTTATTCAACAATTATCTCTCTTCCAACTTAAATTCGTTCTTTGTCCTTGTATATTGAATAATAATCACATATATTGAACATCAAATAATGGGTGGATTAGAATAGTATCCATTATAATTTGAGTTTTGGGGTGCAAACTTACTGATTCATCCTCGTATGAATATGCTATAAAAATATACAATCAATCTATCTACGTATCCGTCTATCTATGAATATATATATATATATATATATATATATATATATATATATATATATATATATATATATATATATATATATATATATATATATGCAGGTGTGTGTGTGTGTTTATATTTATTTATATATATATATATATATATATATATATATATATATATATATATATATATATATATATAATACGGACCAAAAGAGCAGAAATAAAATTTGAGGACCTAAATTAGCCATATAAGTATACAAAGTTATGTTCCCAAAAGCATATTTAACTACCAAACAACGTTTCGAATAAGGTGAAACCCGATTATTTTTCGGGTGTCATGAGGACAAAATATCATAGAATGCTACTCACTACTTTAGCTTGTTCTCACAGTAAACATGTTGTCAGTTAGATTGAAATTGATGATAACGAATTTATTTTTCATTTGTGTTTTCAGTATTTTGTTGATTATGTAATAAAACGCTAACTTCCCCCATAAATGTAACTATAATGAAGGCTTAAACTGATTTTTAAAAGAAATATATCATCAGGTAAACTCTGAATCATCATAAAACAAATGCCAATTATGAATCAAAAAATTGTAATATTGATGAAAAAACCTCAGATGATAGTGAAAGTATTCCAATTTTCTTTGTCATGTGATTTATAATAAAGGCTATTTAATCGATTTCTTGCGTCAAATAAGTTTCATTTGGCTGAGGATATCAAACAAAGCATATTGTAAAGGGAAATATTTTGAAACTCAGTGAATAATGAAAAATAACAATATTTACACATTATTAGAATGTATCGTATGAGATTCATATATCTCTTAAAAATGCATCTCCATCAGTTTTTTTTCTTTTGTAGAAAATGTAGTAATATATCCTTGCATTACCTAATGGAATTCAGCCTTTCACAGACTGTCATTGGACATAAACATTCCAAAGGATTCTCCCGAACTCTTTTTCGTGGGATCATTGATCCAATACATTCTAAACTTGTCTATTCTATCACACACTTTTATATTTTTCCAACCAGTTTTGAAAATGATCTCATTGGTTCCATATTGTAAGCCGTGATTGTCTGACATTCTTGCAAATTACCAGTCCATTGCAATTCGAATTTCCTGATGGATTCATGATATCCCATGACTCCTGTTTTCTCTAATATACTGCTATGTCTTGTCAACTCTCTGTCGGTGAGATTAAGCATGAACCCCTTATTTGCACGTTACGTAGTTCTCAGTTTGAGGGTCAATCTTCTGCTTAAGCTCTATGTTTGTGTCTATTTTAATTTGGTGGTTATGGATATTTGAATTAATTCTTACTTTCAATGCTGTTCACGAATGGATTTTTGCTTGGTTAAATCGAACAATCATAATGCTGACACATCTCTTGACGTATATTTTTATAGATCAATACTAAATATGAACAATAAACAAGACGAAAAATAACCAAGGCATAAACGAGAATTATCTGTTAGACAGTATAATTTCGTTCGTTTGTAAAATAACAGTCTGATACATATGTACTTGTTTGGGAAGAAATGATTTTCGTTTCTCCCAAATTTGGTCTACAGGTGGGATTGAATTATTATTTCTCAATAATATACTGTAACGGTGAGCAGAGTCTGCCTTCAACCATTCTAGGGTTAAAATGTTGCCGAAAATATTCCCTGGCTACCACTTCGAAGAATGTATCCTTTATTTATATCAAAGAAAAAAAAACACTAAGAAAAAACGTATTGCTCTGAATATATCTGTATATGTTATTCCACTGGGATCTTACGGAGAAAAATGGATCTGACCAACTATCGTATTGATATAATCACGAAAATCCTTGATTTGGTCACAGGGTGAACCAAGACCTTCCTGGCCGAGATTATACACAGCAAAATGGAAACCTGTTCATCTGGTCACAAACGAAATTTCAAAATGAATGATAAACAAACAAAACACAGTAGTTATTATTACTTGCTTTGGTTCTAATTGGATCCCCATAAACTACTATGTGAAATAAGATATTTTAAAAAATGGTTCAGAACGTAAGTATCATGGCAATCACAAGCCAGCTAATCTTGCTAGCATTTCTTTGAACCAATCGTCATTGAATTTCTGAATATTGATGATATTCTAAGTAATCATAAGAAGAAACACATATCAGGACGCATGTCGTATAAAAATGATCAGCCAGCCAATCTTGCTGGCTATTGTCAGAAATCTCGATCCTAGACAGACTTTCCAGTATAGATTGGCTGATTCCTTTTCATGCTAAGGTAATTCTTACTCTTGTAATAAGCAATAAGATCTCTTCAGTTTGCTATCTGACACACTTGACTCCTCTTTTTGAGTGTTGAAACTTGAATGAAAATCACATTCCGCCTCTCTCTACAACCTTGACACCCTTCTCAGTAATGGAGTTAATCATTCTCTCCTAAAAATGCAAAGAGGCGAAAAAAAATATAAATTCTAAATCGAAATATATCAGTGAGCTGAGATTACCAAGTTGATTGAATGGAAAAAATGGAAGGCAAAAATCGTATTGCTATGATCGGCAAGCTAAACCTACCAGCTATTAGTTTTTTAGATCATAATGGGATTTCCTGCTGTAATGTGTTAGATAAAAAAATTACTATTGTAATCGGAATTATGAAACAATGGACTTAGATGTTAGTTATAGAACAATGATCAGCCAGCTTCTTTTGTCGGCAGTTGTTAATTCAATCCTCATTGGACTGCCCTCTATCAATGTTCTGACACAGAACTTCAATGTTGATAAATAATGCAAAAGAATGGAGCCGGCTTCACCTCCTATAAAAACAATCAAAAAGCTGCTAAGCTAGCTGTTAGTCATTAGTGAGTCTTTGTTGGATATCCAACTATAGCTTGTCTGATTCGAAGTAAGTAAGCATACGAAAATGAAACGTTGCATACTTTACAGAGCAAAAATTAGGGAACTACTGTAGCTGGTCATTAGTTAAATCTTCATCTTCCTGTATAGATGGTCGCATCCGAATTTGTGCTCGTTTATCGTTTATATACTTTCATTTTTATATACTGATCAGTATGACTTTTGATCTGTGTTTCAATTAAAGTTAAAACATTCCCTGATAAAAGTACCTCCTACCAACCATTGAAAAATATGAACCTTTCAGATCATCGTTTTCCTCTCAAAAATCCTAATACTTGTAGGAATATGTTCATGGGTATCAACTAGACCCCTCTAATTGTAAACAGTCTGATTTCCTTGATTTACTATTTGTAAAAAGCGATTCTTCCACTTAGTTGCAAAAGTTTGCTGGATAAGGACTTTCTATCCTCTCCTCCAACGAATGCTCTCTTCTGGATCTAGTATTTAGAAAAATGAAAACCTACTAATCTGAATATATCTGTGATTGCTTGCCATGGAAATAAACAAAGTAATCGATGAATAAGTACATAATATGATGAGGAAATTAGACGTGAGTGCAAGTTCTATCGCAATCATAAACAAAACAATATATTCTGAACTTGTTTTGTCCGTTACATCATTTCATTTTTGCGTTTCAAGTTTTCTTATATGATCTCTGGGGATCCAAATTGTCAGCCGTCATGTCAAGTGGTTTTATGAAATTCCTGCATTTATTAAGAATTCTGTTGAATCTCAGATTTTTGTTACTTGCAATGCTCTTTTGTGATTCATACGAGGGATGTTGAGCACAATCATGTTTCTCGTACGTTGTATGGTTCCCGGTTTTTGGTCAATATTTCGGTTAGAATCCATGTTCCAGCTCTATTGATGTCGATCAAGAAAATGCACTGGTTTTTCCGCCACCATTTTTGGACAAATGAGAATATTATGTTTTGAAAGTTGAATTTGCTGACATAGGATGATTATTTTTCTTTTGTAGACTTTATGGAGATTCGTCATAACAATATTGAGGGAAAAAACAATTAAGATGCACACAATACAGTGATGATCAACCAGCTGACCTTCCTGTCATTTGTTAAAAAAATTGATCCTTATGCGTCACTATTCAACAACATCCTCAAAAAGCTTCCTAATAAAAATGTTTTCTAAACACAGACTGAATGTATGGACATTTTGATTGAAATAAATTCACTTTTTTTCCTAAAAAAATGTTCCATACAAGTTCAAATGTATCTGTGAAATTGTGTAACAGGTATGAAGTAGATTTGATACAAGTTACCAACGACTCAATTCCACCAAACAATCAAATTGAACACGCATAGGCCAGAATTTACAGAACGAAAAAACAGAAGATAATCTATTCCTGAAGGATATTCTGAGGGATAACACAATTATGACCAGAAAACCAAAACTACATGTTCTGAACAAAAATGAGGGATCGCCGCAATTTTAGCAAAATTCATGTTGCAGAAGAAATGTTAAAAGCTGGATTATTACCTAGCAGAAGAAGATATTGTACCTCAGGTTAAAAATAGTAATCAGTTTAAAAGAATGTAATGACATGGTAGGAGGAAATAAAAATCCTCGACAAGCAAAATTTCTGATGGGATTTTCTCAAAAATCTGCATTTAATATGTAGTGTTCTGAACATTGTATGATTTCCTTATAAAATACAATAGGATATAGAAAAACTCTCATCTAACTAGATATATTTCTATTAAGAGCAAAAATTATCATCAAGATTATATCCAATTAAAAGCTAGCCAAATTACCTGTACTTTCATTGAAAACCAGATAATAAACATGCATTTAGACCTTTTTCTTCCTTAGTCTGTATCTTAAGCAGAATGTAAACATGTTTTTGCAATGAAGCCTTTTTCCCGTTTTCCTTGCTATTTCTCAAGGCACAACGAAATGATTTCGCAATTTGCACCTGGTTCTCGTTACCTGAGTTACTGAACCATCTCCCACAAAACAGCTTTTTTATATTGACGGAGAATATATTCTTTCTATTAACAGAAAATATGTTTAGACGTAATTTTGCGTTCGTTTCTAATTAGTCTTCTTGAAATATGGAAAAATACTTTCACTTCAAACGACGTCCAATTTCACAAATTATTAATATTACGATGAACATACACGAGCACGTACGAAAATTTAAGTTCTTGCATCTCTCCGTCAGTCTTTCCATCTCTCACTCTCTCTCTCTCTCTCTCTCTATATATATATATATATATATATATATATGTGTGTGTGTGTGTGTGTGTTTTTGTCACACCACAATTGAGAATTTCTATTGAAGAATTTGCATACACCAAATGATAAATTCATTAACTGGGAAAATGCTCGATAATTAAAAAGAATTATTAACGGTATGATAAAAGAGGAAACGATCAAAATCAATTACGTAATGATGCAGGTATTAAATCATTTTAGACGAAAAAAAAGCACAAAAATACATCATTCGACTGAAAAACAAGTATAAGTTTGAAATTCGTGAAATTTGTGATTCTTCAGTCATCAAAATGAACGGCATTCCTATAAAGATCTTCTGCAAGCCAAAAATCCTTGAAGCATTGAAGCAATTATCATTTCTTTATATAGGAAATCTTTTGAATGTACTCTGACGCAAAACATCTGATGATGGTATATTGGGCTGAGTGTTCGGATGTTTGGATGATTGGATGTACGGTAGGCTCGGCAGTCCAATTGAGAAGAATGTGTCCAGGCTGCTTTTACAACATCATCATCATCATTCTTTTGGCGTCCACCGTTGGACATAAACATTCCCCAAGATACACCACAATTCTCTATCATAGCGTTGCGGGGCCAGTATTATCTGAAATTTTCTAGTTCATCTCTCTCTCTCTCTCTCTCTCTCTCTCTCTCTCTCTCTCTCTCTCTCTCTCTCTCTCTCTCTCTCTCTCTCTCTCTCTCTCTCATGTATTCTGTCGGCTTCGGTTCCGCTTGGGATCTCTGGCGACCCAAATTGTGAATCGTGATCTCCATCGGTTGTCTGCCATTCTAGCAACAAAATCTGCCCATTGCCATTTAACTTGTCTTTTATTAGATTCTATGATGTCTCAGACTCACGTTCCCTCCTTGATATATTGTAATGTCTTGTGGCCTCTCTGCGAATGGTTGAGCAGGATTTCCTCATGCACAAATTGCATGCTCCCCAGTTTGCAGGTCTGTCTCTTGGTTAGCTCCATAAGTAACTATTAGGAAAATGCATTGATTGTATACTCCTCTTTCAGGATTATTGGGATCGTCTGGTTTTTGAAAGTTGAGCTTGCTATGCCAAAAGCTTGACATCCTAGAGTTATTCTTTGCTTAGTCTCCTCTTCCTTTGAAGGTCCCATAGAGATTCGTTGTCCGAGTTAGATGTAGTGGTCTTCCTTCCCTAGTTTTGCGTGATCAATCTTGACAGTTCTGTTCTTGTTCTCAATGTGATTCTTTATTTGCAGGTCGACTTTTTTACTTTGTTCATTTACCTCATCTAGCATCAGTTATATAGGTCATGTAGGTTCTCTGCGAAAATAAAGAAAAATTTTGCCTGCAAATCCGAGGTTGCTTAGATATTCGCAGTCTATTTTAATTCCTCTGTTTTCCCAGTATAGGTTTCATAAGGACATCTTGAGGCAGACTGTAAAAAGTTTTGGTGTGTTGGTATCACCATGCCTTACTCCTTTTTGGAGCAGGGAGGGTTCATATGTAGCATGATTACGTATATAGGATCTACACTTTGTAGGGTGATGGCTTTCATGACCATGGGATTTTTACAGAGTCAAATGCCTTCTTGAAATCTTTAAATGCTACGGCAAATGGCATTTTGTCTTTTCTTGCCTTTACTTTCAGCAGATTGATTGAATTGAGATGGTCCATGGTCGAGTAATTTGTTCAAATTTAATCTGTTTTCTTGGTTGGTTTTCATCTTGTGTTTTAGCAATCCAGTTGGTGATGTGAAAGGATTATAGATGGAGGTGAGTAAGCTCATCCATGTGTAGTTGTTGAGGTCTTTCAGGTTCCGTTTTCTTCTGTAGAAGCATTATGATTGCAGTGTTCCAGTCATTCAGGACTTCACTCTGTTTTAGACACGAGTTGAATAGGATAGCTAGCTTTTTGTTGACGCTCTTACCAGCTTATTTTAGTAGATCGATGGTGATGTTATCCCGTCCACGGGCTCCCCCTTTCTTTGTTTGTTTGATAGCCTGCTTTGCTTCCCATGATGTGACTTCGGGGAGGTCCTCAAACGTCTTGTGTATTCTGGTCACTGTTTTGTTGGCATTGTTTTGGAAGATAGGAGTTCCTGGCAAAATTCCTGGGTGAATTCAACGATTCAGTCTCCGATCTTGTTATGTTTCTGTTTGCTTCGAATATGCTAATCATGTGTTTATGGCCTATACTCAGAGCTCTGCTCATGCTCTAAAATCCTGTTATTCGAATTGGTTTCGATGATGGCTGCTGTATACCATCTTTTGTCCTTTCTCAGTTTCTCCTTTATTGTTTTGTTTAGTTTGGTTTCATCTATTTTTGCCTTGTGGTTGTTGGTGGTTTGCGGTTCCTGCGCTCTTCAATAAGTTTCTTGGATTCTACTAAAATTTGAAAAAGGTCACTGTGTTTAAAGTTTATGTATATCGGAATCTTCTTATCGAAAGATTATTATTTTTGTTGTGGAGTTTGTTGATGTTTGTGCTGTTTTCGTCGGTAAATATATCAAATCTGTTTTTCATTTTTACATCAAATATATTCTCCAATTCTACTTTGAAGAGTTGGGTGAGTTCATTTGGTACGTTTAATTATTGCAGTATGGTGTTGAACATTTTTTCTGCGTTCTTTAGCGGTGTTCATTTGCATCTTACATCTTACCATTCTATGGTCACTTTACTTGGTTTAGAATTTGAATGTCATTGATCGTGTCGCTTTTGTCCGTCAGAATGTAGTCTATTTCGTCTTTAGTTTTTTAGCTAGGGCCCTTCAAAGTTTATTTTCCGTTGGGTTTCTTTTGTAACTACGCATTCATGATTTTGAAGTCGTTTGCTGTGTCAAAGTTAACAAGATCTTCACCTCTCTCGTTCTGTGTTCTGTATCCGAATTCTCCGATGCAGCGTTCGTTTCCTTTATTCGTTGTTCGTTGTGCGTTGAAATCTCCAATGATGACATTGAAGTATCTTTTGGTATCTTGTAATTGGAAGTTCAAATCATCATAAAAGTTGTTCATTTCTTCTCTGGTTGAATGTGGAGTAGGAGCGTAGACTTCGATTACATTTAGCTTGTACGTCTTTGAGAATTGTACGGCAATACAAGCTATGCGGGTCTGGGATAACTTTTCACTGATGAGCTATTTTGTCAGAGATGAAAAATGTGCCATTAAGCAAATTTTGATCTTTTGTCCCCCTCCACTCTCTCTCTCTCTCTCTCTCTCTCTCTCCGTATATATATATATATATATATATATTGGCAGAGCAGAAGAGAGGAAGAAAGTGTATGAGAGAGAAAGAGGGAGAGAGATGTATTTAGAGAATGAGGAAGGAGGGAAGAAGATATTTTATCCAATTCTTCGGGGTAATCATGTATTTAGTGGACAAGAGAGTACTTCTTGGAGATTTCGAGGGAATCTTTTAAATTTGAATTTTCAGCTGACTCACGTGGTTGTTTTCAAAGAGTTAACTCCATTCTACTGCTGATTTCCGTAATATACATATTTTTGCATATGTAGATTCCACCTTCACTTAACATCACTCGTTTGGAATAGGTGCCACCCTGTTCCTGAAAAATTGAAACACCTAAAATATCATATTTTGAAAAACAAATTCATTTTTGATTGGGGTAGAATTGGAATAATATGATGATTAGGAGCCAGCTCGGGGATATGAAGAAATGCAGATATTTTTTTCATTTTATTTTCTACAAAAGAGGAAATTTCATATCTCAATGACTTGAAAACATAGGTATCAGAGTTTTCCTTCATCATCATCGGTAGCCTTTTAGCGTCCGTCATCAGACAATGATCCCTCCAGACGTTTCTACCATGTACATCACCGAGCTAGTTTTCGTCACGCCATCTTACTTTCCGTCCATCGGCCACAATTTTACACATGGTATCTTAGAATCTACGCTGTTGGCCTTGCTGTCCTACAGTTTTCTGATATTATTGCAACATAATAATCTTATTGCAATTTGAGTTTACTATCAGTTTCTATAAGTAATGAGCAATAGTTTGTTTGT